>BLKM01004391.1:36865-75710 GCA_013340265.1 Coptotermes formosanus
TGTATGAATGCATGTATGTATGTACTATGTACGTATGTAAGTACGTATATATGTATGTATATGTGTGTGTATGTATGTATGTATGTATGTATGTATGTATGTATGTATGTGTCTATGTGTGTATCTATTTATGTATATATGTATGTATGTGTATCTATGTACGTGTGTATCTATGTATGTAATATGTGAATGTATGTGTGTGTTTGTATGTATATATGTATGTATGCAAACATGCATGCATGCATGCATGTATGTATGTATGTATGTGTGGGTATGTACATGTGTGCGTGTATGCATGTATGTATGTACGTATGTATGTATGTATATATGTATGTATATATATGTATGTATATACGTATGTATGTGTATGTATGTATGCATGTATGTACGTATGTGTGTATGTATGTATGTATATGTGTATGTATAAATATGTGCGTGTATGTATTTATGTACGTATGTGTGTGTATGTACATATGTAACTGTGTGTATGTATGTATGTATGTATGTACGTATGTATGTATGTATGTATGTGTGTGTGTGTGTATGTATGACTGTATGTGTGTATATATGTATGTATGTATGTATGTATGTATGTATGTATGTGTGTATGTAGGTAGCCATGTATGTACGTGTGTATGTATATACGAATATATTATGTGTGTATGTGTGTATGTGTGTGTGTGTATGTATGTATGTATGTATGTGTGTGTGTATGTATGTGCGTATGTATATATGTGTGCGTGTATGTATGTTTATACGTATGTATGTATGCAGGTACGAACGTATGTATATATATGTGTTATACATATGTATGTATATACGTATATATATGTGTATGTATATATGTGTCTATTTATGTATGTGTGTGTATGTATGTATGCATGTATGTATGTATATGTATGTTTGTGTGTGTCTATGTATGCATGTATGTACGTATGTGTGTAGGTATGTACGTATACATGTATATGTTATGTATATATGTGTGCGTGTACGTATGTATGTACGTATATATATATGTAACTGTGTGTATGTATGTGTGTACGTGTGTATGTATGTATGTGTATGTATGTGTGTATGTGTGTATGTATGTATGTGTATGTATGTATGCATGTGTGTATGTATGTAGGCATGTATGTATGCGTGTGTATGTATGCATGTATGCATGTGTGTGTGTATGTACGTCTGTAAGTATGTGTGTATGTATATACGCATGTATTATATATGTATGTGTGTATGGATGTATGTATGTATTTATGTATGTATGTATGTATGTGTATGTATATATGCGTGTATGTAAGTATTTATATATGTATGTATGTACGCATGTATGTATGTATATGTGTGTGTATATGTATGTATATACGTATGTATTTGTGTAGGTATATATGTCCGCATGTGTGTATGTACATATGTGTGTGTGTATGTATGTATGTATGTGTGCATGTGTGTGAATGTATGTATCTATGTGTGTATGTACGTATGTGTAGATGTATGTGTGTGAATGTACGTATGTATATATGTATGTATTATGTATGTATGTACTATGTATTATGTATGTATATATGTATGTATGTATGTGTGTGTATGTATGCATGTATTACGTATGTATGTATATGTGTGTGTGTATGTATGTATGTATGTATGTATGTGCGTATGTATGTATGTATGTATGTACGTATATGTGTATATATGTGTGTATGTATATTTGTACGTATGTGTGTATATATGTATGTGTGTATGTATGTATGTCTGTATGTGTGTATTATGTATGTATGTATGTACGTATGTATGTACGTATGCATGTATGTATGTATGTGTGTGTATGCATGTATGTGTTTATGTATGTATGTGTGTATATATTCATGTATTATGTATGTATATATGTGTGTGTATGTACGTATGTATGTATTTATGTATGTGTATATGTATGTATGTATGTATGTACGTATGTATGTATGTGTGTGTGTATGTACGTGTTTATGTATGCATGTATGTATTGTGTATGTATGTATGTACGTATGTATGTGTGTGTGTGTATGTATGTATGTATGTATGTATGTATACATGCATGCTTGTACGTGTGTATGTGTGTATTATGTATGTACTATATATGTATGTACGTACGTATGTGTGTATATATATATGTACGTATGTATGTATTATATGTGTATGCACACATGTATATATGTATGTATGTACGTACGTACTTACGTACGCAAGTACATACATACATACATACATACATACATACATACATACATACATACATACATACATACATACATACATACATACATACATACACACACAAACACACACACACACACAAAAGCCATGACCCGCCTGGAATCAGATTTTGCTTGCAACTTCAGCGCGTAACAAACCTAAAACTCTCTAAGGTAAATAAACAACGTGATTCTATTTACTTATCTGTATTATTAAACAAACAATAAGATTTTAATGCGCTTCCTCAATCAAACATCGATTTCTTTAAATTTAGCTAAAGTAAGCAACGTTTTTTAGCTCCCGCCCTGTAATAAAAACACGCAATTTTCTGTACGCAGAACCCTGGTGTTCGAATATCAAGGCCAACAATTTCCAGTGATTTCCCTTGATATGCATTGACACTTACGACAAAAAATCTCACTGGAAATTATTTTACACCTGAATGGCTAGTCCGACTGTACTACAGGAATTCTTGGAATGAATGCATGGCCAGTAATCATTCCAGCTTCGATAAAAGAAAAAATTACACAGAGTGGGCACAGACGAACTTTACATCTAAAAGACCATACAGAAAACAAATGCTGTACACTTAGTAGCTAACACCTACACCAGTCAGCAGAGAGGATCTCAGAGTTTTGCACACAGCTCACAGACACTTGATAAGTGCACAGTGAGTCACGTGGCAAATGTAAGGACTGCAAACCACTTCGTCGCATACTTTGTACAGACTGTATTTAGTGAACGAAACTATAACAAACATGGCGGCTGAGACGGGAAAAACAATTTCTTTTTTCATGTAGCCCCAAGAGAAGTGGCACGAAGTCCGGTGATGACGGTGGCTACCTACGAACAATGACGTTACTAGCCCCTCCGGGCCGATCCATCTCCAGGGAAAGAGTGCAGTTGGCTGGATCCAAAAGGCCACGTTGAAGTGAGGGGATGTTTCTTCTTGTCGGAATACAGTGTCACTAGAATACTGTTGCATTTGTGTCAGAAAGCACAAGACAAGTACGTCACGTTTGCAAAAGAGAAAGGCGGGGACCATAAGCTGTCTCCCTTGAAATGATGCCGAAGAAATTTACTTTTGGTGAATCTTTTGCGAGCTCCAGGATGACATAGATGTTTTCTGTTCCCCAAACACAGACATTACGCCGGTTCACTTTTCCTCTGTTGTGGGAAGTTACCTCGGCGCTAAAAATGAACCTTACATCAAGTCATTTTCCTTTCCAATCCTACTTTGGACCTTTCTGCAAAATTCGTTCCATAAGGTCAAGACCTCTGGTTTCAGAGCCTTCGCCCTCTGAAGTTCTTACGGTTTTATAAGTAAACGCCTAAGCTGAATTTTATAGAAGGTTATATGTGACACGTGCAAGTCTCGATTCTCTCGGCCACTTGATTTTTATAACCTGCGTTGGAATGAGGGTCAAACGGAGTCCAACATTTGCATCAGACTAGGACAACTGCCTATGCAAATGCACCATTTACGCTCCAAAATCTTTTTAGCTGTAAAGGTAAAGCAGCCCCATTAGAGGCCTGGACAGGCCAACAGGGTTCCAGGAGGTTAAGGCTCCCAGATTTCTAGACAATCGGCACATGAAGGTGGTAAGGTTGTCAGCCCTAAGCACCGGCCGCCTTTACACCCCAGAAAATATTCCTGGTACTCATTTCTGTTAGAGGCTGAGTCGACCCCAGGGCCATAGTGCGGCCAGAAGGATTATGCCAATGAAAAAATCCACTGACACCATCGGGAATCGAACTCGCGACCTGCCGGTTTGTAGCGCAGTGCCTCAACCAACTGCGCCACCGCGCCTTTTCGGCGGGTTTGTGTGCAATTGTGTGCGAAACGCATACCCTTTTTTATTGTTGCTTTATTACCTACAGAACTCATCACGTCTTTTGCTGTGAGGCAGAAATTTCCAAAATTAGTGACGTCCAACTGCGGCGACGCTCAAAACAATCATACAGGTCATCTGAACCAGAACTCTGAGCTTCCAGTATCCAGTGAAGTACGTGTGCATACCAAAGTATGCTGTATTTTTTTATGTATCGCTTTGAAGAGGTAAATTTCTTTTATGCACACTATGTTGGCTTGCATGAGGATCACTTTATAAATAAATGAAAGAATTAATATTTATTAGCTGAGTTAACAGTACAGTAGGAGTCCAATTATCTGGAAAAATTGGGACCGCGAAGCGTCCAGTTATGCTGAAAATCCGGATAACTGGATTTTTCTTTGAAAATAGGCTACATTGGCAGTTTCAAGTGGAAAAAATTACTACAAATGGGTATTTTTAGGGTACATATTTATTTACCTACAAATAAAACATTAATACACATTTCCTTATATGTATTTGACAGCTGGGGGAAAATATAAAAGGTAATTTCAAGGCAAATTATTGTTGTACAATTCTCGACGAAGTTACCTGAACGGCCAAGCTGATCCGGATTATTGGCGGTCCGGGTAACCAGAGTCCGAATAATTGGAGTTACACTGTGTTTCATTAAAAATTGTAAAATACAAAGCCCAGGAGCACAGCCCACTACCACCAGGTTATTTGCAGTTCGCAGACCTTATAGAACTGTTCACTAATATCCCATTTCTAAATTTTCCCATTGCACGACAGCCCCAGTGGGCCAGAGCCTCCTCATTACCGAGGCTTCACGATCACACTCAGACACACCACACTCAGGAAGACTCCTCTGGACGGGTGATCAGCCCGACACAGAGACCTCTACCTGACAACACACACTACATCAGAAAGAGAACAGAAAGGCATCCATGCCTCCGCCGGGATTCGAACCCGCAATCCCAGTAAGTAAATGGCCGCAGACCCACGCATTAGACAGCGCGGCTACCGGGATCGGCTCAAATTTCTATGTATCCAGTTTTATTAATATTTAACGCAATACTACTCAATCTATATCTCCCCAAATTTATTTTTTTGATAGCAGGGGCAAAGCGGCCGAAGCTTAAGAACAAGTAAAGCTATATCATCACTCATGCTTTCACAATTTTTGTGCAGGGAAACTTTTTACCTCCGCTAAACGAAAGCTACAAGAAATAATGCTTAATTAACCCTTTAAAAACTACATTAAACTGAATTATACATAGACTCAGACCGTACCGCGCAGTAAACACACTCCATCTCGGTTATAAAAGCCAGCCAGTTAATGCTGTATAGCGGAATAATAGCTGTTTGTTCTCAGATCTATACAAACCATATACACGCACTCAGGGGCGGTCTAAGTGGAGGAACAGCCGGGCAGCTTCACAGGGTGCCAACAAACTTCCTCTTCAATTACGCCTTTCCCTACACGTTACGTTCCCAGCTTATTGGAAGCTATATAACCTATACAGTTGAAACAGTATGATCAAAATAATAAAGACTAATTGCATCCTTGCGAATAATTCGCACGTAGGAATAATAAAATATTTAATCAACAGAAATTTATTTATATATTTTTTTAAATTTTAAAACACTTCTCCATATACCATATTTGATGTCTTCAATGTCATTTCTAATACTTTGTCAGTGCCTTTCAACGTTCACAACAGCGGTGTTGTCAGACGAAGAGCAGCAGGGAAAGGCCACGTACAGTTGGCCATGAGGAAAAACAGGCTATGGTGTATATATAGTAACACTTTTAACCTTTTAAAGCCTAGCGGTAACTTTACGTACCGCCAGTTTAACGTTAAAAAATTCTACGTGGTGCCCACATTGCGTTTATGTGTTTTGTACGGATCTCAGAACAAACAGCAACTTTTGCCTTATAAAACATTAAGAAATTGGTTTTTATAACCGAAGTGGAGAGTGTTTACAGCGCGGTACGCACTGAGTCCTTATATAAAACAGATACGCTTCGTCTTTAAAGGGTTAATTAATACATATGATGGTAAAGAGAATTAAGTGGAAAACGAAGAGAGCGACAGAAAAGAAAAATTTAAAAAGTGTAAAGAAGAAATTGCTTAATCTCAAAATTATTTCGCCTTCTGACAGTTTACTGTTCTTAACTCTTTTAGGGGCATTTTGTGACGTCAGTGGGGCAAACTGAGCAAGTAATGTGTGACGTTGGAGGATACACAAAGCAGACGAGCGACACTTTTCTTTTCGTGGAGCGGAAGCGGAGGCTTTTAGAAGGTCATGCCATAATATAAATTGCAGGGGGACTGTGACGTTAACTTTGAAAACACGTGTGCAGGTCACGCCATGAAATGCTGGTAGAAAGAAATGGAAGAATGAAAAAATATATAATGTAAGAGAATGTGAAGTAATGTTGTCTAAAGGCGTGAAGAAATTTTGTTCTAGTACAAAAATTAAATCAGCGTCTGTCCAAACACAACTAAATTCTATTTATTATATACAACTACGGAGGCACGCGTTGGCGCAGTTGGTTAAGGCACTGCGCTACAAACCGGCAGGTCGCGGGTTCGATTCCCGATGGTGTCATTGGAATTTTTTATTGACACAATCCTTCCGATTGCACTATGGCTCTGGGGTCGAATCAGCCTCTAACAGAAATGAGTACCAGGGATATTTTCTGTAGGGTAAAGGCGGCCGGTGCTTAGGGCTGACAACCTTACCACCTTCAGGTGCCGATTGTCTTGAAATCTGGGAGCCTCAACCTCCTGGAACCTTCAGGGCCTGTCCAGGCCTGTAATGGGATTACTTTTTTATATAGAACTACATGTTTCGACTTATCTCAGGGCATCCTCAGGTTCACAATTGATCCTTAAAATATATTGAGGGAGAAATATATATTGTGTAAGTATATACTTCTTCCTCAGTATGTTTTAAAAACCAACTGTGAACCTGGGGATGACCTGAGATAGGTCGAAACATGTAGTTCCATATAATAAATAGAATTTAGTTGTGTTTGGACAGATATTGATTTAATTTTTGTACTATTATCAAAATAACGGGATGACATTTTTTTAAATTTTGTTCTGTTTAAAATAATATTGCGTGGTGATGGGTTTATGGACTTTATCCATTGTCCGAAGAGTAAAATATTAAAAAAATATTAAAAAATTAAAATCACAACGTTTCGGAAGCTGGCTCTGCTTCCGTCCTCACTTGAATTGAGGGGGAGAAGAGAAGAACACCTACTCAGCTGGGCCCCTTAGACAGAGCTAGCGTCCATCGCTGGATCACACATAATGCGTAGTTTTCTTTTTTAATGTCCTGAAATTGTAACACGAATGGACATTAATCGCTGCGAAACGAGTACAAAAATCAAGGTGGTGTTCCGCATTACATCATTTCAATTTGCGGGGCGTGGCACACAGTACGAGTTTAGTCACGAAACCATTCAGCCCGGTATGCAGGCGTAACATCTCCACCTACGGCTTTCCGAGTCTTCACGGGTCCAATGCAAGAACCCTTGCAAGGGTTCATACAGTTGGCAGCAAGAAAAATTAATAACAACAGATATGTAGCACGGAAATTATGCGACGGTTTTCATTTTTTGTTTTCTTTGTTCCTGAAATCCGGATGGAACATGTAATGTTGGATCTGTTGTATCCACGTCCACCGAAAAATTAGCAGTGAGGTTCGGAGAGTGGGTACGGGTACTAATGTTGGTACAACTGCCTCAGCAAGGCGCTCGGCTCCTAATGTGTGTTTGAGTCCGACCAATCATGGTACAACTGCCTCAGCAAGGTTCTCGGCTCCTAATGTGTGTTTGAATCCGACCAATCCTGGTACAACTGCCTCAGCAAGGCGCTCGGCTCCTAATGTGTGTTTGAGTCCGACCAATCCTGCTACAACTGCCTCAGCAAGGTTCTCGGCTCCTAATGTGTGTTTGAATCCGACCAATCCTGGTACAACTGCCTCAGCAAGGTTCTCGGCTCCTAATGTGTGTTTGAGTCCGACCAATCCTGGTACAACTGCCTCAGCAAGGTTCTCGGCTCCTAATGTGTGTTTGAGTCCGACCAATCCTGGTACAACTGCCTCAGCAAGGCGCTCGGCTCCTAATGTGTGTTTGAGTCCGACCAATCCTGGTACAACTGCCTGAGCAAAGTCCTTATATCCTAACATGTGATTCAGTCCTACATGGACTCCTTTAGCACTTGCAAATGAAGAGCGATGTGGGTGATCTGTTGGGGTTTTCACACCAGCAAACAACCGACCTTTCACTGATTTCCTTACACAATACTATCCTTGCCCTGGTGTTGTTTCACTAAAAAGCCTCAGGATGGTAATTTATAATATACAAATGCATGTCAACATCCTGTTTAGCACAAACTGTTTACCTGTTGTGCCATCAGTGAAGAAAAACACCAGTTACAAAAAATTACAAAACAATGTACTTTTTTTCCGTGGCGCGTATATAAACTCAGAATATTTAATACCTATTGTTTTTCCACTGCAACAGTGCTTACGCCAACGCGCTTCAGTGTTACTTTATACGTGAATTGCGTGTCTTGTTGCTACCAGAGCGCCTGCTAGAGAACATGACGGCAATATCTGTGACATGGTTGTTATGGCGGTAGCCGAACATTGTGTGCAAGGCGTTTAAATTTGAAAGCTGGAAAGGGACGCTCGCAGTGTGTGGATTACGATTGCCCTCAAGCACACAGGAAAATATTTGATTTATGTTCGTCCTGCTCTGCTATCAAGTCTGGTTTATCACATAATCACAGCTGGGGTGTCTCTCCCCTAAAATAGTTTTAAACAATTAGTCGATAAACACAAAATCTTGTTGACCATTTATATTTAACACAAGGCAGTTGCATTATTGACTGGCTGATGGAATATGGCCCTGCCATGGTTTAGGCGGTTTGTCGCCGGCCTCTCACCGCGGAGGCCCGGGTTCGATCCCGGGTCAGTCCATACGATTTCGTGGCGGACAAATTTGTACTGGGACAGGGTTTTCCCCGAGTACTTCGGTTTTCCCCTGTAAGTTTCATTCCAACGGTGCTCCATTACATGGAAAAACGGAAAAATCTAATCATCTTCATCACAGGGTTGCACAAGAAGCCTCAAGGCTGCGGTGCGTCTGTAGCGTCTGCTGCGGGGCCCTTCAGCACAAAAAAATAACTGACAGAGTTGGGTCTATAGCAAAACACTCCAACAACGCAACGAAAAGATGGAACATACTTCAGGACTGCAGACCACAATGAATGAAAGATCCCTACAGGAAATCACTAAGATACGGAAAAAAGAAATTTCTGACTACAAAGGAACTAAAGACTACCAACGCTTAAGAATTATTACCATTTTAAAGCCTAGCGATAACTTTACGTACCACCAGGTTTAACATTAAAAAATTCTACGTGGTGCCCACATTGCGTTTATGTGTTTTGTACGGATCTCAGAACAAACAGCAACTTTTGCCTTATAAAACATTAAGAGATTGGTTTTTATAACCGAAGTCAAGAGTGTTTACTGCGCGGTACGTACTGAGTCCTTATATAAAACAGATACACTACGTCTTTAAAGGGTTAACAGTCACAGAAGTAGCAAAACAAATATGTCACTTGCAGACGTCACAATAGTTTGTACTATCCGAACGTGGTAATAACATAACTGAGAAACAGAATAGTGAAGTCCAGTTTTATCCTATTTGACACAACACACTGTTTTTCTTATAATTTCAAGCTCTTTCAGATGCAGATGGTTCAAATACTGCCCAGCAGCAGCTGGACCAAGAATTAAACAGCAGTAAGCCACACAATGGTCTAAGAAAAATGACGTCTTATGCCAAATATTATAAAATTTCGACATACACCCTTCAGCTTCTGAGGTCCAGGTACACAGAAAGGCATTCTGTTAACACCTACGACAGAAATTATGTAACATAAATTGAGACAGTAAGCAAGACATAGAGATGAATGCTACACCAAAATCAATGATGGACAATTGTCATATGACAATACTGTGCATATATTTATGTATAAACATGAAAGGTAAACGACAAGTGCCAGAATATTTTAACTGAAATTTTAGTTCCTATCAAAATACTAGATTTAAACTTCAGTTATTCGTTTTAAAAACGTCAGGTACCTTGTACCGTCCATAAGCTGTCAAACCCTGGAAAGCTATCTAACTCAACGGAACCTCCAAGAATAAACCAGCTGGTTTTATATATGTCGCCCAATACAAATGAGTAACGACTCACAAAAGGTATGTTATTTGATTGCACCTTGTGATCAGCATGATTCGCCTATTTGTTTGCAGGGTAGCCTGTAATGTAACTGTGACGTGTAATACGGAAAGTTTATATTTCCTTGTTTCTGTTTTATTAACGACGTCGTTGGTAGCTCAGGACATGTGGGCCAAAAAGACAATGATTAATAAACAACAAATTGTAAAGGATAAGAAATGTAGCAGTCGCGACCTAACTTAGCCTAATGTACCGGCATTAGCCTCGAGAGACAGAGGAAAACCACAATACCTGTAAGGTGTGTCAAACGAGCTTTACACAGGCGCCTCCATTAACCTTTTAGAGCCTAGCGGTAACTTTACGTACCACCAGGTTTAACATTAAAAAATTCTACGTGGTGCCCACATTGCGTTTATGTGTTTTGTACGGATCTCAGAACAAACAGCAACTTTTGTCTTATAACACATTAAGAGAATGGTTTTTATAACCGAAGTGGAGAGTGTTTACAGCGCGGTACGCACTGAGTCCTTATATAAAACAGATACGCTTCGTCTTTAAAGGGTTAAAATGAGAAAACATGTTTGTCGATTGAGCCCAGGTCCATTGTTAAATTCCGCAAAGATATGAGCACAGCTGTGGTGAAATATTTGTTTATATTTATATTTATTTGTTTGTTGCAAAATATGGTAAGCATAACCACGCGAAACTGCTCAGAAGAGCTGAAGTAAGCAGACGGATTTTGTGAGACCTTCAAGCAGATGGGAGGGCAATATGGGGATAGGCGTCAAGGAAAATGCGTTTTTAAAAGTGTTTAAAAGTCTCATCTGGCTCAGGACATGTCCAGGTAAATGACCAGGACCCTCAAGAGGGGTTCTGTTAAATTAAACTTTAAGGTAGAAAATTTTAAAAAATAAATGTTCAAAGTACATTGATTTCTCATGACATGTTTTTTTCACATGAAGGTCACAGCAACTGGTCAAATTACCCAGCACACAGACACCACAAAATCAAAAACAGTTTTAAAAATCAAGTCATCATAAAACGATTGAACGGTAACTTAGCAATATTGCGTACGTCACACAAATATTATCAAAAATGTGGCTTTCCTTTTTCTTTTAAAGAAATTTTAAAACCCGTGCGTATTTGTATTGCGTGTCTAGTAGCTATAAAGTGAGAGAAGTTACATGTCAACGCTAGCAAAATCTTGGCTGCACGGAATATTCACATAGGCAGCCAGTACTGCAACAGTGCTTATCTGTGCCAGATAGTCGGCACACGTGGCATTAGTGTCACGGAAAATGTAGGTTAGATCGAAGGCGAATTCAAGAAACTAAATATAAACACGTAAACTATGGTCACTCCTACAGAGTCATAAGGAGAACTAACATGCAGACAGAAATAAAACGAAAATTCGCATATCGGCTTCTAGTTCACCTTTATGTAAATTTATTTGGTGAATATAAATAACATAAAAGGCGGGCATAATCTATATTAACCCTTTAAAGACGAAGCGCATCTGTTTTTTATAAGGACTCAGAGCGTACCGCGCTGTAAACACTCTCCACTTCGGTTATAAAAACCGGTCTCTTAATGTTTTATAAGGCAAAAGTTGCTGTTTGTTCTGAGATCCGTACAAAACACATAAACGCAATGTGGGCACTACGTAGAATTTTTTAATGTTAAACCTGGTCGTACGTAAAGTTACCGCTAGGCTTTAAAAGGTTAAACGTTAATAAGGAGGTGGTTCAAAGGAGTCACAACCGTGATCTAAAGATAGCCAAGATCCTTCTAAAATAATATAAAAACGAATGTAACAAATCTGAACTATAACTGCAGTCTAACTCGGTTATAACGTCATGAAAGGGACTGGATAGTTTGTGTCGTTATAAACGAGCGTCCCTATAACCGAGGAGTATAATTTTATGGTTAGCAGAGAGGAATTAATTTGTACCACAGAATATCTGACTCTATAGAAGAGATGTCGCATACACCGACGTCGTTATAACTGGTTTCAAATTTACATTAATACATAATTCAATGGAGCATAGCCCTTCTTCAGAACTAATGATTAAATCCCAGTTGTACTAATGGATACATTAAGCACTTAATGTGCAGTGCCAGTTACGTATCCAATGTGGTTTGAAGTTAAAATATTCGACATTCAGCGTAGCGAGTTCCAGGTTGGTTCTCAGAATAACTATCCGTAAATTCATACAGGCACTAACAGAAATAGCTTCACAGTGGGTATCAGGTCTCTTTTCTGTGAGGTAGGAAATAATATTTTCTTTAACAGATTAGCTTCGCTTCTAAAGATTCAATAATAGGAACAAAATCTCAGGGAATGATTGCTACAAACCAGATTCGAATATTTATACTGTTCATTTCCTAATTACACTTTTGTATATTTTAGTCTTTACATACGTATACAGACTTACATCAAGATAAAAATACATAAAATTGTAATTTTACCTACACTGCTGTTCCTTATGGATGTGAAAATATGCCTGTGACCGTCGCGGTTTAACCCTTTAAAGCCTAGCGGTAACTTTACGTACCACCAGGTTTAACATTAAAAAATTCTACATGGCGCCCACATTGCGTTTATGTGTTTTGTACGGATCTCAGAACAAACAGCAACTTTTGCCTTATAAAACATTAAGAGATTGGTTTTTATAACCGAAGTGGAGAGTGTTTACAGCGCGGTACGCACTGAGTCCTTATATAAAACAGATACGCTTCGTCTTTAAAGGGTTAAAGGGTTAATACAGCAAGAAGGGGCAAACAGAATTTGAGCCTGATAAGGAAAAACTAAGAAAACCCCACGCTGAGAAACTTCATAATGTGTTCTTCATCAAATTCTATGGTAATAAAATAAAGGAGCAGTAGATGGGCTGACAATGTAGCACGAACGGTAAATGAAAGAAATGCATAAACATTGGTGTTACAAAAATCTCGAGAGAAGAAAACACTTCGGGGACCAAGGTGTTAAATTCAGGATAATATTAAAATAATTTAAGAAATTCCAGCAGCGAGTAACACTTCTGGTGTGTTTGCTCTGCTATTGTCCACAGCGCACATATTTGTGAGTGCTTTGAAAAAAAAAAGGACAATGCGAATATTTGAACTGCTCTTCCCACTTTCTGCAAAACACACTAAGAATTTTCTCTTTACCTTGGCAACAGATTTACCACAGATTACATATAGTCAATATCTCGGAAACGGTGAGATATCGATAAAAACCAGTCTCTTAATGTTTTATAAGGCAAAAGTTGCTGTTTGTTCTGAGATCCGTACAAAACACATAAACGCAATGTGGGCACCACGTAGAATTTTTTAATGTTAAACCTGGTGGTACGTAAAGTTACCGCTAGGCTTTAAAAGGTTAAAATTTACATCTCAATTCCTTACATACGTTATTATATAAAATACATACACAATGAAGGTGGATAGCGTTGGGAACAAAGATAGTAAGGTAAAAGGTAAAGCAGTCCCATTACAGCCCTGGACACGCCCTGAGGGTTCCAAGAGGCTGAGGCTTCCAGATTTCAATAAAATCAGCACATGAAGGTGGTAAGGTTGTCAGCCCTACGCACCGACTTTACCCCCCAGGAAACATTCCTGGTACTCATTTCTGTTACGGGCTGAGTCGAACCCAGGGCTACAGTGCGGAAGGAAGGTTTAGGTCAATTAAAAATTCTAACGTCGCCATCGGGAATCGAACCCCCGACCTTCCGGCTTGAATCGCCGTGCCTCAACCAACTGCTCCACGACGGGGTAGCGTAGCCAATACAGCGACACGCTAGAGCACGCAGGGCCCGGTGTTAGACTGCGGATGGCAGAGACATTCTCCCTACCCGTGCGGACCGGTTCTGGTGTCCACCCAGCCTCCTCTTTTCCGCGGTTGAAAGCGGCCGGGTCGTGGCGTTGACCACAAGCCCTTATCTTAAAGAAACAGTGGCGCTGTACTCCCTCTGCGCCTTCATGCTTTCGTATAGGGAAATCTTACTTTCGCTAATACAGATCCTTTAAACCCTTAGAGACGAAGCGTATCTGTTTTATATAAGGACTCAGTGCGTACCACGCTGTAAACACTCTCCACTTCGGTTATAAAAACCAGTCTCTTAATGTTTTATAAGGCAAAAGTTGCTGTTTGTTCTGAGATCCGTACAAAACACATAAAGGCAATGTGGGCACAACGTAGAATTTTTTAATGTTAAACCTGGTGGTACGTAAAGTTACCGCTAGGTTTTAAAAGGTTAATATTGGTATTGCGGCTGGAATTGAGAACCGGAACGTACGTTTTCCTACTCTTTCCTGTGTTTTCCTAGATTGATAAAATTTTCATGGAGTTGTTACATTTTATGTAATAAATCACGCAAAATTTCTCTACTATGTGTATATAATATATCAACTTAACGATACTAACGTTTGAATCAGCATATATCACCACGTATAAGGGCACAATTAAAATTTATATCAACTTCTTTAGAATTATGATGCAATTTATTTGGTATTATTTAATAAGCAATATATACGTTTTCCATTTTGCGTATTTCTGAGCTGTACATTTCGTCTAATCACATGACTGCTTGTCGACAGAGCAGCTGTTTACAGCCGCGTGTACAGCATGTCAACAATCGGTACGAGGTCAAGACTCGCAACAACTGAATGACGCTTCATGCGCGCGCACGTTTGCGGCTAAGCGACTCGCAAGTACACGCTCGTTCTCTTGCAAATTCATGGAACTCAATACCAGAGCACAAGGACATACTCATTACTTCAGAAACCCCTATTCGAAATTCTCTCTCAGTGTTAATTTTAGAAAATGTGAAATAAAAGACAAATAATTTTAGGAAAAATCAAATGCCGAGCAATATCTGCTCATTTTTTTTCATCTCAATATAAGCCACGTATATTTTTAATTGAGAGGCATATGTAAAAGTTACGTAAAAGTGTAAATAAAAGCTTCTGTCAGTACCAGGAATTGATCCCATTCTTCCATTCTTGCCATCCTGATAATTTCCTGTTGGGCCCATATGAGTTGTTAAGCTGAAACTGAATAAATGAGTTGGTTTGACAACATGTAGTGTGATTCTTGTTATTTAAAACACAGCGGGAAGGAATCATCTAAAAATCGATAACCGCGGGGACAATCAAACTTAACTAGCCTGCCATCTTGTGGAGAATTTCAGAATGTTTCTAAAAATCAATAACTGCCAGGACATTCAAGCTGTACTGCCCTCCCATCTTGTGGAGAATTTCAGAATGTTTCTAAAAATCAATAACTGCCAGGACATTCAAGCTGTACTGTCCTGCCATCTTGTGGTGAATTTAGGAATGTTTCTATTCTCCACACGCCGGATGGCGTGAATACCAGTTAAGTGCCCATTAACGTTTAATGCAAGGCAGGACAGCTGTTATAGCTTATTACAAACAATAAAAATACTACGGATTTTAAGAAATAATATGGACTAATATCCCGCTTCAACTTCCAGCATTCCATTCATCATAGTACTGTACACCATAACTTTTCTTCTTTCCGTTTACCAAATACTATATGAGTTTGTCTTACTCTGTAAGCATGAATATGTTTCCATTACATATTCATTGCAAGAGGCGTATAATTGTTTCCACAAATTGTTATATACAGAATGCTTATTAATGTGTAACAGAAATTTAGTGGCTGCAATAATTTGCTGTTCAGTTTATTGAGAATTAATTACCACAGATGTTTCAGATCTTTAAAATGACAGATTTCCTGCCACTCCCGTCCGATCCTAATACCACCATCACTCCTGCCGTTTAAGCTTCTAGTGATCGATTCTGGAACGGTTCACGCAGAGTAATATACGGGGTGAGTTTGTGTGGCGACAAAAAAGGGAAGAACACCATGACGCAGCCACTGCTTCGTTACAAGGGAACAGAAGTGTGGGGCTATGAAAGTCAAAATCTCTTCACGTCTGGTGGGGAACAAGAAACAGTTCAGGACGTATTTACACATTAATTTCGAGTTTGCACCTATGATGTAATATATGTACCATTACTGCAAATACAGACGCACTATTGGCAGATGTATTAAGACAGATGAGCGCGAGCGCACACAAGGGGGAGGGCTGCCAGGCTGCAGCCCCTCCTAACCCCCAAAACCGAAATTTGAAAAACAGATTTTGTAGATATTATAATCTAGAAAGTTTTACGTGATTTCCCCTTCAGCCGAAATCAGCGACTGAAATCGTCTGATGACTAGCGCATTAGAATTTTGAACAATAAATTAATAAAATTTAAAAAAACAAGAAGCTAGGACAGTGTGGTTGAGTCACAGAACATGTAGTTATATTCGTATGTATATAAATGCAGTTGCAGACGGTGTTATGTTGTACTTACAACATGATTTTTATAACATAATTTTTAAAACCAAACATAAATTATACATAGCCTCAAGGTCAGCCTCCCCCCCGCCCCCCCAAGAGGAAATATTCTGGGCGCCCGCCTGCATGTGAGGTCATACTATATACGACTGACAAAAATACAGATATTTTTAAGCGTGACATCCCGTTGTTATATGAGTACACAACCGTAAGCATAGAATCGTAAGGCACGACAAGCAGGGCAGTGCCATGGCTCAGGCAGTTACTTGCCGGCCTATCACCGCGGAGGCCCGGGTTCGATCCTGGCTCAGTCCGTGTGTGATTTATGGTGAACAGGTTTTTTCCCTGAGTGCTTCGGTTTTCCCCTGCCAGTTTCATTCCACCACTGCTCCATTACACGGAAAAACGGAAAAATCTAATCATCTTCATCACAGGGTTCACCACAAAGAAAACAAAAAGAACAATCTTCGTAAACGCATTGAAAATCTTAAAATCCTAAATGATTTATCTCGTACCCAATAATTCTCCACTCATCGTGTGTGTATACATATATACATAACTTTGATACATAAATTGATATTTCAACAGAAATAATATGAAAACTAGATAAAATGTAACACATGTGTAATTTTCCCTTTGTATCTTACTACCTGAAAAATGTCTCCTTTATAGGTAAGCCGAAACATGTAGCTGAATAGATTTCAACTTAATTAACCCTTTAAAGACGAAGCGTGTCTGTTTTATATAAGGACTCAGTGCGTACCGCGCTGTAAACACTCTCCACTTCGGTTATAAAAACCAGTCTCTTAATGTTTTATAAGGCAAAAGTTGCTGTTTGTTCTGAGATCCGTACAAAACACATAAACGCAATGTGGGCACCACGTAGAATTTTTTAATGTTAAACCTGGCGGTACGTAAAGTTACCGCTAGGGTTTAAAAGGTTGATATACGAATATTGTTCTCACTCTCCTAAACGTAGCGATACCAAACTGCGTAAGACACAAATAATTACTCTTCGTACTCTCTTAAAACATGTACAATATAAATTTATGTAAAGGTAAAGCAGCCCCATTACAGGCCTGGACAGGCCCTGAGGGTTCCAGGAGGCTGAGGCTCCCAGATTTTAAGACAATCGGCACATGAAAGCGGTAAGGTTGTCAGCCCTATGCACCGGCCGCCTTTACCCCCCGGGAAATATTCCTGGTACTAATTTCTGTTAGAGGCTGAGTCGACCCCAGGGCCACAGTGCGGCCGGAAGGATTACGTCAACGACAAATTCCAACGAGACCACCGGGAATCGAACCCGCAGCCTTCTGGCTTGTACAGCCGTGATATAAATTTCATGTTTGAAACAGAATATACAGAATTTAATAAATGTATATTTTATTCATGGATTTTCAAAAAGTGGGCTGGAGGGAGTGGTGCAAGGAATAGACAGATCTGTATATGGCAGCAAAATCCACTTCACAACATTCACGATGTGTTGTGGATCTTACTGCGATTGCATAACAAGACAAACAGTGCTTTATAACGGCGGTGTTTCAGCTTACAAGGCGAATTTTCCCTGCAGATGGTGGTGGCTGCAACCGAAACATGTCGGAATAGAGAGTTCTTTTTTTATAATAACTTTTTAAGAGTCATTAAATGTATGATGCATATTGTGGGAAACTTTTAGACAATAACATAACAATAAAATCATTTATTTTCGTAGTCTTTCCCTCTTCTACATATTTGTTCACAGCAGGTTTTTGTGATTTCATTTGATCACACTCAAATACACACCATAGTCGGTAGGACTCCTCTGGACGAGGGATCGGCCACTCGCAGAGACATCTACCTGACAATACAAACACTGTACAAGAGAAAAAACTCCATGCCCCCGGTGGGATTCGAACCCACGATCCCAGCAAGCGTTGGGCCGCAGACCTACGCCTTCGACCGCGCGGCCGCTGGGATTGGCATAAGAAGAAAATACACGCTACAAACAACAACAGGAAATTTATGATAATATTTAATTTTTACTTCATAACAAAATATTATTTAATTTTAAAGGAAAAAATCCGTGTGTTGTTTATAAAAGAATAAAGATTAAATCCGTCCAAACACAACGACGTTCCATTTATTTACAAAACAACATTTTCTGGTTCACAATTCTTATTTTTGGAAATATGTTAAGGAACGAATAAAATCTATAAAATGTGACAAAAATGTTTAACTTGTCATAATTTACTATACAAGCCACAAGGGACTGCACAACGTAAAATACCGCATGACACCGCACGATACCGGTTCTTACAAACCTTCACAATATTCCCTCGAGCACGCCAAACACTCCGTTACCGTGTCTGTAAACACGTCACCCGCAGTTAACGCATGGCGCATGTTGGCCGACAAGTAATATATTACCTTAATTGTAATTACACTTATTGCGTCATTGGGCCATTTTGGTGTAAAACGGGGCCTGTAAGACCACCAGGTCTCACGCCCCCTTTGATTGTTTCTTGTAAGGGGGGGAGAGGGATAAAAGACACGGCCCCCAAGTCCCTGTTCGTTATCACTGCATGTTATTATGTTATTTCTCTGTCGTACATAGTTTCTTACATCCCTCCCTTACAGTTTACTTTCTTAGTCCCTCCCTCTTCTACCCACTTCATAGTATGTGTCGAGGGTTTTTATTTTCACTTGATCACACTCAGACACACATCACAGTCGGTAGGACTCCTCTGGACGAGGGATCGGCCCGTCGCAGAGACCTCTACCTGACAACACAAACACTGTACAAGAGATAAAAATCCATGCCCCCGGTGGGATTCGAACCCAACATACCACCACACGTTCGGCCGCAGATCTGCGCCTTACACCGCGCGGCCACTGGGATCGTCCACAGTTTTTCGTTACAGTTCATGCTACAAGGAGAACCTTGTCAACGATAGACTCACTATGCAATTTATGCTTCATATTTCGTTTCATTAGCTCTTTTAAGCTTTCAAAAACAGAACTCCTGCATATCTAATTTGACAAAACGCATTTATATTTTATTTTTAATATAACTTGAACTGTAGGCGTGTCTACGGCACAATTCTTTATACTTCCTTATGACATGTTTATGTTTGCCTTAATTCCACTTTTCTGTCTATCCCATCAACGATAAACTTCTGACGCAGTCTGTAATAATATCTTCGTATTTTATGTATTTATACCGACGTGACCTTTAACCTAGTCAGGAAAGCAATCCTTATAACACTTGTGACGTCACGCGTACGTTGTGTGTTTCTATCCATTCTCATAAAGTATTTCGTGCACACTCGCAATACAAGAAACGTCCAATTTAGTATTTAATTGAATTCCTTCCACGATCATATTGCGTAACCAACAATGAGTTTCCTGTCTGGCATGATGAGTCGAAGTATCCCAGTGGCCGCGCGGTCTAAGGGGGTAGGTCTGCGGCAGAGCGCTTGCTGGGATCGTGGGTTCGAATCCCACCGGAGGCATGGATTTTTTTCTCTTGTACAGTGTTTGTGTTGTCAGGTAGAGGTCTCTGCGACGGGCCGATCCCTCGTTCAGGGGAGCCCTACCGACTGTGGTGTGTGTCTGAGTGTGATCAAGTGGAAATAAACAACCTCGACACCTACTGTGAGTAGATACAAGAGGGAAGGACTGCGTAACGAAACGGGACGAAAACAATTTATAGTATTGTGTTAAAAGTAAGGCAAATTTCACACTAGAGGAAGCCTGGAGACACAGACAGGTGTGTCGATATGCAACCTTTCAGTTTCTTTAACCTCGGCGCTAGATGGAGATGGATGGTCGGTGCCACGTCCCGGCCGCTTTACCCCTGGGAAAGAAAACCGGTACCCATTGCACAGCAGGCTGGTTGTGCCTCAGAACCTCTCTGGACGCGTTGGAAAACAGGAAAATTTCTTACATTTCTTCTTCTTACGTGCTTTCCTGTATTTCAACGACAATATCAATGGCGAAGGAAAAATGGAACAGTTCAGACGGTATAGCGAATCGCTGCAGGTTTGAACTTTCGGGGATAGAATCCCGGTGGGGGAGAGACTTTCCGTGCCCGTCCGTACCCCTCCCCAGGCCCACCCAGCCCCCCGTACAAGGCGTGCTGGATCTCTTTCCAGGGGGTAAAATCACAGGGGCGTGGACTTAACCACTGAATGTCTTCTAGCGCCAAGTTTCCAAATATGTTGGAGATATACATCCGTGCCCCTCTATGCCTGCATAAACAGGGGTGACCTTTACCTGTCAATAGCTCAAAATGGTAAGAAGATCTGCGAATGACGAATTGGAAAGGGTGTGACAGCAAGCAGTCACGTCGTAAGGTTAAGAAACATGCCAGCAGTGCCTGGGAGACAGAAGAACAAGACAGGCACTGTGCGTATGACGTAACATTGAGGTGCGTTGCATAACCATTGCTGACGTGGAAATTAAATAACTATTACATATTCTGCGTGTGTGTCTGTAGCCTCAGTTATCCAGCATGCAAGGCGCATGCGCCGTATTATATTACCATCTGTGGCCTGTCTGGCTGTACCGTATTTTTCCACGTTATCTCATAAACGGTACGATTTTCGGAAAAACATTACTGAACATAAAATGTATGTTTTGATTTTCTCTACAACATTTGTCTCAAATGTTTCTCATTCTAAGAAGAATGTAGCGAGATATTATCATAAATGTACACAGGTCTTCATGTGAAGTACCCGTTATTCTTGTCAGATACTAATGAAAAAAGAACATTCTCGAAATATTTTCGAAAAATACTCAAATATCAAATTTCATGACAATCCGTTCAGTGGGAAGCGAGATAAACTGGCGAAAGGAATGACAGACAGACAGACAGACAGACAGACAGACAGACAGACAGCCATGACAGTGCTAGTAGTCGTTTCTAGCAATTTTGCGCTTCCGCCTAACAACAAAACCCTGGTTCAGAATGGCCAGTCTCTGTACGCAGATTTCCCAACAGAACCTCCCCAGTCTTAAGAAGATGCGCCACCCAGCGTTTCGTAATTCTAAAATTTTATTCGAAATGCATCGAATTCGAGCCAAGGTCCGATCAATCTTGAACATTTTCTCCGGGCCAATACTCAGATAATCCAGTGTTTTAATAGGACATGGCTATCATATTCCTCATAATTCTTGACTTATTCCAGTTTCAGGATACGCCACATAAATTCTGAAGTAAATAAACGTGTTTCGATTTCCATAAATGTCAACAAACACATTCAACCTTTTAAAGCCTAGCGGTAACTTTACGTACCACCAGGTTTAACATTAAAAAATTCTACGTGGTGCCCACATTGCGTTTATGTGTTTTGTACGGATCTCAGAACAAACAGCAACTTTTGCCTTATAAAACATTAAGAGATTGGTTTTTATAACCGAAGTGGAGAGTGTTTACAGCGCGGTACGCACTGAGTCCTTATATAAAACAGATACGCTTCGTCTTTAAAGGATTAACTCAGGGCTATCCTGCAGGAGTTGGTATTATTTTGCACTGTTACAAATTTCGTTGAAATTTTAACAGCGAAAAAATTTTGCAAATCTCATCTCAGCCATGTTTCCACAGACAACCCTTCCACTGACCAGCTTCTAGATTACATTTCTTGACAGCTGTGAAGGAAATTACTGTTACACTGAATATTCGCTGTAAGTTCTTGAAAGTTAGCGCGGAAGAACGAGCGGTTACAATCTACAGACAACTTATTGGCAAAGGTCGAGGCTGCAATACCGAGAAGACTACTCTCCATCTCTCAACTCCTTCACAACGGCATATTTTTCGCGCAAAAATTGTCACCTGGATTATTTATCCGTGCCGCAAGTATTACTTCATGTGTAGGAACAGAAAAGCAGTACAAACGTAATTGCATATACATAGTATACGGGAGGACTAGCTCACATAAGAACGTTTTACGTGTAGGTAAATAGAAAAGGAAACTGAAACAAAGCAGTATGAAAAAATAATAACCAAATCTCAAAGATCAGTTATTTCGAAAAAAAAAATAATTAAAAAGTAAATATATGTTTTCCGTATTTACGTCAAATTCAAGGTATTATGTGACGAAACTACAATTTCTATTTACATACTCTTCAAAGGCGGACAAAAAACGTTAAACGAAACGTCTTCTATCATTTATACTAGCAGTAAATCTAAAACACGAATCTATTACATAAGTACGTTGGGAAAAAGACAGACGTGACGTGGTACAATATCATGGAAACATGGAAAATTGTTACACAGGGAAAAGGCATCAATTTTACAGAGCACTATTCAAAGGCCATAGTCGCAAATACGCACAAAAATAATACACTACGAAACATTAAACAAGCAAAATAACTTTCGAACGGTCATATAATTTTGCTTTAAAGTAGAGATACTGATTTCTTTGTGTATGTCGCGTTACTGTAACAACAGTGTTGACTTTCAGTTCCTCTTCGTAGTCTATTTTTTACAACAATACATGCGTCTTGTAGTTTTGTCGGCCCATTCGACTGCGTTAGTAAATAAGACAGGCAGTTATAAAAATTATACACAGGACCAACTCCAGCACTTTTCGCTATCTTAGCCTTTTGAAGCCTAGCGGTAACTTTACGTACCACCAGGTTTAGCCTTAAAAAATTCTACGTGGTGCCCACATTGCGTTTATGTGTTTTGTACGGATCTCAGAACAAACAGCAACTTTTGCCTTATAAAACATTAAGAGATTGGTTTTTATAACCGAAGTGGAGAGTGTTTACAGCGCGGTACGCATTGAGTCCTTATATAAAACAGATACGCTTCGTCTTTAACCTTTTAAAGCCTAGCGGTAACTTTACGTATCACCAGGTTTAACCTTAAAAAATTCTACGTGGTGCCCACATTGCGTTTATGTGTTTTGTACGGATCTCAGAACAAACAGCAACTTTTGCCTTATAAAACACTAAGAGACTGGTTTTTATAACCGAAGTGGAGAGTGTTTACAGCGCGGTACGCACTGAGTCCTTATATAAAACAGATAGGCTTCGTCTTTAAAGGGTTAATATGTTTAAACTATTACAGTGTATTTGTTCGACATTTTTCGATTAAATATTTCATCACGTTCAGGAACACTTCCAAGATACCAGTATAAGGCACCACGTACATGTACGGATTGTTTCTACTCTTTAGCACTGTATCAGATCTTTGCCATCATGACTGTATAGGTAGAGTGCTAAAGTGCAGAAACAATCCGTACACGTACGTGGTGCCTTATACTGGTATAGTGGAAGAGTTCCTGAAGATGACGTATAGTTCATCGAAACATGTCGAACACTTACGCTATAAATTTTAAAAGGTTTCGACGACGGTGTATATTATTCTGTGGTGATGGGTTTATGGACTTTATTCGTCGTCTGAAGAGTAAAATATTAATATTTAAAAAAATTAAAAACTAAAATCACAACATTTCGGAAGCTGGTTCTGCTTCCGTCTTCAGGTGAATGGAGGGGGAGAAGAGAAGAACACATACTCTGTTGGGCCCCTTAGACAGAGCTGGCCTCCATCACTGCACAACTTATGTCAGCGAACATACACTATAATAGTTTAAAAACATTAATAGAGTGACAAGAGCTGAAGTTGGTCTTGCGTGTAGTTTTTATAATTAGAACCAAGCATGGTATGGAAAACATTAACCCTTTAAAGACGAAGCATATCTGTTTTATATAAGGACTCGGTGCGTACCGCGCTGTAAACACTCTCCACTTCTGTTATAAAAACCAGTCTCTTAATGTTTTATAAGGCAAAAGTTGCTGTTTGTTCTGAGATCCGTACAAAACACATAAACGCAATGTGGGCACCACGTAGAATTTGTTAATGTTAAACCTGGCGGTACGTAAAGTTACCGCTAGGCTTTGAAAGGTTAATTAATGGTTTTTAAAACCGACAGTGGAATACGTTTACAGCGCGGTACCAACTCTTAAATTCAGATCTCAGTTTTTTCTTTTTTTAGTGGTGAAGGGCCCCGCAGCAGACGCTACGGACGCACCGCAGGCTTGAGGCTTATTGTGCAACCCTGTGATGAAGATGATGATGATTATTATTATTTTTGTCCTTTTCCTAGTAATGGAGCACCGGTGGAATGAAATTGACAGGGTAAAACCGAAGGACTCGGGGAAAAACCTGTCCCAGTGCCATTTCGTCAACCACAAATCCCACATGGACTGACCCGGTATCGAACCCGGGCCTCCGCGGTGGGAGGCCGGCGACTAACCGCCTGAGCCATGGCACTGCCTAGATTTCAGTTTTACACAAATATCAATGACTTATCCCCTTTAATAGGTTTAGATATATACAATTAACATTATTAAACTTCTTCTACTTGAGAAGAAAAGCATTTAATTTTCACTATGGCTCAATTAAACAACTGCTCAAATGTTTCCAAACACGGTAAATTTTTTAAGTATGGTTTAGGGGCCGAATATGCACAAGAAATTCTGGTTTACATTAGAATAATGTTAGGATGTAGCAAACAGTTTTTCATGAAAACGAAGTTATGTGACTTTAAGCGAACTGCGTCTGGGTGCGCGATATTTGTTCGGCTTCGAACTGTTAGAATGGATGTACTAATAAGAGAGACAGCTAAATATGGCAATCTGTGGAAAAGAGAAACAGAAATAAAACGAAGAGGACGGAGAATATTTCATTACGAGAGGATTCACAATTCTTAATCTGCGCCGAATATTTTAGGGTGATTAAATTAAATTAAATTAAATTAAATTAAATTAAATTAAATTAAAGAAGATGAGACGGTTGGAGGTGTAGTGGACAATCAAAAATGACAACTGTATGAGTAATTTCAGTTATAATCAGGGCTGTGGAGTCGGTACACAAAAGCTCCGACTCCGACTCCGACTCCTCGATCTTTAAAACTCCAACTCTGACTCCGACCCCTTCATAAAAGCTCAATATGCATTAGCCCTTTAAAGATGAAGCGTATCTGTTTTATATAAGGACTCAGTGCGTACCGCGCTGTAAACACTCTCCACTTCGGTTATAAAAACCAGTCTCTTAATGTTTTATAAGGCAAATGTTGCTGTTTGTTCTGAGATACGTACAAAACACATAAACGCAATGTGGGCACCACGTAGAATTTTTTAATGTTAAACCTGCTGGTACGTAAAGTTACCGCTAGTCTTTAAACGGTTAAAAACGGTAAACCTGTAAGACATTTCATCGCCACCACGTGAATCATCAGGCTACTGTTTAGACTTATAACCTATATTTAAGTATAAGTCTAATGGTTACTGCAGCTATCAGGGCTCTGTGTTGGAGTACCTAGTGAAAATTTTAGACTGAGGTCAGAGTCGGAGTCGGTACATTTTTACCGACTCCGACTCCACCTAAAATTCCTTCCGACTCTGACGCCATGACTAAGACTCCGACTCCATAGCCCTGGTTATAATGCGCGCAGGCAAGAGGCACGTGTATTATCTATTTATCAAATACATATAACCCTCTGAAGTAACCTCTCCACAGTTTTTCTTTTCCCGTGTGAGTCCTAACATTTCCGGACTTAGCTGCAACATCGTGTCATGAACGGGAAGGGATGCAAGGGGAAAATACTAAATACGATGTGTTAATTACAGTAATTTTATTAAAACATTTACAGACTGCTACTGAAATATCGTCAAAGGGCACAAACTTACACACGGTGTGATCAATGTTCCAGGATGCTGGGACTGGATTTGACAGGTCAACGTCTACTGAGGCCAGCACACAGTTTGTATCAGCCGAAGTCGATCTCAGACGGGAAACCAGCACACAGTTTGTATCAGCCGAAATCGATCTCATACGGGAGACCAACACACAGGTTGTGTCAGCCGAACTCAACCACAAATGCGACGCCAGCACCCAGATTCAGACAAAGACGTGTAAGGCGTCTACTCAGTGGACAGCTCAATTACCGAAAAACCACAACGCATATACACACGGCCAGCAGGTATGTTACAACTTCTGAAAAATCAACGTGCGTTATCAAGTGTGGTTGTTCTACATGCTCTTATCGCAAGACGATATTTGTGTTTCCACTTAGTTGATCACACAGCGCTGAGGTAACCACAGAAATTCCCACTGTACATAGGCAAGTTCCAGGCCTTAGCTGGCTCAGTCTGGTACAAACTGGCAGTTACGGAATAACTAAACCTAGAACCGGACTTCCAAATCAATTGATCTGTCTCTAAAAAATATTTTTTTTGATTGATGACCGTTACGCAGGACTGCGCTACCTGTTGGTCACTGCACAATAAAAATGGAAATTACTACTTTAAATTTCATTTTTCTCTTGTTTGCTTCAGTAATATAACGGTCGTCAATAAATGCCCCATATAACCATAACTGTATCAGTTGTTGGGTGACACTAGGTACATTCATACTTCTAACTGGCCACGTTCCGTCCCTTGTTACAGGTCAAAACAGAAAACGTCAGGAAGTCTACAGCAATTATGATGGTTGAACACACAGACAAATACCACATAAAATTAACCTTTTAAAGCCTAGCGGTAACTTTACAAACCACCAGGTTTAACATTAAAAAATTCTACGTGGTGCCAACATTGCGTTTATGTGTTTTGTACGGATCTCAGAACAAACAGCAACTTTTGCCTTATAAAATATTAAGAGGCTGGTTTTTATAACCGAAGTGGAGAGTGTTTACAGCGCGGTACGCACTGAGTCCTTATATAAAGCAGATACGCTTCGTCTTTAAAGGGCTAAAAATGAGTCTGTCAGTAACAGGACTTTACGTAACAGAATGCAATAAATTCAACATAAAAGTATAATGCACAATAACGGCGGTAAAGCTAACTTTGAAAATATGCTAACTTTAAAGACAGGTAAATGAAGCAGTTTTGATCTGAAACATACATAAAAGGGACAAATGTACTGCACGGTGAAAATTGCTATACAATTTTAAAAATTTAGTTATTCTGAAAACATCGTTTAGTTGAAATAAAAATGGATCTATGCACATGCTAATTGGGCTCATGAAAATTTAGATATTCACTTGTATCTGAAGTACAGAGATGTTTATATCTAGTACAACAGTAGAATGTACACGTAGAAATATCGCGTATATAAAATAATTAAGGCTACTCGGTGATATGACTTCATTTATTTCCGAATCGCACAGCGTGCTTGTCCAACAGCCACAAATCAATTATTATAGCAAAACAGAGCCAACTTATGCACAATATTATTGTTTATTTATTTTTCTTTTTTGTTTATCTTCTCCCCGACATGTTTCGGCAGGTAACTATGCCATTATCAAGGCGGCTGTATCAAAATTACATAAGGCGTGCATGAATGTGGCTATAAAATGTTAAAACTTTTAAAATATTAAAATCTTCTATAAAATTTGCTGCACAGTTCCTGCACTTGTTTTGCTGCTATGGTGCTGCATTTTGGCCTGGCGTCCTCAGTTGATGTAATGCTAAGGTTTGTGTGTGGGCCATCCCAGGTATCGGGTCGAGTGTGTCTAGTGGGACTGTACTGGAACACGTCAGCTGAGTAAATTTTATAGAACATTTTAAAAGTTTTAACATTTTATGGTCACATTCATGCACAGCTTATGTAATTTTGATATAGCCCCCTTGATAATGGCGTAGTTACTTGCCGAAACATGTCGGAGAGGAGATGAACAAAAAAGATAGATAAATAATTAATAGTATTGTGAATAAGTTGGCTCTGTTTTGCTATATTGATCACATGCACGGAAATGAACAACATGAAAGATCAATTATTGTTGAACAGCGTGTTTTTGTCACGTCTCTGTGTATAACAGCGATCTAACGTAAGAATTATATATCACAATGTGTGAGGTGAACGAAAGCTGTAAAATAATCTCATCTTTTGTTCCGTAATTTTTAAATATTCAAAGCAGGATGTCTTTGTCTTAGTCGCCGGCCCCCCACCGCGGAGGTCCCGGTTCGATCCCGGGTCAGCCCATGTGGGATTTGTGGCAGAAAAATTGGCACTGGTACAAGTTTCTCCCTGAGTGGTTCGGTTTTCCCCTACCAATTTCATTCCATCCCTGTTGCATTACTTGGGAAAAAAGGAAAAATTCGATCATCTTCATCACAGGGATACACAATGAGACTCAAGGCTGCGGTCTGTCCGTAGCGTCTGCTGCGGGGCCCTTCTAACCAACCAACCAACCAACCAACCAACCAACCAACCAACCAACCAACCAACCAACTAACTAACTCCACGGAGCAGAGGCATTCTTGAGAAGCTAACTGTTTCTCAGCTAGTCAAGAAATTCCCCGCATTTTATGGAATCCTGAGGTTCATTACCGCATTCACAACAGCCCGCCACCTGTCCCTATACTGAGCCAGCTCAATCCAGTCCATGCCCCATCCCACTTCTTCCAGATCCATTTTAATATTATCCTCCCATCTACGCCTGGGTCTCCCAAGTGGTCGCCTTTCCTCAAGTCTCCCCACCAAAATCCTGTATGCATCTCTCTTTTCCCCCATACGTGCCACATGCCCCGCCCATCTCAGTCTTCTCGATTTGATTACCCGAATAATATTTGGTGATGAGTACAGGTCATTAAGTTCCTCGTTATGTAGTCTTCTCCATTCCCCTGTCGCCTCGTCCCTCTTAGGCCCAAATATCCTCCTCAGCACCCTATTCTCGAACACCCTCAGTCTTTGTTCCTCCCTCAGTGTGACAGACCAAGTTTCACACCCATACAAAACAACAAGTAAAACTACATTGCGGTGATCTTCACCAACAGAAAAAAGGTTATCGCCTTCACAAACCAGCCGCTTTACTTCCAGAAAAGTCAGCAGGACCCTGCTGCACAAAACGGCAGATACCAGACGCAGTTTGGATGTAACGACAATTATAAGGTATTTTGCTCCTTCCGGGTAGCTAAACCCGACGGCCTTGCCGTAAGGAGTTACTACACGCGTCGAGTCAATGCAAGGAGCGTGTTACTCCTACGTATGCAGGGCCAACTCAGACGCAGAGCACACAGAGCCATCTACTCGTACTCTACAGGAAATTGCGTGTACTAGAACAAAAATGGCCGTTCAACCGGAAACAAGCTATTGATTACGTAAATTTGAAAAGACTGAAAGTGTGGACGGTACAACGAAGACAAACACATTTCAGTATCGCGACTGAAAAATCAATTCGCAAAAACTGCATCAAGATGAGACAGGCAATAACGTTTTAAAAGAAACTCCAACCAGGGACAATGGCAGACTGCCTGACTGTAGTCAAATCGATTAGAAAACAATCACGTGCTGTACACGGGTGTGTGTACCGACCACGTGACCGTTGTTGACTATGGTAAGGTCTCTGACACAGGAGGCATTTTAATGTTTAGGGGTATCCAACACGTCACATGCTGAACCTCTTTGTTTTTCTGAAATTTCCTATTCCGAAATGAAATGTAGCATAGCGTGTCCATACAGGAGTGACCTACTAGGCCAATGTAGGTAGTACGTTCCTACAAAACGTCGGAACATTTGTACAAAACCCGACCTCACATCCCAGTAGAGACAAATTTTCTCTTCATTAACGAAACAAATTGCTTGTTTTAAAATATAGCTACAAATTTCAGCTTACGTCAAAGCCATGATCCGGCTAGTTTTGTAAAAATGTATACAGGAAATATCACAATTTTTTATAATCCCTGATTTTCGGAATGGACTAGGATCTCAAAACTTACCAACATTTTAATAAAAAATATATTCTCTTCTAAATGATCAAAAAAGCATACAACACATTATACTGAATTATATCGTACTGTATTGCCAAATTTAAGTTACGGATGGCTGCTGTCACGTGAAACTTTATCAGTTACATACATAGAGGTAAGTACACACACAAGAAGCAAAAACTTTATAACGACTCTTCATACAAGGATAACACGTGACCAGGTCTGACATACCTTGCTCTTCATAGTTCCACTTACATTAATGTGCATAACACTTTTATACCCCCTTACTTGCAAAGTTTCGGTGTTCCCACGTGTAAATTTGCATCTAACTCCTAGATAATGGCCCAGCTGGGCCGAAACATGTTGGAGATACAGTAAAATAGCTTGGTTTTCCCAACCCCAGTGTATAGAGTTGCTGGTTTCAATGACAGATAAAAGTCCACGGTAAGCATTTAACAAAGTTACGAAGTTCGCTTAGGTAGTCCGGTTCTGATAATGAATAACTCGTTTGTGGTTGGATCTCCAAGTCTCACTCGTTTTACTTTACTTATTTACTTACTTGTTCACTTATGTATTTATTCATTTATTTATTATTGTTTATTTATTTATTTGTCCATTTATTTATGGTGTACTTATTTATTATTTATTTATTTATTTATTTATGGAAAGGGATAGCTCAGTCGGTATAGCGACTCGCTACGGGCTGGATGTGCCGGGGATCGAATCCCGGTGGGGGCGAGATTTTCCGCAGCCGTCCAGAGTGGCCCTGGGGCCCACCCAACCTCCTGTACAAGGGGTAACGCGTCTTTCCCGGGGGTAAAGCGGCCGAGGCGTGCGGCTAGGCACCCCATCCCCTCCTCGTGCCGAGACTCACGAAAGGGTAGAGCTATACCTCTACTCCCCCCCCTCCTCTTGGGCCTTAATGGCCTTACACCGATCCCTTCACCTTTTTTACCTTCTTTGTTTATTTATTTATTTATTTATTTATTTATTTTAACCCTTTAAAGCCTAGCGGTAACTTTATGTACCGCCAGGTTTAACATTAAAAAATTCTACGTGGTGCCCACATTGCGTTTATGTGTTTTGTACGGATCTCAGAACAAACAGCAACTTTTGCCTTATAAAACATTAAGAGACTGGTTTTTATAACCGAAGTGGAGAGTGTTTACAGCGCGGTACGCACTGAGTCCTTATATAAAACAGATAGGCTTCGTCTTTAAAGGATTAATGTGGATAATAGCAGTAGCGTATAATTCCAAGTCAGTTTCCTGGATAGAATGAGAAAAACTGCGATCAACCCCTCTGTCAGAGTATACAATCTCTGATCCCCGATGTGAACTCGTATCACCCAAACACAAAGCAATGCTACCAAATCGATAGCCACGCTCGATGATCGCAGTGTCACAGTTTCTGTGAAGTCCTTTGAAGAACACCGACGCCGAACTGGGTCACGAACAGACAAGCAAACAGGGGGACTGGATCCCTCGTAAGATGTTTTGCATGAATATTCAACATGACATTGTGTTTGTCGCTATTGACATGTGTTAGCTTCGTTTTCACAGGATCCTAGATTCAAATGTCGACGCCAAAACCAGCCATTTATGCCACATATTGCCATTTTCGTGTATTTTTCTGTCATCCAGGCAAACGTTTTGATGGCATCTTCGACCACGTCACATATTCGTTTTCTTCCCAAAACCTTTCAGCCCTTTTGTTCAAATAATCATCCTAATATTGAGACAAATTATTGGAGCGTGTAGTAGGCACCGAGCTACTGAGAACCTGAAGCGCCCAGTTCATAATGAGACCCCTTTAACGGGCAGCGATTTTTTATGTCGTTGATAATTAGCCCTATGAAAGAAGCAAATCTGAAAATAACTCGCGAATCTCCTCAGGTAAACGGACGACAGTAGCTTTTACGGGCGCGCTCGCAAATTTGCGAAAAGCAACTATTAGCTTCATGTCTGCCTGTCTGTCCGCATGGAAGAACTCAGCACCCATTGGACAGATTTTAACGAAATTTGATATTTGAGTATTTTTTCAAAATCTGTCTAGAAAATTCAAGTTTCATTAAAATATGACAAAAATAACGGGTACTTTACATGAAGACCTATGTATATTTATGATAATATCTCGCTGAAATCTTCCTAGAATGAAAAATGTTTGAGATAAAAGTTTTAGATAAAATCAAAACACACATTTTATGCTCCGTAACTTTTTTCCGAAAATCGTACCGTTTATGAGATAATGTGGAAAAATACGGTACAGCCAGACAGGCCACAGATGGCAATATAATACGGCGCATGCGCTTTGCATGCTGGATAACTAAGGCTACAGACACACACTCAGAATATGTAATACTTACTGCTTTTCCACGGCAACAGTGGTTACGCGAACGCGTCCCAATGTTACGTTATACGTTCCTTCCCTGTCTTCTTCCGCTGTTATTCCTGCTGACCTTTAAATACGTTACGGACCGCGAAACGTTGACGAAAATATCGCATTGTTTCAATGATGGTTATCAAGAAAACTGTACCTATTCTTTTCAGCACAATTCTATATCCCACTGCAGCTATAATTACGTAGTACGAAACTTCTACAGCACGTCATTTCAAAATCGCTGTCCAAGTAAGATAGGATCTGCACTTTGCTGAAGTTACGAAGAGCTGTGACCTATCATGGTGGCGCCACTGTGTCTTTTACAGTTTATGAGACACTGCAAAGGTCAAACACACAACCATACCTTAACACAGCCCACTTGACATATGGTGCTGGACACACACTGTGCAATGCAACGAAAATACGACGATATGACATGAATGACCTACCGTCTGTATCGCAGTTACTGACACTGTGAAGATTGCCACGTCATACGTGAGGATCAAAACCGGTGAGAAACGGGTATTCGTGGCCGTCAAGTAATTGTATTCAGCCAGGTCCGGATTCAAATAACACGCCGCTGAGGTAACCGGCTCACTTATATCCGAGCCAATATTATGTATACAGGATACTAATAAGGTTAAATTAGTGCAACTACTCTATTTGTGTAAGGTGTCAGAACTATTAGAAATTTGAGACCGAAGGGTAACACTAAAATAAATCTAAGAGAAGCAAGACGGCCGATCCCAGTGGCCGCGCGGTCTAAGGCGTAGGTATGCGGCCGAGCGCTTGCTGGGATCGTGGGTTCGAATCCCACCGGGGGCATGGATTTTTTTCTCTTGTACAGTGTTTGTGTTGTCAGGTAGAGGTCTCTGCGACGGGCCGATCTCTCGTCCAGAGGAATCCTACCGACTGCGGTGTGTGTCTGAGTGTGATCAAGTGAAAATAAACAACCTCGACACCTGCTGTGAACAAGTAGGTAGAAGAGGGAAGGACTGCGAGACGAATAAGTAGAAAGTAAAATTATTGACTCGAGTAAGATGGTTCTGGATGTAAACTGATGACAAAGTTCTGTGATCAGCATGGAAACTTCTGGTTCACTGGCAGCACTGAGCAAGTCTGAAGCATAAGCAGGAAGGATGTAAGTTCAGTAAATAGGAAATAGTATCGTCAACACAGCTATGATTTTATTATAATTTATTAACTTACAAAATCCTTAAAAATTGCAGGTACATAAAATACTTCATTTCCGGTACCGTAACTTCCATAAAAAGACGAAAACATTACCGCCAGCACAACTGTTGTTTTATTATAATCTATTTGCTTATTTATTTACTTCATTATTTATTTACAAAACCCTTAAAAATTGTATGTAACTCGTTCATTTCCGGTAAGTAACTTCAATAAAATGACGAAATAGTACGGCCAACACAACTATTATTTTATTGTTATTTATTTATTTATTTATTTATTCACAAATCCTTAAAAATTGTATGCACCTTCGTTCGTTTCCCGCACCGTAAATTGTACTTGGCACGAAACAAGATTTCTTTCGCTCCTGCAGCTACCATTCGCACAGACAGATATCCCAATGCATTTTCAGAAACACCGAACTTTGAATACCAGTACGGTCACATCAGGAAGATGCAAGCAGTGTGGACTGTCTAAATAATTCTTTCAGAGCCGATTTCCTTCAGAACTTCAAGAAATGTACAACTTAATTTGCATATTACATCTATGTCAAATTAATGTGTATGTTTGCAACAAAAAAACTAACTCCATAGAGCAGAGGCATTCTTGAGAAGCTAACAGTTTCTCAGCTAGTCAATAAATTCCCCGCATTTTATGGAACCCGGAGGTTCATTACTGCATTCACAAGAGCCCGCCACCTGTCCCTATCCTGAGCCAGCTCAATCCAGTTCATGCCCCCACCCTACTTCTTGAAGATCCATTTCAATATTATCCTCCCATCTACGCCTGGGTCTCCCAAGTGGTCGCCTTCCCTCAGGTCTCCCCACCAAAATCCTGTACGCACCTCTCTTTTCCCACATACGTGCTACATGCCCCGCCCATCTCATTCTTCTCGATTTGATTACCCGAATAATATTTGGTGATGAGTACAGGTCATTAAATTCCTCGTTATGTAGTCTGAACTTCCAGTTTAAATGTTGGTTATGTACGTACTGAGCACCCTGGTCTTCTAGGAGGCTACGCTATGTAACGGGGCTTATAAACCGCGCTACACAGCATAACATCCCAGAAGACGCGAATCCTCGACTTCAACGCCATGAACACCTCAAAATTCCTACATGTGTGTATTATATCCTACAAAAGCCAACGCCACGTAACTGGTTACTGTTACAAACGGCTATACTTAAGCTAAGAATGAGTGGAGCTATGCCTCCACCGTCCCATAAGACTTCGTGGCCTGCACAGGGAAAACTAATTTCAAAGAACAGACTCCTTTCTATGCTGATAGTCACACTGCTGGTCGCTAAATTCTCTGCTTTTTCGAAACACATATATTCATCACCGTGCATACAACAGCTCTGTCCTTGATCCACCCACCACTTATATTGCTGCCTCTTTAACGTATTTTCTAAAAAACTCAATTAAGGGAGTTTATGACATTAAATTGTTAGTAGTGGCAATACATCAAATTGTGGAATACATTAGAATTTTAATATATCGAGGCCTTGTTTTACGCCCGTTTCTTTTATGCCCTTTTGTTTTAACCTTTTAAAGCCTAGCTGTAAATTTACGTACCACCAGGTTTAATATTAAAAAATTCTACGTGGTGCCCACATCGCGTTTATGTGTTTTGTACGTATCTCAGAACAAACAGCAACTTTTGCCTTATAAAACATTAAGAGATTGGTTTTTATAACCGAAGTGGAGAGTGTTTACAGCGCGGTACGCACTGAGTCCTTATATAAACACGAACACAGTTCGTCTTTAAAGGGTTAAAGTCCGTTGAATGTTTCATTTCCATTTATTGGTCCCGTTTCGCTTCGTAGTCCTTCCCTCTTCTACCTACCTGTTCACAGCAGGTGTCGAGGTTGTTTATTTTCACTTGATCACACTCAGACACACACCACAGTCGGTAGGACTCCTCTATACGAGGGATCGGCCCGTCGCAGAGACCTCTACCTGACAACACAAACACTGTACAAGAGAAAAAAAATCCATGCCCCCGGTGGGATTCGAACCCACGATCCCAGCAAGCGCTCGGCCGCAGACCCACGCCTTAGACCGCGCGGCCACCGGGATCGGCTCCATTATTCTAGTCCCTTTTTCCTATGGGAGTATCATTTTTTATTTAAGCCTTTGTCTTTCATGACTACTTTTTCAGGAACAAAACTAGGGCATAACACAAGGCCAGGCTTCTGTGTGTGTGTGTGTGTGTTTTGTAAACTATATTGCTCCGAAAAACTTCGACTTAAAATTAGTTTTATATTTTTTCAATTGGGAGAGAGACAAAATAATGTTCGATTTAATATTTATGTGTTTCCTATGACAAATTATTAAAAAGTCAGACGTTCAATTTTCATTATTTATTCCTCCATTCCAGTGATGTTATGGATAATTTTACGTAGACGGTACAAAAATATAGTGCAGAGGACTAATGGCACCTGAGTGACAAAGTTACAGCCACACGAAGTGAAGAAAACTAAAAACACATCGCATGTTCTACATGTACATTTTTGAAGTTAGGCGGAATAGATTAAAATGTCAGTGGCCATGCAGTGATATATACAGAAGGTGTCACTCTGTGTCTAAGAACAGAACAGTGAAGTTTCTATTTTAAAATTTTGTGGACTGCTTATCGATGTGCGGATAGCTATTAAAGGTATATCAGCATTCCAACTACATTCCTATATTAAAAATGTGTACAGAGCTAAATAAACACGTTTCGGCTTGTTTTATTCAAGCCGTGTTCAGATCTAGCTTGCAATGTCATACATTAACATTCAATTTTACATTAATTTTGTATATATAAGGTTGGTATCTCAATCTTTTATTGGTACATGGTATATATAAATATTGGTACATAGTGTATATATATATATTAGTACACAGTATATAAGCATACACAAAGCAGATTATGATTTGTTCAATAATCGATAAATCAAGCTAAGGTTGTCGTATCTGTTGTCAGTTAAAAGGTCGACATAAAATGGTACACGTTTGTGCGCAAAAAAACGTCAAATTTAAAAATATACGATACAGTTTTGAAATTTGATTAAAACGGGCGTAAAAATTGTAGACCCAAGAATGGAGCATAGAAATAGAAGGTATGCAGCATTAATTAATTAATTAATTAATTAACTACACTGTGTTTTCCCTTTAACGAAATTCTACCTCGTAGACGTATATAAGGATATGTTTAAATAAAATACACCCCTATGAAATAATATGGCTGTACACGCACGTGCCAGTAAGAGGGCAATTCAACGCAATTAGTCGTCGCAGTCCTTCCCTCTTCTACCTGTTCACAGAAGGTGTCGAGGTTGTTTACTTTCACTTCATCACACTCAGACACACACCACATTCGGTGGGACTCCTCTGGACGAGGGATCGGCCCGTCGCAGAGACCTCTACCTGACAACACAAACACTGTACAAGAAAAAAATCCATGCCCCCGGTGGGATTCGAACCCACGATCCCAGCAAGCGCTCTGCCGCAGACCTACGCCTTAGACCGCGCGGCCACTGGGATCGGCGAACGCAATTAGTGGGATTCAAAATGTAAGAAACTCTAAGTTACCTTTCACGTTTAATTTCTGTTCACATTGCACAGAAAGATAGACAACCGCCGAATTCATAGTACAGTACGTCTTAAGAAACTAGCACATTGCCATTATTAACTCTATGAAATCATAGGTAATAATTACATCACAGCAGCCACAGTACTAAAACTTCGACTTTACATTGTTTACAATCTTCAATAAAGGTGTGTAGAGAAGGTTACAGTAATAAATGTGGTTACAAGCACTAAGTATTAGTTTATGAAAGAAGTTCCCAATTAAAAATTATTGTTTTTAGGCGCGTTCGTAATATTGTCAAAAGCGACTATTACCTTCGTCATATTTGTCTGTCCGTCCTGTCTGTGCGCATTAAACACGGCTCTCTAGACGGATTTTCACAAAATTTGATATTTGAGGATTTTTCGAAACTACATAGAGAAAATACACGTTTGATTAAAATGTAACAAGAATAACGGGTACTTTACATGAAGACCTACGAACATTCACGATAATATCTCGCTCAATTCTTCTTAGAATGAGAAATGTTTCAGACACCTTTGGTAGAGAAAATCAAAACACATATTTTATGTTCAATAATTTTTTCCCGAAAATCGTGCCGTTTATGAGATAATGCGGAAAAATATTATACAGCCAGACAGGCCACAGATGGCAATATAATACGGCGCATGCGCTTTGCATGCTGGATAACTAAGGCTACAGACACACACTCATAATATGTAATACTTACTGCAGAAATCAAGTCAAAATCCGTTCTAACACAACTAAGTTCCATTTATTATACAGAACTACATGTTTCGGCTTATCTCAGGACATCTTCAGCTTTACCACTTGGGTTTAAAACATACTGAGGAAGGAACATAAGTATAATAATGCATAAAACCTGTATAAAAACGAAATTTAGTTGCATTTCGACGGATTTGACTTGATTTCGGTTATAAAAGAACACAATGGGATGACATCACTTAAACTAATACTTATTGATTTCCACGGCAAATATGGTTACGCGAACGCGCCTCAATTTTAAGTTATTGGTACATTTCCTGTGTCGTTATTAGTAAAAAGAATGAGTTTAAAAACCAAAAAACATTATGGCTTAGCTATTGTTTGTTTCTGGAGATTTACACTTTTATCCTTCTTGAATGAACATACACAAACATCCGTAAATGCCCACCCAACTGGGTATGTTATGGCAATACACCAACTGCATTTAACCTTTTAAAGCCTAGCGGTAACTTTACGTACCACCAGGTTTAACATTAAAAAATTCTACGTGGTGCCCACATTGCGTTTATGTGTT
>BLKM01004391.1:85477-137888 GCA_013340265.1 Coptotermes formosanus
TGTAGCCTATGTAACTAACAAAACATGTAGCCTATATAACTAAAAAAACATGTAGCCTATATAACTAACAAAACATGTAGCCTATGTAACTAACAAAACATGTAGCCTATATAACTAACAAAACATATAGCCTATGTAACTAGCAAAACATGTAGCCTATGTAACTAACAAAACATGTAGCCTATGTAACTAACAAAACATGTAGCCTATATAACTAACAAAACATGTAGCCTATATAACTAACAAAATATGTAGCCTATGTAACTAACAAAACGTAAGTGGCAAGAAAAACAAGGCAGACACTATACGTATAACGTAACATTGAAGCGCGTTCGCGTAACCACTGTTGCCGTGGAAAAGCAATAAGTATTACCCATTCTGAATGCAATACAGATAAATACAATAACAAATGTTGAAGGTAAAGATACAGTTATCCGTGTGCTTGATAAACCACTACGTCAATAGGGCAAAGGCGGAATGGAGGTAGTGCTCCACGCATTCTTAACCTTGGCAAGGGACGAAGGTAAGTGATCATCTGCAGATAAATACAATAAAATATTTTGAAGTTAAAGGTAGAGTTGTCCGTGTGCTTGATAAATCACTATGTCATGAAGGCAAAGGCGGAATGGAGGTAGTAATCCACGTATTCTTAACGTTGGTAAGGGACGAAAGTAAGTGCTCATCTGCAGATAAATGCAACAAAATATTTTGAAGTTAAAGGTAGAGTTGTCCGTGTGCTTGATAAATCACTACGCCATGAAGGCAAAGGCGGAATGGAGGTAGGGCTCCACGTATTCTTAACCTTGGCAAGGGACGAAGGTAAGTGACAATCTGCAGATAAATACAATAAAATATTTTGAAGTTAAAGGTAGAGTTTTCCGTGTTTGATAAATCACTACGCCATGAAGGCAAAGGCGGAATGGAGGCATTGCTCCACGTATTCTTAACCTTGGCAAGGGACGAAGGTCAGTGACAATCTGCAGATAAATAAAATAAAATATTTTGAAGTTAAAGGTAGAGTTTTCCGTGTTTGATAAATCACCACGCCATGAAGGCAAAGGCGGAATGGAGGCATTCCTCCACGTATTCTTAACGTTTGTAAGGGACGAAGGTAAGTGATCAGCTCCAGTCCCCTGCCATTTTATCCCCTAGGGAAAAACCTGTATTATCAGTTAAATAGTAGGTTGTATCGGCGCCAGAAATATGGAATATACTATGTTGCCTCTCTCAAGAATCGAATCACGGGTCACTATACCGTCTACACTTGATTGACTTCAGCTATAGACTTGATCATTTTCAATAAGCTCTAAAACAACAAAACGTGTGGCTCTCGATATAAACACGCAGCATTCCTACAATTACCCGCAATACACACAGCAAACACGCATGGACACCAGTCACGATACTGCAGGCACGAGGCAGCCATCTTCTTGTTGCCCGTGTAGCTATGCACAGACATGGGACTGGAATGCACGATACTACAAGCTTCACTACCATGCACAAGGAACATGCACTTTGCGATACAACAGGAAATAGGATTCTTATTGTAACGGAGTAATAAATCTCCGAAACAGGACATCGTCTTTTCCGGTATGTAATCATGACGTGATCATAAATTCTTGCCTGTTTCTTAATACTCACACTGACATTGGGGGAATGACACACAGGCTTCTGCCATAGGACCAGACTTTGGTCTTTGTGTCTGATTTGCTTTTAACCTTTCAAAGCCTAGCGGTAACTTTACATACCACCAGGTTTAACATTAAAAAATTCTACGTGGTGCCCACATTGCGTTTATGTGTTTTGTACGGATCTCAGAACAAACAGCAACTTTTGCCTTATAAAACATTAACAGAATGGTTTTTATAACCGAAGTGGAGAGTGTTTACAGCGCGGTACGCGCTATGTCCTTATATAAAACACATACGCTTCGTCTTTAAAGGGTTAACGATGTTCAGAATTGGAATAGCTTGCTTTAATCCCTTTCAAATTATACAAAAATTCAGTTTCGTTGTTGTTCTATTAGACATCATGGTTTTTCGTACATAAAAAGCTAAAGCAATCCCTATACAGCCCTGGACAGGCCCACAGGGTTCCAGGAGGTTGAGGCTCCCAGATTTCAAGGCAATCGGCACATGAAGGTGGTAAGGTTGTCAGCCTTACGCATCGGCCGCCTTTACCCCCAGGAAATATTCCTGGTACTCATTTCTGTTAGATGTTGAGTCGACCCCAGGGCCATAGTGCGGCCGGAAGGATTATGTCAACGAAAAATTCCAATGACACCATAGGGAATCGAACCCGCGACCTTCCGGCTTGTAGCGCATTGCCTCAACCAACTGCGCCACCGCGCAGCTTTTCTCATGTATAAATAACAGCTTAAAAATCTTTTACAACAGAGGGGAACCAAAATCAAATCGAACTTATAAAACAGTTCAAATCTGACGCTCGTAACTTAAAAGAATTTTAATTAAAGTTTACATTCGAATTTCCTTCATTAAACAGGTAAGACAAATGTGTAGGACATAACGAGGGCAGTAAGCAAGTCGGTCCACGGTACAAAACACTGTACGCGACCCTCAACGGGATGATTATGATACGATATCGAAATCAGCTGAAACCAGCTTAGATCTTAAAGTATTTATTTAAGATCCATTTAAATATCACCTTCCCATCTACGCCTAGGTCTCTTATGTTGGTTAATTTCTAGGCACGTTCGCAAAATTGTGAAAAGTGACTATTAGTTTTGTCATGTCTGTACGTCCATCCGCCTGCCGGTCTATCCGTCCGCATGGAACAACTCGGCTCCGACTGGAAAGATTTTCATGAAATTTATATTTGAACATTTTCCGAAAATCTGTCTAGAAAATTCAAGTTTCATTAAAGTCTGACAAGAAAAACGGGTGCTTTACATGAAGACCTGTGTACATTTATGACAATATCTCGCTGAATTATTCTTAGAATGAGAACCTTTTTAGACAAAATTTGTAGATAAAATCAAAACACACATTTCATGTTCAGTAACATTTTTCCGAAAATCGTGCCGTTTATGAGATAACGTGGAAAAATATGGTACAGCCGGACAGGCCACAGATGGCAATATAATACGGCGCATGCGCTTTGCGTGCTGGATAACTAAGGCTACAGACACACACTCAGAATGTGTAATATTGATTGCTTTTCTACGGCAACAATGGTTACGCGAACGCGCCTCAATGTTACGTTTATACCTTGTGTTTGTTGACCAATCTTCTCTTTTGAATCGGCCTCATGGTAAGTAGAATGTCCTTGCATAAGAAGACCACCCTTTGTCAGCCACTGCACCGCTGTATTAGACAAATAGATGTTATAAGTTCTGTCCATTTCTTTTTTAAATTAATGTCGCTGTATCAGATGCAAGGCTGGGTGGATTATTGTCTTATAAAAGGGACCAGTCGCGGGTTCTCATAGAGCATTGTAAAAATTTGCGTTCCATTAAAGTCTGGTAATATCTTGACGAGCTAAGCGACTAGTAGAATGTCAAGAACTAGTCAGCTCCATGAAGTAAATTATTAGCCATTACAAAATTGAAGCGCTGTGTATTGGCGAAGGTGTTGTAACAAAATGACTCGCCGCGGAGGCCCGGGTTCGATCCCGGGTCAGTCCCTATGGTATTTGTGGCGGACGAAGTGGCACTGGGACAGGTTTTTCCCCCAAGTGCATCAGTTTTCCCCTGTCAGTTATATTCCACTGGTAATCAGTTACACGAAAAACGGGAAAAAAACCAATCATCTTCAGCACACGGTTACACAATAAGAGTCTAGGAAGCGGTGCGTCCGTAGCGTCTGCTGCGTGGCACTTTACCACAAAAAAAAGGGGGGGCAGTTGCAGGTATAAGGAAAGACGCATCATTTTAACCCGTCGCATTAAACTCGTAATGACATAAAGATAGAGTGTCTAAAAGTCAATTACAACGAACATTAATCCTTTAAAGACGAAGCTTATCTGTTTTATATAAGGACTCAGTGCGTACCGCGCTGTAAACACTCTCCACTTCGGTTATAAAAACCGATCTCTTGATGTTTTATAAGGCAAAAGTTGCTGTTTGTTCTGAGATCCGTACAAAACACATAAACGCAATGTGGGCACCACGTAGAATTTTTTAATGTTAAACCTGGTGGTACGTAAAGTTTAAAAGGTTAATTTGTCAGAGCGTGAAGACGTCTGTGGCACAGCGAGGCACACCAGATCTCGTGTCATTGCCCAGCGGCAGCGTAGCAGCTGGTACAATCTTCCTGTCTTATAGATCGCAGCTCCGTGTCGTATTGAACGTGCAGCCTACACAGTGCTGCCGGGCGCCACACCACAATTTTTCACGTAGAAACAGCATCTCTGCATACATTACAGGCGTCACAAGATATAAGACAGACACGTGAGCCAAGGCTTACAGAGATATTAACGCGAAGCTGCAGAACTCCAAATATAATTAAGCCTTTAGAAATTTATAGCAGATCCCAGCTGCTGCGAGGTCTAAGGCGTGGATCTGTGGCCGTCTGCTTGTTGCGATTGCGGGTTCGAGTCCGGCGAGGGCATGGATGTCTTTCTCTTGTTAGTGTTGTGTGTTGTCAGGTATAGGTCTCTGCGTTGGGTCGATCACTCGTCCAGAGGAGTCCTACCGACTGTGGTGTGTCTGAGTGTGATCGTGAAGCCTCGACAGTGAAGAAGCCTTCGCCAACTGGGCTTGTCGAGCCATTGAAACTACACACACACACACGCGCACGCACGCACGCACGCACGCACGAACAAGTCACGTAAAACACACAGGTCATTCAGTTTTGATGTCCACCCAATTGACATGTGTGCGTATCCTCTTTAACCCCTTTATGCACAGTTACCAACAAAGCACGTAATTTACCATTTTTTTTAAAATTAAGTAATTCTGAATTTTATCCACATGGTGTATTTATGGACTTCACACAGTTCACAGAACAAACAGCGGTTATTGCAGTATATAAAATTAAATTACTGGCCCATTAAAGCAGACCCTACATGTTTCCTAACAGGTAGGTACTGAAATTCTACTCTACCTTCTCCATTTTTACGACATATTAAACACTTTATGGTCTATAAACCAACAGAACAAGTGGCTTCATGTTTCCGCCGCGATGTTGATAAGACCTGCCCTCTTCTGCAATATTACGCAGTATATTGTGTTAATTGTTTACCGACGTTTCGGGACAACGTATCGGTCCCATCTTCAAGGGTCAAGAAATCTGAGACTTATTGACCCTATAAGATGGGATCGACACGTTGTCCCGAAACGTCGGTAAAAAAATTAGCACACGACGCTGCATAATATCCCATAAGAACGCAGATATCAACAGCACAACTGCTAAGGAAATATTAACACATTTGTACGTTCTTTTGTTTGCTGGAGAGCTGACGATATCATAGAAAAAAACCGCAAAATACTTCGACAATATCTGCACAGGTTTTCTTGGTTTTCCCATCTTCCCTATAACGTTGAGATCGTTACCAGCAGCCAGACCTACTGCCCACTTCTCATGTGGCTCTTACAATTTTAATTTCTCATAAATACAGTGATAATAAACACAGTAAGACACACCGTAGTATATACACATAAATTTTTTGCACACTACATCATTAACCCTTTAAAGACGAAGCGTATCTCTTTTATATAAGGACTCAGCGCGTACCGCGCTGTAAACACTCTCCACTTCGGTTATAAAAACCAATCTTTTAATGTTTTATAAGGCAAAAGTTGCTGTTTGTTCTGAGATCCGTACAAAACACATAAACGCAATGTGGGCACCACGTAGAATTTCTTAATATTAAACCTGGTGGTACGTAAAGTTACCGCTAGGCTTTAAAAGGTTAAATACGAAGCGTATCTGTTTTATATAAGGACCCAGTGCGTACCGCGCTGTAAACACTCTCCACTTCGGTTATAAAAACCAATCTCTTAATGCTTTATAAGGCAAAAGTTGCTGTTTGTTCTGAGATCCGTACAAAACACATAAACGCAATGTGGGCACCACGTAGAATTTCTTAATGTTAAACCTGGTGGTACGTAAAGTTACCGCTAGGCTTTAAAAGGTTAAACTCTAAGGTTGTGCCAATACACTACATGTTTCGGCTCGGCCGAGCCATCATCAGGTACGTGTATAAATGTTAAAACTCAGATCCTTAATCACATAATATAAAATAGTGTAAAAATTGTCCAAAGCATTAGTGAAACTTCACCAGTTCACTGTTTTTCATCGACTATAAAACCAGTCAGAGGAGAACTGAAGTAACTTAACCCTAAGCTAATACCGTGATGATTTTACATCCGTCCGTATGTCGGGTTTTTTTTTTTTTTTGTAGAATAATAGAATCCATTTCAGAAGATATTTCTCATTTACTCTTGAAGGTAAGTACCATTTTTCTTGAAACAGATAAAGTGGAATCCAGTTCTGTTACACGGGCAGCCCAAGACTGTGAAGTAACTCAGTAGCATGCTTCGGGAATTTATGTTGACAGCGTAGGTGTTTATGATTTTTAAGTAAACTGGGCGACTTTGTAGAGACGTTTTCAGATCAGCGGGGTATGTTTCCATGCGATTTTAAGAATTGAAAACCAGGTGTTAAAACTGTGTGCCGCGACCAGCTTGACTGTCCGTCGCACCGTTCAATAGGTAGCTGAGAACTACTCAGAATTAAACCTCTTAATATAGAAGCCACCAAACTAGGCTTCATCTCTCCAAGTCATGTAATTCACTGAGTATATAAAAATACCAAAATACTGTCTGTAATTCTTTGTGTGTGTGTGTGTGTGTGTGTGTGTGTGTGTGTGTGTGTGTGTGTAGTGAAGCGTCCCGCAGCAGACGCTACGGACGCACCGCAGCGTTGAGGTTTATTGTGCAATCCTGTGATGAAGATGATTAATTTTCTTCGCTTTTCCGTGTAATGGAGCACCGGTGGAATGAAGTTGACAGAGGAAAACCGAAGTACTTGAGGAGAAACCTGTCCCAGTGCCACTTTGTCCACCACAAATCCCACATCGGCTGAGCCGGCATCGAATCTGGGCCTCCGCGTTGACAGGCCAGCGACTAAACGCCTGAGCCATGGCATGATCATTTTATTACAAGAAGTTACACTGCGTATCGTCGAAATGTTCATAAAACTTACAACCCAACGTACGTTAACCTTTTAAAGCCTAGCAGTAACTTTACGTACCACCAGGTTTAACATTAAAAAATTCTACGTGGTGCCCACATTGCGTTTATGTGTTTTGTACGGATCTCAGAACAAACAGCAACTTTTGCCTTATAAAACATTAAGAGACTGGTTTTTATAACCGAAGTGGAGAGAGTTTACAGCGCGGTACGCACTGAGTCCTTATATAAAACAGATACGCTTCGTCTTTAACCTTTTAAAGTCTAGCGGTAACTTTACATACCGCCAGGTTTAACATTAAAAAATTCTACGTGGTGCCCACATTGCGTTTATGTGTTTTGTACGGATCTCAGACAAACAGCAACTTTTGCCTTATAAAACATTAAGAGACTGGTTTTTATAACCGAAGTGGAGAGAGTTTACAGCGCGGTACGCACTGAGTCCTTATATAAAACAGATACGCTTCGTCTTTAACTGCCTTTTGTCATGAACACCAATGCTATTGAAAAATGCTCACAGCTTGGGTAATTTCCATGCCCCGAAATTGCCATGCCAAGTTATCGACTGTGCTTCCGCTCTCTCTCTCTCTCTCTCTCTCTCTCTCTCTCTCTCTCTCTCTCTCTCTCTCTCTCTCTAGCCCTATCTAGAAAGCGCAGTTTAATGCTCCAATTTCAATTTTTAAACTAATTCAACAAATTTTTTTTCGAAAACTGGTGTGAGTGTTATGACATTACAGACCACCCTGACACAGTAATTTTTAGGTCTGAGTCCCCCTGTAGGTACGCTAACGTTCCGAACAGAATCACGGAAAATATTTTGTATGGCGAAGCCCGTATTAGCCTACACAGTAAGTCTGATGCTTCTATTCTGCAACACTCCTTTGCCACGAAATGTTACTCACCAACACACAATAATCATCAAAAATCAACAGGCTGCTTCAACTTTTGTGGCGTGATGATAATGACTCTAACGAACAATTCAAAAACCGTGCTACGTGTGTTTTAAGTGTTTTTAAGTGTCTTTAAATGTAGTGTTCCCTGAAGATGGTGCATTAAGGCATCGAAACATGTTGGGGTTTGTATAAAAATATTTGAGTATTGGATTTTACTGTTTGTGTACGAGTTGGTTATCAAAATATTATTTGTCTGAGTTTAAACCCGCCTCTTCGTGACCGTGCTGTGCCTTGACTGCAATGGCTAGTGTGAACACACCTGCTCAAAGAAGATGATGGATATCCAAGCCTCTTGTGTAGAATGTTGCTGTCCTTCTAGTGTGAACAGCTCCCTAATGTCCTGTTCTCAGCAGCAAAAAAAGCACGCGCAAACTTCTGAGGTGTGGCGATTCTGGCGCAAATTAATTCACAGCCCTAAAATTAAGCACGGTGACCGCGACTATGAAGGTTACCTGGGGAAAAATATGAAATTTATTCTGCATTCAGTAGCAATAACATAACACGCGCAAACTTCTGAGATGTGGCGATTCTGGCGCAAATTAATTCACAGTCCTAAAACTAAGCACGGTGACCGCGACTATGAAGGTTACCTGGGGAAAAATATGAAACTTATTCTGCATTCAGTAGCAATAACATAACACGCGCAAACTTCTGAGATGTGGCGATTCTGGTGCAAATTAATTCACAGCCCTAAAATTAAGCACGGTGACCGTGACTATGAAGGCTACCTGGGTGAAAATATGAAATTTGTTCTGCACTCAGTAGCAATAACATAGCACGCGCGAATTTCTGAGGTGTGGCAATTATAGCGTCACTTAACTTAAAGCCCCATGATTCGGCATGATGACGGTGGCTACGTAGGCTACCTTGGGGAAAACACAAAATTTGTCCTGCGCTCAGCAGCAATAACATAGCACGTGCAAACTTCTGAGGTGTGGCGATTCTAGCGCAAATTAATTCACAGCCCTAAAATTAAGCACGTTGACGGTGACTATAAAGGCTACCTTGGGGAAAATACGAAATTTATCCTGCACTCAGTAGCAATAACATAGCAAGCGCAAACTTCTGAGATGTGGCGATTCTAGCGTCACTTAATTGAAAGCCCTAAAATTAAGCAGTATGACGGTAACTATGTAGTCTACCTTGGGGAGAATACGAAATTTATCCTGCACTCAGTAACAATAACATAGCAAGCGCAAACTTCTGAGGTGTGGCGATTCTGGCGCAAATTAATTCACAGCCTTCAAATTAAGCACGATGGCGGTGACTATGAAGGTTACCTTGGGGAAAATATGAAAATTTTATCACAGTAATGTTTCTGTCAACACAGAGTTGTTCTGTACAGGTCATAATCTCACAGCAGATAGTGGAGATACAACAACACTCACTCTTAAGCTCTGCACTGCATTGCAGTACCAGCTTCAAGCCCCGGCCGCTTTACCACCAGGAAAACATTTTCCGGAATCCACTGAATAGGACAGTGGATGGTTCCCAGATCGTTTCTGGACACTTTACAGTACAGAAAATCTCTTATCCCTGAAGGAAAATGAACCTGATCAATATGGTAACACATCTGTAAGTTTTTAACATGGCAGTATGGTGGTCGTGCTGAATTCCTTACTCTGCGGACATCTATCTACACGCCAAACTACACGGCTCTACATACCAAAAAAACACACAGTCACGATGCAAGGAGAGGCTACCCCGCAGAATGTCTCCTCGGTTACTGTTTTGCCGGTAGAACGCCTCTTGGTTTTTAATATCCAAAGTTCATAGAACGCACTATCTGTCACTACTACGTTTTCCGGCCAATGTTTATAGAGAAACACTTTCTATTAACGTAGCAACAAATTCGATAGAACATTTTTAACAAGAAGATATGCATTCAAAACGTACATGTTACTGCACACAAAACAACTGTTTGTTAACAAACATATTAATTTTTTGGTGATCAAGGAGCGATGTTTTAAGCATTTTGCATCCTAACATAATCGCGTGTGCCGATCCCAGTGGCCGCGCGGTCTAAGGCGTAGGTCTGTGGCCGAGGGCTTGCTGGGATCGTGGGTTCGAATCCCACCGGGGGCATGGATTTTTTTTTCTCTTGTACAGTGTTTGTGTTGTCAGGTAGAGTTCTCTGAGACGGGCCGATCCCTCATCCAGAGGAATCCTACCGACTGTAGTGTGTGTCTGAGTGTGATCAGGTGAAAATAAAAACCCTCGACACCTGCTGTGAGTAGGTATATGAGGGAAGGACTAAGAAAGGAAACACAGTAGTCTGTTACTTATATATAGGCGTTTTATTGCGTTTTAGTTATGTTTTAGAAAATTGGTTGCGGGTTTTGGGTTGATGTAACGCATTATAAATTTTTCCCATTTAAAATAGTGGAAAATATCCTCCCGGTTAGCGTTTTCGCACAGAACGTTTGATTTTTCGCACAGAACGTTTGATTTTTCGCACAGAACGTTTGATTTTTCGCACAGAACGTTTGATTTTTCGCACAGAACGTTTGATTTTTCGCACAGAACGTTTGATTTTCAGGAATGGACTGCTAACGTTATGAGGGAGATGGCAGTACAATTACATGGTCACTTCTAGCAGTCAACTCATTGCGGCCGGCTTGTCCACCCAGCGGTACCAGAATGACATTAGTGTAGCCTCATATTGTGATTGCTGCACTCCCAGGTGAAAAGAAATCGGTATCCCATGTAAAAAAGGCAGCCTCGCTGGGCAAAAACATCTATTCGCAGGATACCAGCTTTATTGCCTGCCCCAACTGCCTCATTTTGCGTGAAATTCCGGTAACTGAACTCGGTCCATCCAGTCCTGGGACATAGTTCCTTACTGCTCTCCCAAAAAAGACAATTACAGTAGAACCCGTTTATAACGACATCGGTTTATATGAAACCTCGCCTACAGCGTCACATATCCTGTGGTACCAATTAATTCCTCTCTGTTACCCATAGCATTATACTACATGGTTACATTAACCTTTTCAAGCCTAGCGGTAACTTTACGTACAACCAGGTTTAACATTAAAAAATTCTACGTGGTGCCCACATTGCGTTTATGTGTTTTGTGTGGATCTCAGAACAAACAGCAACTTTTGCCTTATAAAACATTAAGAGACTGGTTTTTATAACCGAAGTGGAGAGTGTTTACAGCGCGGTACGCACCGATTCCTTATATAAAACAGATAACCTTTGTCTTTAAAGGGTTAACACACCTTTATAATGACACAGAATATTCAGTCCCTTTCAAGACGTTATAACTGGTTTCAACTCTATTAGCAGTGTTGCATTTGCAGTATTTTATTACTTGGTCTTCACTTTACACAGCCGGAGTGGAGTACTCGTAATAGGGCCGAGCTACGGACTGGACAGTCTGCGGTTCGAATCCCGGTAGGGACACGGAATATTTCTCCTTTCCTAGTCATCCAGAATGGCTTTGGGGGCCTAATCAGCCTCCTGTTCAATTGGTACTGGACTCCTTTCACCGGTGCTAAAGCGACTGGGGCATAAAGTTAACGACTCACCTCCATCCAGTGCCGAGGTTAAGAATAAGTGGAGCTATACCTCCAATCACTCTATAATCTTTCATGGCGTAAACAGATAAAACCTTACTTTTTTACCTTTGTCTTTACACAGAGTTACTAATAGTTAAAAGTATGACCAGAATATGACAGCAATAAATGGCAGTGGAGAGAATTTGTGCTTCAGGAGGTGTTGTAGTCTTGACTTTGCTGAAAATAGTTACTTTTATATAGTAAATATAAGGGCAAATTTCGCCCTAGAACAAGCCATGAAAGCCCGGAGTGGGTGTAGAGGTATAGCTCTACTCTTTCTTTAACCATGGCGCTAGATGGGGTGGGTGGTCAAGGCCAAGCCCCTGTAATTCTACCCCAGGGAAAGAGACCCGGTACCCATTGCACAGGAGACTGGGCGGGCCCCAGGGTCGGTCTGGACGAGCGCGGAAAATCTCGCCTCCACCGGGATTCGATCCGCAGGGCGTCCAGCCGATCACAAGCCGTTATACCGACTGTTACTATCCAAGATAACACTTCTGGGCAGCACAGTTTATTCCATCAAGATGGTTTATCAGAAGTTTTTAAGACCAAAGTGTGCTTATCCAAAGAAATTATTCCTAAGTAGCTGAAAATTAGAAGATGCTAAAATTTCCATTTGAAATTTCAAAAGTTATTTCGCCTTCTGTGGTTCATATATAAACTGTTTAAAGGCATCCTATCCAGAACAATTATAGCACAGCCAGGATCCACTCTTGCTTGCCCAGTCATTTCAGCCCATTTGGATATAAATCCCTGTTTAGCGAACGTATCTCGTATTTTGATTGATTTGCAAAACAAACAGCAAATGACAAATGCGAGTGCCATCTGTTTTGCGAAATGTTAGTGTAAATTATCAAGAGAACCTTATTACCCTGCCGTCAATTTTTAAGGAAATAAGATATGTGAATAAGATAACCAAGCTCTGTGTATGGGGAGGGTCAATATGTGCGTTCCGTTTAAACTTTCAAGCAGCTGGCAAAATTTGAAGAAAATAGCTACGAAAGATATCTATAACCTTGCACACCACCATAACACCAATTTCACACCTTCACTTTGCATATGAACTAACTAACTCCATGGAGCAGAGGCCTTGTTGAGAAGCTAACAGTTTCTCAGCCAGTCAAGAAATTACCCGCATTTTATGGAACCCGAAGGTTCATTACTGCGTTCACAAGAGCCCGTCACCTGTCCCTATCCTGAGCCAGCTCAATCCAGTTCATGCCCCACCATCGCACTTCTTTAAGATCCATTTTAATATTATCCACCCATCTACGCCTGGGTCTCCCAAGTGGTCGCCTTTCCTCAGGTCTCCCCACCAAAATCCTGTATGCACCTCTCTTTTCCCCCATACGTGCTACATGCCCCGCCCATCTCAGTCTTCTCGATTTGATTACCCGAATAATATTTGGTCATGAGTACAGGTCATTAAGTTCCTCGTTATGTAGTCTTCTCCACTCCCCTGTCGTCTCGTCCCTCTTAGGCCCAAATATCCCCCTCAGCACCCTATTCTCGAACACCTTCAGTCTTTGTTCCTCTCTCAGTATGAGAGACCAAGTTTCACACCCATACAAAACAACAGGTAAAACTACAGTTCTGTATACCCTAATCTTTATGTTTTTGGATAGCAACCCGGAAGACAAAAGATTCTGCACCGAATAATAGCAAGCATTCCCCGACTTCAGTCTGCTCTTAATTTCTTCATGAATGGAGTTTCGATTCGTTAGGGATGTTCCGATTTGCATATGAACTGATCAGGTAAATTTGTGCGTAATAGCATCACGTGACTTAACGTGCGTGATAAAGTGCCGTGTGTTAAATAATTTATGAAATAAACTCTTCAAAGAATATGACGACGGAAAAACAAGACGATGAACTACGGTGTATAACAAACAAGACAATTATTGGTACAAGTGTCTCGTAAATTAAGTAAATGTAAGAAAGCGAAGACTGAATCTGTGACAGACTGCATATTTACGAGAGCAATATGTAATGCTTCAACATGATGAATAAAATGTCCTATTTTAAATATCGCATCAGTGTCAGTCTCTCAATTGTTTAACCGTTACACGGCCAAAATTCAGATAAGTGATAGTGCATAAAAATTCACCCCTAGAAGTTTAATATTGCTAAGTCCGTGCCTTGTTCTGTCATCAGTCACTGTACACTAAGTCCGTGCCTTGTTCTGTCATCAATCACTTATGCTAATTCTGTGCACTGTTCTGTCATCAATCACTGTACACTAATTCCGTGCACTGTTCTGTCATCAATCACTGTACACTAATTCCGTGCATTGTTCTGTCATCAATCACTGTATGCTAATTCCGTGCACTGCTCTGTCATCAATCACTGTACACTAATTCCGTGCATTGTTCTGTCATCAATCACTGTACACTAATTCCGTGCATTGTTCTGTCATCAATCACTTATGCTAATTCTGTGCACTGTTCTGTCATCAATCACTGTATGCTAATTCCGTGCATTGTTCTGTCATCAATCACTGTATCAGGTACCAACGAAATAATAATAAATTTATACAGTGCATTTAGTTGGTACTTGATACAGTGATTGATCACCCCTAGAAATTAATTTTATATATTCAGGCAACAACGAAATTTACTGTACTTTTAAGACACGCTGCATAATCTCTACTTTATTTTCCACGAAATGCCTTTTATAGCCTATCTTTATCTTTTCCTCTTTAAATGAACCCACGTTTTTCATAAATCATGTGCTAAAATTTAAATATCAACCTCGTCATTTAAAGGTTACATAGTTTTTCTAATATAATACCGTAAAAATTGCGTCAGACAAAATTGATCTTCCTGTTTTATCACAAATTATGGCAAAAACATTCCCTGAGAAGACGATTTCATGTTGACTGCGTGAGACTAATATTATATAAGCCACACAATTAAACTTAAAAGCAAACAATAAACGGGACGGCCAGAAGTAATTACTTTTAGATTTAAAAAACAACATGGCTACAGTGCGACAATTGGATTCAGGTTTGGATATGAGGGAATCGAAATCGTGACCCTCCGGCTTGTAGCACAGTGCCTCAGCCAACTGCGCCACCGCCACCACGACTGACACCTGCACAGAACATGTCCGTCAGTATGTTTGAAAGCTCAGAAAAGCAAAAGTAAAAACTTTTGACTCTATTCAATAATATCACTTTCTAGCCCAGCAAGCCAATAGATGCCCTTAGTAAAGTGTTATATATAAAGCATAGTTTTGTATGGTGCCGAAACTTTGACACGTCGAAACGTGGTGCTGGAGAAGGATGGAGAAGATCAGTTGGACAGATCGTGTGAGAAATGAAGAAGTATTACATAGAGTCAAGGAGGAGAGGAATATCCTACATACAGTAAAAAGAAGGAAGACTAAATGGATTGGTCACATGTTGTGTAGGAACTGCCTTCTGAAACACGTTATTAAAAGAAAGATAGAAGGGAAGGGAGGAGGAGGAAGAAGACGTAGGCAGCTACTGGATGACCTTCAGGAAACGAGAGGATACTGTAAATTGAAAGAGGAAGCACTAGATCGCACCCTGTGGAGAACTCGCTTTGGAAGAGACTGTGGACCTGTCGTAAGGCAGACTGTGGAATTAATTAATTAATTAATGACTGTATGATTAATTTACAAAGTTACTGCGATCACTGTGCGACCTATACGACGACTGTGCAGCATAGCCGACACCTCTAGATATACTGACGTCACATGAAAAGAAATGCGTGACTTTATCCAGCACAGCACTTCCATTGCTCGATTTTCTTTATCTATTCTCAATACCATTAGAATTATAACTAGAATTGTCTTAGAAAATTTAGACGTGCATATAGAACACATGGACATATGCATCAAAGGGTACTTCCCATTTATCTTCAAACCCTACGCTAAAATACTATCGTCATGCGTAAGTTAGAAAGTTTCACAATATAAAACATTCATTTCTCTTGCAGTAACATTCGTAAATTATACATACAGGTACAAAGAAAAACTTGATTTTTTTTAAAATGGGAAAATAACACAAGAGTTCCGAGAAATAAATTAGTTGTTTCAACAAGCCATGCCTGTACTATATGTTGCGAAAAGACAGAACTCAGCATTCACGTTAGTATAATGTTTCGTGTTATATCTCTGTATAAAATGAAACACTGAATGTGATTGCAAGCAATTCATATTCCAGCGCAGAGGCATAGGTGGTATAGGTAACGCACGAGAAATCGTCACTCAGTGCTAAATAATAATAATAATAATAATAATAATAATAATAATAATAATAATAATACCCTCCAACCGACCAATCATAACTTTCACGAACAGGAAAACAAAAAATACCTTCCTAATAGACACAGCTATTCCAAATACACACAATCTCGCCAAAACAATAACAGACAAACAAAACAAATACCAAGAACTGGCAAACGAAATACGTGATATGTGGAAGCAGGACGCAGTACAAGCGGTCCCAATAGTAATTTCAGCTACGGGAATAATTCCAAAGTCACTGTCACAAAGTTTAAAGAGACTTAACCTGCACCCAAACACATATATACAGTGGCAATTCTTGGCACATGTTCCATTGTAAGAAATTTCCTAAATTACACATAAGACCAGCCAGCTTAATCCTGTTGATGATACATCCCAGGATAGGTGAATATTTCCCAGCTAAAGCTGAGAAGTGAGAAATTCGGATAATAATAATAATAATAATAATAATAATAATAATAATATACTGTGCTAATGATTTAAATGGGAAGTACTGGGTTACAGGTGGCCCAAAATTCTCCGGACGATCCGGGAATCCGATTTATCGAAGAACCACTGTATTAACCCTTTAAAGACGCAACGTATCTGTTTTATATAAGGACCCAGTGCGTACCGCGCTGTAAACACTCTCCACTTCGGTTATAAAAACCAATCTCTTAATGTTTTATAAGGCAAAAGTTGTTGTTTGTTCTGAGATCCGTACAAAACACATAAACGCAATGTGGGCACCACGCAGAATTTTTGAATGTTAAACCTGGTCGTATGTAAAGTTACTGCTAGGCTTTAAAAGGTTAACACAGTCAGTGCTCGCAACGAACTGTTTTAATTAAAGAGGTTACAAAAAATATCACATCTAAATCAGCATGTCTACGTGTCTGATCGCGGTACTTTCCTTTATCTGCTTACTTTTTAAATGTATTTTTCCTCAACTCATTACGTCTAGCCCCCCCCCCAGCCCCCCCAACCGGCCGCCCCCCCCCCCCCCCCCCCACTTGCTGATTTTTAATCATTCGAATATGGTCTATCCTCCATAGAGTAGCTCCCTTATTGTTACTGGAGCGTAATATGAAAGACTGTATTTTTTTATATATTTTAGGGAGCTTTGTAATGAATTTTCTTTCAATATTCGTACAATTCAGTTATGCCGCAATATGCGGTAAAAAGGAATAGAAACTTGCATTACAATATATGAACTATCAGAGTACTAACTAACTGACTAACTAACTAACTCCATGGAGCAGAGGCCTTCTTGAGAAGCTAACAATTTCTCAGCTAGTCAAGAAATTTCCCCCATTTCATGGAACTCGGAGGTTCATTACCGCATTCACAAGAGTCCGCCACCTGTCCCTATCCTGAGCCAGCTCAATCCAGTCCATGCCCCAGCCCACTTCTTCAAGATCCATTTTAATATTACCATCCCATCTACGCCTGGGTCTCCCAAGTTGTCGCCTTTCCTCAGGTATCCCCACCAAGATCCTGTATGCACCTCTCTTTTCCCCCATACGTGCTACATGCCCCGCCCATCTCATTCTTTTCGATTTCATTACCCGAATAATATTTGGTGATGAGTACAGGTCATTAAGTTCCTCGTTATGTAGTCTTCTCCACTCCCCTGTCGTCTCGTCCCTCTTAGGCCCAAATATCCTCCCCAGCACCATATTCTCGAACACTATTAAAGTACTAAATATCAGAATCAAATAACCAGTTTTACCACCAGAAAGACAACAGACATGCAGCTACAGCATAATGATGGTAACAGTAATTATTTTAATAAGAATAATAATGGCAAAAAGATAAGTAATAAAAATTTTAAAGTAACAAAATATTTAGCTCATTTGTCTTACTTTCTGAAGTAAAACTGAGTTTGGTACAAAAGTTTCACGTCACCCACATACGCCCTCTGCGCCTAAAAGGTCATGACCACAGCCATAATGCTACACCAGGCTAATAACATAGTTTTAGTGCTGTACTCATAGATCGCGATACCGAAACCAAGTGTCTGAAGGTGGGGGGGGGAGGTTGTGGGAAATTCCAAGAAACAAAATTGTGATTTTAAAGTCTTAGGGGTCTGCAGAAGGGGATTTGGACGTCATATAAAAAGGCTTCTAATGCTTACAGTTACATCATACAAAATACATTAATATTGTTCAAGTTTTGCTTTGGATACATTCCTTCACAGCACGTTACTCTCGTTCAACTAACGAGCGGTATTTCGAGTTACAGCAAAATCTGCGATATCCGGCACCTCCGTCACCAAAGGGTTGCCGGATATCGCAATTCTCCGGATATCAGAATATTATATTTAATATGTATCTCGGCGCATCTAGCAACCTCACGGACAGACCTAACCGTTTAATTTGTCACGTGATATCCTGTCCTGTTTTCCACGCTGCACTTTCTAGTCCTTTTCTCTACTACTTACATAACAAGGTGCACACATAATGTAAAAAAAATAGAACACCAACATTTAACTCTTAATCGCCATATTCACAGCACTGAATTACATACGCATTTTGGTGTCGCCATCTTCACTGCTCACTTACATTACTTTACCCTTTTTAACTTTCACTGTAGTTTTGATTTTTAATGGGGCTCTTTGTCAGTTTGCCGGTTAATATAGATTTCTGGATAATCCGATGCCGGATATCGCAGATTTTACTGTATGTTGATGTAAAAACTGATAATTATTTTATGGCAAAAGGAAACTGTTTGAGCGGTTCAAGTAGTTGCGTAACATACTTGTTGTTTCTATTTTAGCATCCAGATCAGAAAACAAGCAAAGCCTACAATGCAAACACTTTCAAAAAAGTAACGGATGTCAGGTATTTAAAAAGAATTTGACAGAAATATAGGCACAATAAAATACTAAAAATTAAAGGTTAAGACGAAAGGAGAGCAGGCCCTGCCCTAGCAAATGATATTGTTTTAAAAACAAAATATTAAGTACACATATTCCCAATAATTACAAAAATGTAAACAGAAAAGTATATACTTTGCTATCGCATCTAAATAATTTGATAAATATTATACACTTGCTAATTTTGGTTCTAAGGAGTATCGGAAAAAAGAGATCGTATTTAAACACAATTTAGTCCGACACGTTCAGGAAAAAAAAAGGCGATTTTCTTCACAATCAAGAAGTCATGCCCAAATATCATGCAGCTTTAATGAACGAATTAAATGTTTATAGCACTTACATGTAGCTGGAGTAGTTCGTACAATTCTTTTGCCGTCTGCCAGTCCATTCGCCAGCGATGTCAGTGCTGCTATTATTCCTCAAACTTCTGAACCAGCATAAAACATCAGGCTTCTCTGTTACCTTCATTTTCACTGAATTAGCGAACCAGAGAATATGTGATGGTGCACTTCGTTAACGACACAGCACTTGGTAGAAAAAAATCCAACAATTAAATTGAATAGGTCAGTACATGTGCGTGTTCCTTGCACTCAATCGCAACGCCAAAATGCCGGCAACTCTCCCTTCCATCGTACGCACTGTAATGATGTTTTGACTGGACGTCCAAACCACAGGCGTATTGGCAAGCAGCGCCACTAATCCGTGCACCGTACCTACACAACACTACCGATGCATCCCGAAGAAGTTCGGCTCTATTCGGTTCGTAGGTACACGGAAGTCGCATACTTTGGAGTGACACGACCAAAATATCAGGTTCGCTCCATACCATGTCTAACCGCAACTTGCGCGTACACGATGCAGCAGCGTCGCGGATCCTATGAGATTACCTAGCAAGGCTGTTCAGACGTGAGAGTAAATCCTGGAGAGCTGGATGGCAGCGAGTTACGTCACGTATAACACAAGGCTCCCACACGTTATCTTGTCCCGCGAAATGTATTTGTTTTCTGACCAAAAAATATCTTTCCGCGTTTTCTTAATTGGTTAAAATGTTGGGGTTTCTCGCTATTTGATGTTTCTTAAATCGTTTGAATATTTTAATCTTACTGAAATTCAAAATATATTACAACTAGGTGTTAGAGAAGTACAGTATTATAACCTATGAAAGGGAAACCAGAATGTATTCGCCTTCACGCTGAAATGTCCTTTTCGAAAAGCGAAGTTTAATTTCAACTTGTATATCTTTCAAATTTATTTATTGTCTTGTTATTGATTTAATGGATTAATAAAGAAGTACATGTATTATCATATTACACATTTGTTATTTTTTAATATTTTGAAAACTATGTAAGTATAATTGGTTTCCTCTGCAATACAATTTACAATATATAATAATGCATGCATATACATTATACATCTGTATATTTTATTTTGTACATTTAAATACATTTTTCTGAGAAGGGGTCTGTAGGTTTCACCATTCTCAAAAGGGTCAATGGCAGGGGGTTCTTCTCCAGGTGCGCTAAGTTTGCAGCTAACATCCTACACAAATTCATCACCAATACGTGTTTATAAATGCATGACTTAAATATGTAGGTGAGCTTTAGAAACAGCAACTTCCAAACATGGGACACTGAAAGAGGTTATAACCAGAGCATATCTACTGTCAAGCAGGGGTTCACAAATTTACAAAAATCTAGAAACCACCTTGACAGTCTGGGCACCAGAAAGGTGGCATAGAGCACGCTGCATACTGAGCACCTACAGTTGTGGAGTGACCTGTGAACCTTGCTGCTATCTGGTGCTTACTTCTTGGTGTGTGTACTGGTACACAGTATTGTGTATGAAAACAGCAACCATTTTGCTAGAAAGTATTAGGGGCAATAAATAAAAGATGACTAGACTAATCAATATAATGATGTAGACAAGGATTACATTAACCAAAAGGAAAATAGTGAGTCAGGTCAAACCAAACTGTCCCTTAACTTAACTTGCCTTCTCACTGATGTGTGCAGTTCAAATACCTTTATACATATCTCTTTATTCTTAATGACAGAAACAGGCCCTGCTTCCAAAATCTTGTGTATGAAAACACCCCAAGGCAATAAAGAGGCAATGTTTATTGTAAACCACCACAATCAACAACATTCAACTTTGTCCAGTTATTTATACCAGGACTTTACAATGATGGCTTTCTACGCATGCATACCCATCTTGTGCAAAACGGTGCTCAGAAGAAATGCTAGTTTTACATTTAAACCTTATATATCTGCCTGTGTTAGTTTTGATGTTCTCACGGTAGTGACTATTAAGATTGACGTCTTTTGCAATGTGAAGACACGTACGTACCCAATTCAGCAGAAGTGTAGGAATTTTGTGTCTTCATCATATACCCTGATAACGGAGACAGCAACTTCCTCTGAAATGTCTGTACACTTTACACTGTACCAGACCGCATGGTATTCCATCATAGAAGATAGCTATCTCTTGATTCTTGTTTGCGATGAAAATGCTTTGTCCTGATGTTAGCAACCCCACCAGCAACATATATATATACAATATGGACAGCGGTTAAGTCAAAAGAAAGGGAAGTGTTCCTTTTCAACAGCCTTGTATTGCTTTAACTTTTGGCTACTGTGATGGACCAGATTCCCCTATGTGAATCATAAATGCCATGCATTATAGGCTGAGAATCAGATTGGCAAACCTTACATCACCACCCATTTTTGATCTCAACAACACATTTCCTTAATTTTTGATTCTACAGTAACTCATTATTGCTATTCCTAGGTAAATTGTTACACCTTCAACAAATGATTTAGTAACTAATACAGAAAAACCTGTTTGAAATACAATCCAGCACAATGTAAACCTGTCTTTAGCAGAAAACTTTTACAGTCCTGAGGATCCAAATTTCAAGTAGCTGTACTAAAAAGAACCTGCCTGCAACAGAAAAAATTTTGGCCTCTTGGAGTTCCCTTACAGACAGGTTTCATTGGACTAGAGTGTATCCAAAAAAGTCACTCCATGGTATTAGGACACAGTACTTCCTCGCCCATTTTCACTTAGAAAACAAAAACAGCAACATGAAGCCTAACCAGAAAGTGCATCAGTAAATTTCTACATGCTTGTAACTGATTTCATTCCATGTATACCCCAGTCTCCTTACCCCAGAGTTACTGTTTTGACAGCTGCAGTGATTCAGTGATTGAGTTCATTTAATTTAGCCACCTGCCCAGTACACCCATATGTGGCACTTTGAAGTAACTCCAAATGAAACTTGTCACAGTGTCAAATCTGGCGATTTCTGAAGCAAAATAATCAGACCTTCCCTCTGTATCTATTGCTGAAGACACCCCTCAAAGAACACATAATGAAAAATGTTGCTGTATCAAGACAGCATTCATCTTAATTAAAATTTTCAACTTTGCCTGCCTTCAGCTGCAGAAAGAAAATGTCTTCAGCACATCAGGATAAACATTTCCAGTAATCATGGCCTCCGTATCCAAGAAAGGTCCTATGCCTGTGTTATGAAGTAGACACAACCATATGTTAACCTTTTAAAGCCTTGCGGTAAATTTACGTACCGCCAGGTTTAACATTAACAAATTCTACGTGGTGCCCACATTGTGTTTATGTGTTTGTTTTGTACGGATCTCAGAACAAACAGCAACTTTTGCCTTACAAAACATTAAGAGACTGGTTTCTATAACTGAAGTGGAGAGTGTTTACAGCGCGGTACGCACTGAGTCCTTATATAAAACAGATACGCTTCGTCTTTAAAGGGTTAATCTCAAACATAACAATATATTATTTCACAGCTCATAAATAGCTCTTTGAGTTAACATTTATTTCACTGCTTTATTTTTTCAGTACATGTATAGGTCAAAAATAGAACACCTTAAAAGCCCAGATGGACTTGATGGACACACTGTACTTGTGCAGTAGTTGGTGATAAATAAAAACTTACATCTGTAATACAACTTTTCACAAGATGTATAATATCAAACAGGAACACATTATTTTACAGCTGGTAAAGAGCTCTTTAACATTTATTTCAGTGTTTTGCTTTCTCAGTACATGTGTGGGCACAAAAATAGAACACCTTAACTGCCCAGACTTTCTGGACACTCTATACTTGTTCTGTTTGTTTAGGATTTCAGGTAAACACATTCACATACACAACGCCCTTTAAATGAAAAAAAAAGGGGGGAATGCATTCTACTGTTGGTATCAAACTTTAAAAAATCATGGCTATTGGGTCTTTGTGGTGTGATGGATCTGGAAGAGCAAAGGCACTTTTCCTTGTAAAAAAAAACTCTTTATTCCACTGGTTCATTACACTTAAGTTAAACATGAAACTGTCTGGCTAGATGTAACAACTTTTTAAGATGTTTAGATTTACACTGTAGAGACAGCAGATGATTAGGCACAGAGATGTGTTAAAAAGAGATTTCTAGCATGCATATGCACCAGCATAGAAAATTAAGTACATAACATGTAAGGAACTATAATGAATATTACACACAATTAACAAACCATATAATACAAGTGGCATGAAATTCCACTCAACTTGCACCAATTCATTAGCTAATAAGAAAAGAATTCAAAGTGTCTGCTACATACGAGAGCTATTCAGAACTCAACCTCCAGTGGGCTGTTAAAAAAAACAAAAAAGAAGGAAAAATGTTTTATTATATACAAAACTTAGCTACATATGTAGGCTACTTCTAGACAGAATCACCCCCTGAATTGAGGCACTTGTCATAGCGTGACACGAGTTTCTGTATCCCCTCATCAAAAAAAGTTGCCCCCTGGGAGCTGAGCACTCATCTGGCAAAAAACTTGTGGTAGCCAAGTTTTTTGTGACAATTTTGTACAACACTGATCAAGAAACTTGAGGGCATTCCAGTGAAAGTTCAGACATAGTGAACCGACGTCACTCGTAAACCAGTTTGTCAACGTGTTGCACAAGGTAATCAGTCACCAGAGATCGCCATCCTTGACCCCCTCATCATGCACATCTGTTTTCCCATCGCTAAATTTTCTGCACCAGTCCGTAACACGTGTCACTCATAAAGTTTGGTCCATACACTGCACTCATTCTGTGATGAAATTGAGCAGCACTATGGCCTTCAGCTTGCAAAAAACAGATCACTGCACAAATTTTGCACTTGGCAGCAACTTTCTTTGATGTGGGGATACACAAACTCGTGTCACACTATGACAAGTGCCTCAGTTCAGGAGGCGGTTATGTCAAGAAGTAGCCTACGTATGTAGCTAACTTTTGTATACAATAAAATATTTTTCCTTCTTTCTCGTCTTTTTTTAACAGTCCACCAGAGGTCGATTTCCGAATAGCCTTCATAACACAGTCACTTCTAGCACACAAACATCATGTACCCAGTCTGCAGTTAGTGACTCCTTCAATAAATCACACAATATCACCAGCTGCCATGTAATTATTAGTGTTAAGTTAACTGAGAGACATTCAAAAAATTATGTGGTCTACAGGAAAATGTTGCTAGAAGGGACAAACCCTACTGCAAGTTATTACAAATACTGACAAACCCTCACAAATCACCACAGCATCATCTGAGGATCCCCGAAACAGCGAAATACCCCACCCTCAAACATCCTCCTCCACACACTGGATATGCACGCTACAGGACGCAGAATGCAGTGCCCTGTGTGTGTACTTACATCTCAACATATTTGACAAACTTAGACAAACATCCTACAAATATGAATGCACCACAATGTTCCTTACCATTTTCTGATACAGAGTTATAAGTATCTCACGATTTTGGATAATGCCCACATTGTAACACAAAATGTCTCTTCAGGAGATCCTTTCTAGCAAATAATTTATTACACACATCACACTTAAATGGACACTCTCCAGTATGTAGGCGTTGATGCATCTTCAGAGTACCCAGATGTATGAATGATTTATTACAGAAATGGCATGTATGTGGACGCTCTCCACTATGTATGTATTGATGGATCTTCAGAGCACCCTGGCTTGCAAATGACTTACCACACACATCACAGTTAAATGGACGCTCTCCAGTGTGTGTGCGCTGATGCATCTTCAGATTAGCCCGGAGTGTAAATGACTTATTACACATGTCACACTTAAATGGACGCTCTCCAGTATGTGTGCGTTGATGCCCCTTCAGGGTACTCCGTTGTCTGAACGATTTATAACAGAAATGACACGTATATGGACGCTCTCCAGTATGTGTGCGCTGATGTGTCTTCAGATTATACTTCAGTGCGAAAGATTCATTGCACACGTCACACTTAAATGGACGCTCTCCACTGTGTGTGCGTTGATGCATCTTCAGATAAGTCCGGCCTGTAAATGACTGATTACACATGTCACACTTAAACGGACGCTCTCCAGTATGTGTGCGTTGATGTATCTTCAGGGAAGCCCGGCCTCTAAATGACTTATTACACATGTCACACTTAAATGGACGCTCTCCAGTATGTGTGCGCTGATGCATCTTCAGAGAAGTCCGGAATGTAAATGACTTTTTACACATGTCACACTTAAATGGACGCTCTCCAGTATGTGCACGTTGATGTGCCTTCAGGATACTCTGTTTTATGAATGAATTATTACAGAAATGACACGTATATGGACGCTCTCCAGTATGTTTACGCTGATGTTCCTTCAGAATATTCTGTTGTCTGAATGTTTTACTACACACATCACATTTAAACGGACGCTCTACACTATGTGAGCGCTGATGTGCATTCAGAATATTCTGTTGTCTGAATGTTTTATTACACACATCACATTTAAAAGGACGCTCTGCAGTATGTGTACGCTGATGTTCCTTCAGAATATGCTTTCTTGTGTATGTTTTATTACACACATCACATTTAAACGGACGCTCTCCACTATGTGTGCGCTGATGTGCATTCAGAGTATACTGTTGGATAAATGATTTATTACACACATCACACTTAAATGGACGCTCTCCATTATGTGTGACCTGATGTACCTTCAGACTATTCCGCCACCTAAATAACTTACTACACACATCACACTTAAATGGCTGCGCTCCACTATGTGTGCGCTGATGTGCCTTGAGACTATTCCGCCACCTAAATGACTTATTACACACATCACACTTAAGTGCAGGCGCTCCACTATGTGTGCGCTGATGAGCCTTGAGACTATTCTGCCACCTATATGACTTATTACACACATTACACTTAAATGGATGCGCTCCATTATGTGTGCACTGATGTGCGTTGAGAGTACTCTGCCATGTAAATGAGTTATTACACATATCACAGGTATACTGTTGCTTGCCTCCATGCAGATTGCTCTGCTGCTTGAGCGCTGTACTGTGCACACTACTTGGACCTGGACGATCCACATCATGCATGTGTTCGCCTTCGTTAGAAGTGCTCTGTTAAAAGAGAAGTAAAGACAACTACATCAGGTTAAATCCTACACGGACATAGAAACAGTACACAGAACCAATACACATCTTATGCCAACAGGTTTCACGGAGGCACTCACTTGTCTTCCACCACTTGATCTAGTGGTGGAGGGTGAGGCAAGGGCAGCTGCGCATCGGCTCTGGAGTCTAGGGGGGTGGTCTTATCTACACCCTGATCATGGTCATAGTATCATACTAAAGCGGCTTCAGAAATCGGATCCCATATTTAGTATGGGGAACGACAATATGAGGCCAGCATATAATTTTGAACCCAAATACAGGGTTACCTTACTGACTACAGAAGACTGGACAAAAGGAACTGGGCCCCCACCTGTGGTTAAAGGGCTCGTCTGGTATACAGATGCGTCCACAATGCAGGATGGGAGGACAGGGGCCGGTGTCTATGAGCAATCCGAGGGCATGAGGCTCAGCATTTCTCTAGGAAAATATGTTACTGTATTCCAGGCCGAGATTTATGCTATCTTGGCCTGTGTTTATGAAATTCAAAACACAGCCAGATCAGAGAAATATGTAAGTATCTGCTCTGATAGTCAAGTGGCCTTGAAAGCATTACAGGCTGTGAAAACGACATCTCCTTTGGTACAACAGTGCCAAAGGGCATTGGATGATATCTCCACTTACCATTCTGTGGGACTCTTTGGGGTCCCTGGACATTCCGGGATACGTGGAAATGAAATTGCCAATGAGCTCACAGGGGAGGGCTCTGCTCACCACTTTGTGGGAACAGAGCCAGTTGTGGGGGTCTCAAGGCAGTGCATAAGAATAAAAATTCAGTGCTGGATGGACAGACAGCACTTGGTATGATGGTGGGGATTGGTGGGCACAATGGGACAGCCTCAAGAGTTGATCTCGGGCCCTAATACTGCTGCCAGGACCACAATGATGTCCTTTAACAGGACACAATCCAGGGCGGTTATTGGCCTCCTTACTGGGCATTACACCCCAAGAAGACATCTCCACATAATGGGGCTGGTAGATAGTCCCTTGTGCAGGAAATGCAGGGCTGGAGAGGAAACCTCAGCCCATGTACTGTGTGAGTGTGAAGCTTTGGCAACACTCAGACATATCTATATGGGATCCTTTTTCTTGGACCCTGAGAATGTGAGAGATCTCAGTCTGAGGGCAATCTGGAACTTCTTCAGGAGGACAGGGCCCTTGTGACTTGGATCTCATGAGGGGGCACAAAGGGCCTGCAAAGGCCTAAGTGCAACGGGACCCACATTTACTCATACTCAATACATACATCAATTACATCATCACAAGACTTCTACATTCTTCAATAACTCCTCTAACTTCATTAATTTTGTCATCTAAATACTCCCCTAGCAGGTCTGCACAATCTGCTACTGTCACATTCAGTGCTATTCCCAAAGCTTCCATTCAGGTCACTTGGATCCTGCAGTCATTGTAATTTTGGCTGTTTCACTGCTCTACTCATTCCATACACTCTTCAAGACGTCATTGTGGAAAGCTTTCCAATAGTGCCTACCCTCTTTCTGGCTGACGCTTTAATACTTCCTCTGATAATATCTAAAGTCCTCCTGACATCCACATCCTCACCCAGGTTTTCCGAAGCTCCCAACCTCATATTTCAATGTGCCAGTATTCTTTTAATTGAAAATTGTCCACCTTCTTCACATTAGACATTTTTAAATAATATTTTTTATCGTTCACTCAGGAACTAACAGTCTCCACCAAAATTTAGCCACCACCAGAAAATGTCAGCTCCACAGTGTCAAATATGTGAATGCTGCAACCAACAAGACATGATCAATCTAACTACATATCTTTCCACCAGGACAACTCCAAGAGCATTTATAAACTCTGTCATATCAGAACACCACATCTTCACAGTTAGATTTGTCCAGGAAACAAAATTTACCACCCTTACACTGTTTTCATAACCACTTCCATGTAAGGTTATCAGTCCAAACTGTCCATTACGAGAAATACTGTCTCCCAGTTCCCACAGTGGAACTTCCCAAACAAGATTTTCATGTGGTATTAATAGAACTTGTTTCATACATATTCCAGTTCCTCATAAACAATTTCCAATGCATCACCACTTTTACACTCAGTCATGGCATGCACAAGCAGAAACGTACCACAAACATCATAGCATCACCAACCCCAGTAACATAAAGTGCATTCTCAAACACTGGTATCATTACATTATATAAAAATAAACCTGTCATAAACAAAGGTTACCATTTACACAGAACAAAAGGAATTCTGAAATGCACACCTCCTTCAATTTGGGCTTCCAGCCACTGATGCGTGCTTCTTATGCAAGAGAACATAAGAACAACTCTACACCCAGAATGGCCACTAAAAATGACACTTGAATCTTATATAGATAGATTAATCAACCAACTACGCCACAAATATCCTTTAATCTCCAACATATTTCGGGCACAATTATTTGGCCATCATCAGGGAGAACGTTTTTCTTAGACAACAAGCCGCATATAATACATCGGTGAATGGTTGATTATTTTCACATATATTATGGCAATTCATTATCATATGCTAAAACTTATGCGCTAAAATCAGTGTTAATATATTAAAATTTATATTACATAAAATTGTGAGGTATGAACAACGGTTAACATATGTTTCCAAACATCTAGGTTATTCTTGTTTCCAAACATGTGGAAGAACCTGTAATATATACACGTCATTTGGTCAGAATGATAATATTTTAGATAATTTAGAAGGTTATTCGTAATAGAATATCAATATTATAACTATATATACCCTGAGTATAATCACATTGCATGGCTCACAAGTACCAACTCTGTACTGTATACTTTGGATAGTCATCAACAGATAAACACTGGGTTGTATGTGCATGCATGCACATTAGGTTAAGATATCGTATGCTGTGCTGTACTAGGGATTTGTCTCGCGAACATTTTGTTCTTCGATCAATAATCCTTTTTGTTGATACAGTCGTATATAATAGGATTCCATCCAGTTCATACACGTACTTTTCTTAGCAGGATTTAGTAACTTCATTGTTTCTTCAATTGGACCACACTGGTGACGGTGGTTGAGAATATGTACGGCGTATGCTAATTCTGTGTTGTTACTCTTTATATATCTTACATGTTTGTGGAATCTTAATTTCAAATGCCTTCTGGTCTAGCCAACATATGCCTTACTGCAGGCGACATATGATTTTGTAAATTCCACTGTTTTGATATTTATTACATTCTATTTGTTTATTACATAATAAGTTATATATTGTATTAGATGTGCAAAACGATACCATGATGTTTGTGTTTTTGAATAAGTCAGTGACTTTTCTTACAAGGGGGTTCCAGACACCATGAATCGCAATAGGACTTTAGCTCCAGTATCGCCCAGTGGAGCAGAGTTCCCCTGGAAGGTCGCCTGGCCACAGCAGCTTTCTTTGATTTGTCTATGAGGGTTGCGGTGTCCAGGGGCTCCCCAAATGGAGGCGTCTTATCACCACTGCTATGGTGCATCTTGTCAATGATTTGATATCAAGGCTCAATGGAGGTGGTGTACATACTGAGGGTTACACCGACAATAAATTCCCAACCACAGTGTTGGAGCTCACGCACAATGCCCTTCACATTGCAGAAGTATCTTGTGGCAATATGGGCTTGTCAGTTAACCCTGAGAAGACCAATCCTCTCGTATTTACCAGGAATGGGAAACTGTCCTTTTCTTGAACTTCATTTTTTCAGAGTTACCTTGCACCATTCTGTGTCAGCCAAGTACCTCTGAGTGATCCTGGACTCTTCGCTGACCTGTAGGGAGTATGTGAAAATCAACGTGAAGGAGGCTCACTATTTCTTGCGGGCCTGTAGGAGGTCCTTTGGTGCGATAGGGGTCCTGAAGCCCAGAGTGGTTCATTGCCTCTCCACCTCCATCATTCGGCTAGCCATCACCTTTTCATATCTAGCCTCATGGCCTGGCTGTCAGACAGTGCCATGAAGAGACAAGGTCAGCTATGCATCGACTCTGGTAGCCTCACCTCCACCCCAATCAAGGACACACCATTGTGCTGATGCAGATTCAAAGATCGGACCCCATATTTAGTACAGAGGATCACATAATGAGGCCAGCTTTCACTTTGAACCCAAGTAAAGAGTTATTATATCAAGTAGTGAGGAGTGGACCACAGAACCCAGGCCTCCTCCTGTAGTTAAGGAACTCGTTTGGTAGACAAACGGGTCCAGGATGCAGAGGACTGGGGATGGAGAATTTGAGTGATCCTTGTGCAGGAGGATCAGCATCTCACTTGGTAGATACACAACAGTCTTCCAGGCCAAGATTTATGCTATCTACAAACATGCCTACGAAATTCCAAAGATTATTACATCAGAGAAATACATCTGTATTTGCTCTGACAGTACAGAGGCCTCGAAATCTCTTCAGGTCATTAAAATGTTCCCACTGTATGACAGTGCTAAACAGCACCAGATGATCTTTCCAAGTACCACACTGAAACTCAATTGGATCCCCGAACATCCTGGTGTAAGCAGAAATGAAATCACCCATGAGCTCGCACGAGAAGATACTGCTCACCAGTTTGTTGGACCAGTCAACCCTGAGGATCTCAAGGCAGAACGTTACACACAAGGGCTGCCTATCTAACTAACACATGACTCTATGGCAAGTTCTTACCAGCACTCAAGAGACAGGCTTAGAACCTGATGACAGGCCCTAGCCCCACTGCCAAGACGTTATAGCTCTTTAATGTGATGCAATCCAGGGTGATTGCAAGCCTTTTAACTGGACACAACACCCTGCGAAAACATCTCTACATAATGGGGATAATAGAAACTCCTTTGTGTACGAAGTGTGCAGCAGAGCAACAAACCGCAGCTCATATTTGTTGTAAATGTGACTTTTGGCTACACTTACACATTCCTATCTGGGTTCCTCTATCTGGCAGGGCGGGGGCCAGAGTGGTAGATATCTGAGCCTGACAGCCATCTGGACCTTTATTAAAGGATCAGGGCTCCCTTGACTTGAAACCTAGTGTAAGCAGCACAAAGGGCCTGTTAAAAAAGGCCTAAGTGCTGCACCACTGATGAGGGCTTGAACCCCCTATCTATTCATTCATTGGACCTTTCATTTCTGCACTGCTCTCCACGCTCCTTCACAGTTCAATGCAGCAAACTGCTTCTTCAGAAAATAATAGCCCCCAGCTCTTCAAAACATTCAAACTCGTTTGGTGAACAATGCTTTGTTACCGTATCACACAGCCTGCCACTGACCCATATCATGATCAAGATGGATCCAGTCAACACTCTCTCATATTGCATTCCTTTAAGATCAATTACGATACAAGTCCACCATCCTTACCTGTGAGTTCCAAGAGACCTCTTCTCTTGGTCTTTCCTAAGTAAAATTTTGTGTGTAAATGCTATCTGTTCCACACACATATTTCATTTTGCTTGATCTGACTGGCCTACTAATCTATAATAAAATTGAATAACATTTGGTCTGATATGCTTGGGAGTTCCATGGATAGCCACCAGATGGCAGGAGACAGAACTATGAGAGCAGAGTTCCATAGATGTCCACTAGATGTCAGGACACGCAAATAAACAGGCCTGTGAGAACGCTTTCGAATTTAATCACAAACTTCGAATGTGGTAACAGTGCACATTTAAGCTCTTACGATATTTATGCTGTTATGGTACTTGATACGTATATGAAATCAAGCATGAATGAAGGTAAATACAACACCACCATGAAATTCCAGTGTTTTAAATGTGGTAATACTGGAGCACAACAGCAGTTATATGCTGTGATTCATATACAACTGCACATAACACTATAACATTTCAGTGTCACAATACTGCAGCGTTTGATGCACTCATTCTATTATAACATGCCTAATGCTCTCATGCTATATAAGTACACATACTATAGCATTTCAGTGTTATAATAATGCAGCAATTGATGCACTCATTCTATTATAACATGCCTAATGCTCTGACGCTATATAACTGCACATACTATACCATTTGAGTGTCACAATACTGCAGCAATTGATGCACTCATTCTAATGTAACATGCCTAATGCCTTCATGCTACCTATATAAAAATTCAGTAATGCAAAGCTATGTAACGCTTGGAGTTCCATGGGCCGCCACCAGATTGCAGGACAACTATCAGAACGTTCGAGTTTCACAGACCGCCATTAGATGGCTAGAGACGTAAATACCGAGAACTGTGTTTTCTGCGCAGTACGATCTGAGCCTGTAATATAATTCAGCTTTATTTACGTGTTTTGAATGGATCTCGGAATAAGTCGCGATTATTTCCCCATACAGCATTAAATGACTGACTTTTAAAACCGTATCGGGGTGCTTTTATTGCACGGTATGGACTGAGCCTGTAATAAAAGTCAGCTTTATTTACGTGTTTTGCATGGATCTCAGAACAAAAAACGATTAGTTTCCTATGCAGCATTAACTGATCGATTTTTAAAACCCAGATGGAGTGTGTTTACTGCGCAGGATGAACTTAGCCTGTAATATATAATTCAGCGTAATCTCAGTCTTTAAATGGTTAATCACAAAGATATAAAATAGCAAACAAATATTCATAAACAATGTTCTCTTTGGTGTAACTTATGATATAAGGTCATGCCATGGCTCAGGCGGTTAGCCACAGGCCTGCCAGCCCGGAGGCCCAAGTTCGATCCCAGGTCAGTCCACGGGGGTTTGTGGTGGACAAAGTGGCATTGGGACAGCGCTTCCCCGAGTATTTCAGTCTTCCCATGTCAATTTCACTCCATTGGTGCTCCATTACCAGGAAAAGGACGACGACGATGACCACAACAACAACAACAACAACAACAACAACAACAACAACAACAACAACAATCTTCATCATACGGTTGCACAATAAGGCTTAAGGTCGCGTTGCATCCATAGCGCCTGCTGCGGGGTCCTTCTCCACAAAAAACTTAAATCGGGATACGGGGTTTTATGCTGTGGCTTTTCCTTCAAATGCTTCAACTTTTTGCCTTCTGCAAGCAGTAAGCCCATCTTATATACACTGTAGCATTGTCAGTCTGTCACACTCCCACATTGAAGTTGCATGGACCGCCACCAAATGGCAGGAAAAGACAGGACATAGAATTTAGTTTCACAGCCACGCAGATGGTATGTAACAGACACGATTAATTGGGGTTGCCACGTTAGCTACGTAAAGGTTCGCCGGGCACCAATATGACTGTATAATATACATACAGACACATACATACACACACACACACACACACATTTTTCGGGTTTTCACAATAACTGCCGGCACCACTACGAAATTATAACACACAGGCATATACATTCTTCAGGTTTCCGCATTAACTACTTAAATGTGCATGCCTTGCCTGCGCGGATCGCAGGGTTTCCGCAGTAACTGCGTACATGAAGTGTTCCTTGCCCCCACAGGTTGCGAGTTTTCAAAGGTAAGTAAGTAAATGTGTGTCTTCCCTGCTCGGGCCATGGGGTTTCCACACTAACTGCGTACATGAAGTGTGCCTTGCCCCCACAGGTTGCTGGGATTCCACGGCAATACGTAAATGTGTGTCCAGATACTGCCTGGGTCGCTGGGCACCACCATACTAGTTATGATAAAATGTACAAATTATGAATGTTCTGATTATACAACCTTCTCAAGCCTCCTGCTACTTCTTCCCTTGTAGGTCCAAATAGTTTCCTCACCACCCGATTCTCAAACACTATCAATTTTCCTTTGTCCTTCCCTTATGGTTATGCAGCCACACAAAAGCACAGATAAAAACATGGTTTACATAATTCTCTACGCTCTCTGTGGTAAGAGGAAGTGTAAAGATTCTTTATTAAACAACATTTTTATAGAATGTGTTGGTTATATTTAGATGAGAATTTTATCATAAATGCTGGTTATCAGACATCACCATGTTATATATACCTCTACACTAACTTGCAGACAAACTTCCTTATTACAGATTCACATAAATCAAGAAGAGACAGAAAATTTACACTCAACACAGTGGAGTTAACTGAACAGACGGAGAGATGGAGATGACGGAACACACTACACATTTCTGAACACTGTTGAAAAGTGTCTAATAATGGATACACAGACATGTAACTCACCTCATCTTGTTCTACCTTTATTGTACGAATTGAAATTTGCTCAGGCATCTCCTTTTTTACATGTACGTCTGGCAGAACTTTCAGCGACACTGTGCAGCTCTGTAACAGCACAGTACCCATCCTCATTAGTGCATACTCAGTCACAGCAATTATGGCACGCTGTCATTGAATCTGATAATACTGCAGCTGCTCTGTTCATGCTCTCCACTAGTTTTCAAAATCAATACAAACAATTAACTCCATTAATCACGGCCCTTCCTGAGAAGCTAATAGTTACTGAGCTACTCGTTACATTCCCTGCCTTTTATGCAACATGTCGGTCCCTCACCATGTTCACAACAGCCTGTCACTGGCACTGTCCACATGCACACACTTAACCCATCCACATCTACCTCCATGCTTGCAGCATTCTAATTATTCCAAAGATTATTACATCAGAGAAATACATAGGTATTTGCTCTGATGGTCAAGACTGCTCCAAATCTCTTCAGGTCGCTAAAATGTTCCCACTGGTATGACAGTGCCAAACATCATCGGATGTTCTTTCCAGCTACCACATTGAGACTCAATTGGGTCCCCGAACATTCTGGTGTAAGTGGAAATGAAATCACCCATGACCTCACATGAGAAGATTCTGCTCACCAGTTTGTTGGACCAGTCAACCCTGGGAATTTCAAGGCAGAACTTTAGACAGATGATCAAGGGCTGGCTATTTAACTAACACATGACTCCATGGCAAGTTCTTACCAGCACTAAAGAGACAGGCTTAGAACCTGATTTCAGGCCCTACCCCACTGCCAAGACTATGTTATTGTCCTTTAACCTTTTAAAGCCTAGCAATAACTTTACATTCCAACAGGTTTAACATTAAAACATTCTACATGGTGACCCCATTGCATTTATGTGTTTTGTACGGATCTCAGAACAAACAGCAAACTTTTGCCTCATAAGACATTAAGAGACTGGTTTTTATAACCGAAGCGGAGAGTGTTTACAGCGCGGTACACACTGAGTCCTTACATAAAACAGATACGCTTCGTCTTCAAAAAGGATTAATATAACGCAATCCAGGGTGATTGCAGGCCTTTTAACTGGGCACAACACCCTGGGAAAACATCTCTACATAATGGGGATAATAGAAACTCCTTTGTGTAGGAAGTGTGCAGCAGAGCAAAAAACCGCAGCTCATATTTGGTATAAATGTGACATTTTGGCTACACTTACACATTCCTGTCTGGGTTCCTTTATTGGGGGAGGGGGGGGGGGGGCCCCCGCGGGGGGAAATCTGAGCCTGCCAACCACCTGAACCTTAATAATGGGTCAGGGCTCCCTTGACTTGAAATCTAGTTTAAGCAGCACAACGGGCCTGTTATAAAAAAGGCCTAAGTGCTGCACCACTGATGAGGGCTTGAACCCCCTATCTATTCAGTCATTGGACCTTTCATTTCTGCACTGCTCTCCACGCCCCTTCACAGTTCAATGCAGCAAACTGCTTCTTCAGAAAATAATAGCCCCCAGCTCTTCAAAACATTCAAACTTGTTTGGTGAACAATGCTTCATTACCATATCACACAGCCTGCCACTGACCCATATCACGATCAAGATGGATCCAGCCAACACTCTGTCATATCGCATTCCTTTAAGATCAATTACGATACAAGTCCACCATCCTTACCTGTGAGTTCCAACAGACCTCTTCTCTTGGTGTTTTCCTAAGTAAAATTTTGTGTGCAAATGCTATCTGTTCCACACATATATTTCATTCTGCTTGATCTGACTGGCCTACTAATCTATAATAAAATGTACAAAATATGAATGTTCTGATTATACAACCTTCTCAAGCCTCCTGCTACTTTCTTCCCTTGTAGGTCCAAGTAGTTTCCTCACCACCCGATTCTCAAACACTATCAATTTTCCTTTGTCCTTCCCTTATGGTTATGCAGCCACACAAAAGCACAGATAAAAACACGGTTTACATAATTCTCTACACTCTCTGTGGTAAGGGGAAGTGTAAAGATTCTTTATTAAACAACATTTTTATAGAATGTGTTGGTTATATTTAGATGAGAATTTTACCATAAATGCTGGTTATCAGACATCACCATGTTATATATACCTCTGCACTAACTTGCAGACAAACTTCCTTATTACAGATTCACATAAATCAAGAAGAGACAGAAAATTTACACTCAACACAATGGAGTTAACTGAACAGACGGAGAGATGGAGATGACGGAACACACTACACATTTCTGAACACTGTTGAAAAGTGTCTAATAATGGATACACAGACATGTAACTCACCTCATCTTGTTCTACCTTTATCGTACGAATTGAAATTGGCTCAGGCATCTCCTTTTTTACATGTACGTCTGGCAGAACTTTCAGCGACACTGTGCAGCTCTGTAACAGCACAGTACCCGTCCTCATTAGTGCATACTCAGTCACAGCAATTATGGCACGCTGTCATTGAATCTGATAATACTGCAGCTGCTCCGTTCATGCTCTCCACTAGTTTTCAAAATCAATACAAACAATTAACTCCATTAATCACAGCCCTTCCTGAGAAGCTAATAGTTACTGAGCTACTCGTTACATTCCCTGCCTTTTATGCAACATGTCGGTCCCTCACCATGTTCACAACAGCCTGTCACTGGCACTGTCCACATGCACACACTTAACCCATCCACATCAACCTCCATGCTTGCATCATTCTAATTATTTTTGTCGAGAAGTACATACTATGAAGCTACTCATTATGTCATTTTCTGCAGCCTCCTGTCACTTCCACCCTCCTAAGTCTAAATATTCCACTCAGCACTCTGTTATCAAACACTGAGTTTACAGTCGCTCCTCAGCACGAGAAAGGTTTTACGCCCATATAAAACAACACGTAAACACATGTTTTTATATTTTAATTTCTATGTTTTCAGACAGCAGGCAGGAAAGAAAGGATTATGAGCGCAGTTGTAGTAAGCATTACACCAAATTAATTTCCTCTCAATTTCTTAATTATGTGACCTGTACTTATTTTAACTGTTACCAATCCTTTAATGTGGCACCTGATAATAGTTCTGGGTGGTCCTGTGGGTGCCGGATTAAAGAAATTCTACTGTATTTGACCTTTGCTACATTTCCAAAAATTTATTAACTGTGTTATTTAATTTATTTATATATTTCCATAGTTTATTTATATATTAAATTTAATTGAAGTTGTAACTGTATATTCTAACACAATGATGTTAAACCATCTTCTTCTTTCACGCAATTTTAAACACAGAATGCATCATACTAATACATGCACAGAGTTACTGCAGGTTTCATTTAGACACTTTAATTGTAAAATCCTCTCAGATTACTAGCCGCATGAATTCAGCACAGAATTCCAAAATTTCAGAGAGGTACTGTCTCCTTCACTACAGAGTGATATGACCCATTTGTCATGAACTATGCATAGAACAGCGAGGCCCCACCTAACAGCAATGTAGTGACTCCAACTCTTGGCTGCCTCTCTGTTTCTTAATCTAGCTTCAGACCTACCCTTCCAGGTGCTGTAATAGCTCAGTGTCTACAGTGATTAATCTATGGGCTGGAAGGTGCAGGGTTTGAATTACAGTAGGGACAAGAGATTTTTTGCACAAAAGATCAGAAACGGTCAAGGTGCAATGGTCACTGCAATGCTCGCCTGACTGGACTCCATCCAACCATAACCATCTGCATGTTGTCTGTTTTCCAGTGGGCCTGACAATGGTTTCTCTGACATACCAGTTAGTGGATATAACACTTAACTTGGCATGGATCCATTGTATGAATTGATGTGTTACTCACCTGACAAAATTTTATGACTTTTAGACACCCTCAACATTTCAAGTCTTCCTGCCCCAGCTAGTTTCATGGGTGTACCAAATGCACTGAGAATATTATACAGTATCTCTCCCTAACACAGCATTCTCCACAAAATTTCTGAAACATCTGGTCCCCTCACATTCCCATTTTTTCCAGCATCTGACAAATTCAGAACATCTGACCACTAGGTGCCCTATTACATTCTAATCCACATTCACTGGCAAAGTTAGCCTGTTTAACCTTGACAGAAAAACGCTGAAAAAAGAATCTGTATCCACTTGTGAATACTAACAGCCTTTGGTGGTTACCAACAGCAACTATCAGAGAACACACTGCTATAATCCTTTTATATACAGATCACTCACCATGCTTTGCTTAAGAGCAGGAAACATTTCTTCAGCTCTCCTTAGTAATATCACTGACCTTCGTGTTGCCAGAGACTGCAGAATCTCAGCTAACTTTAAAACTTCGTCACACATGGCGGTTTGTCAGTTCTGTAAGGAAATAACTTATGAAAATGCTGACGTACCTTCACAACTCTGAAATATACACCCAAATGGAAACACGATTGTAAGTTGTGTTCCAAAATACCTTTACAGAGAAATGTGTCTGAACATTTGTAAGAAGCGCACCAAAGTGCACAGTGCATCTGAATATCAATCATGCAGCTTCGGTTACTTTGACCTTGACCAACCGCTTCTTACTGCTTTAATAAGAAAAGTATGATTAGCATGTCTAAGAAACGAGTAAATAATATGCATTGTTAAATGTGTAATAAACCATAAAGAAGCAGTTCAAAGTTTAAAGCATACCTGGAACTGGCAGTAACTTTGAAGCAATAAAACACTACCGTAACTGATGACTTAATGTAAAAGTTTGTTAAAAGGGAAAATTAAATGTCACTGATCTGAAGCCTGTGCACGTAAGAAGGTACAGCATCATCTCGTACCGTGTGAGTACCACTGCTGTAATAATGGTGGGGATAACTACGAGCATTCGTTGCACTCTTCCAGCATTTAAAGAGAACGCAATGCCCTATGCTATTTAGGCCTATACAAGGGGCGAATAAAACTAACGTTCATTTGGTTGACAACAAACTCTGTACGTTACACAGGTGCAGACAGAAAAAATTTGCTCTCATTCTTATTCTCTTTTCAATCCTAAGCTTACAGCAGCCATTTTGATAACGGTTGTATAGAATAGAACGCAAAAAAATTTATAAAATTTAGTTTAGTAATGACACACACTTCACACAGATAACACTATGTAATTAATCTGTTGATATCACAATTTTCTTCCTCTTACACCATCATAGTAAGAAAATATAATATATCCTCACCTACAACAGCTAAGAACACAAGACTACGACTACCACTAACCCACGCCACTGATGCAGCGCATGTCTGCAAGATAGGAAAATATTTTGGGGTTGAAATTCGGGCGGGCGGCAAAAGCTTGACCAATCAAAGTACTGCTTCCATGTAGCGAAAACACGCGCCTCGAACCAATGACAATGCAAGTCATTTTCAGGGCGCTAAATATTCGTCCAAGCACCTCAGTAGACGAAAATTAGATGTTAGTTTAATAACGGAGCAGTAGTCAACATATGGATAGTTTCTGCTGCATGAAATAAGAATTCACTTCTTTGAGCCCACTTGTACTGACATACTAGCACTATTTGTAAGAAAATTTTAAAAGTTGGTCTTTTTTGTTGATCTAATTAGTGGGCGTGATGTATGTTGGCGGCATTTGAAACCAACCAACTCACGATGTATTGAAATGTGAAAAGAAACAAAACTGCCGCCAGTACTCGAAAAGGAAGCAGGCGCAGGTATATTCGGACGTGAGAGCCTGGTGTAACATATAACGACACTCAAGCCATGTCCTACTGCAACGTGCGTGTATAGCAAAGTTCAGGTCCTGACAGAGCATGTAGCAAGGATGTTCAGACGTGAGAGTAAATCCTGCAGAACTGGCTCGCAGCGAGGGCTACCATACGTCATCTCTTCCCCCGAAATTCGCTCTTTTCTGACCAAAAAATTTCCGTTCGGGTGTTTTTTTAATTTGTCGAAATGTCCGGATTTCTGGCTGTTTGTTATTTCTTAATGCATGTTTTAATCTTAATGGAATTCAAAATATATTTCAACTACTTTTCATAGAAGCACGTAACTTTAATATATCACTGCCCGATTCATAAAATAAAACCATGGGCATTAGCAGTCAAGCATCGGAATGTCTTGGAAAACTTCGGTTAATGATCGTAGCTGCTCATTTCCTCCTCGCGAGCGGAGAACAAAGCGTTGCAGTGTATAACAGATGCCTGGGCACATAGGAAGGACAGCGGTAGGAGAACTGACGAAGGCAACACACTTTATGCGCTTTGTGTGCAAATCTGAATAATTTTTATTTTTGATGTTTATATTTCCTTTCAAATAGCAATGCTAAAACGAAATATTGACTGTTCATATGCCCTCTTCTTCAACCTTGTTTTTCGCTACGGTCCGTAACTGGAAAATTCCCTCCATTCTTGCTCCGGTTACCCCACCTTTAGGGTGGGGACATACCAAATCAGACAAGTTTAGTCTGACTCGTTTGACGGAAGTGCAGTCAAAATTACTCAGGCCGACCCAACACAATCAATTGTGAAGACCAAAGTCATTTATGATCTGCGGCTACAACAGATCATATTTATTCCAATGGCCGACGTTGGCTAAGATGTAAAGGCTGCCAACTGTAGTGACAAAGAGGTTTTATGTTGTGGAAAGTATAATCGACTTAAATAGTTTAAAACAAACTGCACTTCTTGGACAAATAACGAAATATTAAGGAAAAAACACTTATAAATTTGTAACTGGATATATTTTAAGTAGTTATGCGTTTCAAGTGGCTTAAAATCGATCTATCCCGTAAACAGGTGACTTGTATGGGCATGGCCTTGGTAACACGGAAGCCAAGATGGTGAACACGTACAAGTAGTCGGAGTAAATACGTCATTAGTCAGAAACGGGCAGCGTACTAAGGGTTATACGCACTCTTGCGCAGGTGAATCTAGACCGTACAGGTAGCGATTGGGTTGTGCAATACCTTTCTGCTGTTGTAAAGCTTTTCAGCACTCCACCACTTTGCCCGAAAATAACCTAACCTAACAAAGGTATAATAACGTTGCAAACACTAAAAACACCACGATGCCAGCAAGCGGACCAGTTTATCAACCTACAACAGTTACATATGAACAACAGAGCGATTGGACACCAATTAGTAACTTGTCGCAGTCTTTGTTTCGTAATAGTACCATTCGAACACGATGTATCCACTGGGCCTTACTCATTCTTGGTGTGATTACTTTAGCTGCAGGCGTCGTCATGCTTATAGAAGGCTCAGCAGATTTGTATGATACAAAACAGCATGAGACGGAAGCTGGTGAGACACAGGATAGTGAAGCAGGTTCAGCAAGTGCTCTTGTTATTGTGATTGGAGGGGTGGTGCTAGTGTTGTTGTGCATTTTGTTTTTTGGTCTTTTTGCCCGCATGGTTTTGAGGAGAAAGGGATGCCCGTGTTTTCCAAGTAAGGAACAGAGACTTGCAAGACAGCTAGATAATCAGGTTGGGAATGGACAGGTAAGAATTTTTATTTGAAGTGGTTGTGTTTCAGATCATGCTGGAAGTGTTTATATTACTTACAAAATGCATGTTACTTGTGTTCATTGTGGCTGTGTAGTGTTAGAAAGTGTTATAAATTTGGTAATGCTGCTGCCAAGTGTCAAGCAAAACAGTTGTGACTAATAGAATATGACTGAGAATGTTCAAGGACTTCACTGATGTAGTGGGTATTCCCATAAAAAAAAAAGAATGCAAGGAGATAAAAATATGTGGTATTACCTTCTGATTGCCCCATGTATTTAAGCTTTCCCATCCAGCATCAATACTGTGTTTCAGATTTTGACCCTGAACCCATCTACAGACCTCCTTGTGACAGCTCAGTATGCACCCGTGTCAGAAATATCATACCAACCTCCTGCAGTCTCTGAAGAAGAGGAAACACGCAAGTTAATGGGGAGTGACAACAAAGAATGGTAATTACTACCAACAGTGTACTAATTGATGAATGAATCAGTGCCATAATGTATGTGCCAAAACTCCCAAGAACTGGTTGTGTAATTGCCATCAGTGACTCATATCTCTAGATAGCCAGTGACTGTCTTCTTATTTCATTTGTTGGAAACAAAAATTAATTCTGGTATATACTAATTATGGCAGTGAATACGAAGGTTACAGTTTTCAGAGACGTGATGTCACATAGTCTAGTAGAATGGTATCAACATTTTGGGGGGACTAACCACCTCCATCTCCAGGCTACAGGAGGGACCCTGCAGATGAAGGCAGCAGGTTCATTTGAAGGAGTGACACCTTTCTACCAAATCGTATGGCATCATATGCCAGTAGTTATTGTTGCCAGCAGCATGGTCTCTATAGAATTTTATTTTTTGGGATGTTTTCAGAGGTTGATTAACTAACAAATATTACCTACAATAGAGACACAATCTTCTAAACTAACTGGCACCAAAGGATGATTGGAGAATCTGGAAATGTCAAATATGTAAGGCTAATGAGAAAGGGGTGCAGATATCCACTCAGTGTGTAACTGAATTTATTATTAAATTGTGAAGAAAATATGATGAAGCATCAAATCAAAAATATCCCAGAAACTAAAACAGTGTTTAAGATAATGTAAATTTGTAAATGAACGTTTATTTTTTAAGAAATGGGCAATGGGTATTTGTTCCTTGCCTCCTTCCTCCGCCCCCCAAGTCACAGCAGTGCCTGAACAGTAGTATGTATTGCAGTGACCTTTCTTTGTTGTTCAGAGGAAGCAAATGTTGTTTCAATAGCCGTCAGTCCACCCCTCTGATGTGTTCTACCAACTTTTGTGCTCTCATCATCATGTGGTTCATTGTCATTGCCCATATGAGTCACACATCCTTGTCAGTCAGCTGTCGCACTTTGTCCTGTCCAGACGTGTGCCATCACAGCCTGGCAATTTTCCATTTCTGCTTCCTCTGTCAGTTTATATTCATTTTCTTGTCTTCTCTGCGTAGTAAATTTCTCCATGATTGCATCTGCTTAATATCCATACAAGCTTCAGATATCCGGTAAGAACACGTTGTAAGCAACTTTCCCTCAAATTTTTTTGACAGCTGCACAGACATGCTACTGCTCTGAGCAGAACATTTTTACATGACCTGATGACTCTGCGACACTTCAAAAGTTTTTGTAATATGCATACTAAGAATATGTACAATGAAAACTGCAGAATTCCAGCTGTGCAGCAACAATACAATGTGCAGGGGAGCATTTTAGTTACTGTGTGGCCACACACCCATGCAGCTTAGAGTGAACATTGGTTTTAAGTTTACTTCCTTCAGCTTTTCAAAGATTTACCCTCTTTCTTCAGTAACTTCTGCAAGTGACTGAAGAAGTGTAGGCTTACATTGTTTCTTCAGTGTCTTTCAGTGACACCTTGGTCCATAGGCTGACAATGAGGTGACAGTGGGCGGCAGATAAATCACTATCATTTCATCAGCCTTTAGTTTGTTTTTGTCAGGTTGAGAAGGCTCATTACCAGCCATAAGAACTGGTTTCCTTTCCATGTTTTCGACTCCAGAGCTTTCTACTGAAGGGACAAATTCAACATAAACCCAAATCCAGAAGTATTTTTGAGTTCTTCCATGCAATTTTTTAGGCTGTTTTAGCAGACTGGAGGTACATTTCACTAGCTCCGTATATATGTTACTTTAATTATAATTGCTGCCCTTCATATGTGTGAAGCACATTTTCTTTACAGTGGTTTCACACTGACAGATATTCGCTTCAGATAGTATCTAATCAGTGCTTAATTTGTGATCTCTAAAAGTATGTAGTTAATCTGGAGTAATGTGTTTCCTGACCTTGGACATTCTGACAGTTATTTTTTTTATGTAACTGTGGCATGTACTGAAAATAACATCCTTCCAGTCATCTACTTTCTATGGAAAGTTATGCATGCTTTGTTTCTGATAATGGTAGTACTTTAAAATTCTGTGTCACTGCATTTACAGCTGATTTCTTACACATCAGAAACTAGAAGCTTTTGTTATTGGTTTCAGAGCATAAAATCAATTGAACTGTATTCCAAAGCTTCAGATACTTTACCCCTTTAAAGACGAAGCGTATCTGTTTTATATAAGGACTCAGTGCACACCGCGCAGTAAACACTCTCCACTTCGGTTATAAAAACCAATCTTTTAATGTTTTATAAGGCAAAAGTTGCTGTTTGTTCTGAGATCCGTACAAAACACATAAACGCAATGTGGTCACCATGTAGAATTTTTTAGTGTTAAACCTGGTGGTACGTAAAGTTACCGCTAGGCTTTAAAAGGTTAAGCTGTCTGTATAAGGTGGTGCTCTCTGAAAAGATCCTGTGATACAATTGGAACTAAGAAGTAGTTTTAATTCAAATTTTGACTTGTGTACAGCAGCAGGCAGTCAAGACTGTTGTAAAGCATAATTCCGTTTTAAATAATTCGGTTGAATACTGTATACATTAAATGTTATTAGAGGTCAGAGATACAAATCACAAAAGTAATGTTTTTTATTTATAAAATTTTTTTATATGTAACAAATAAAACAACCACAAAGCACAACTTCATTCATTGCTTTGTATTTTAATGTCAAGAATACAGAAAATACATAAAATCACACTACATGTTTCAGCTATTCCTTAGCCATATTCAGGTGTGTGCGATAGGAACTAATAAATACAAGTATCTGTCATATGTGAAATGTTTTTAGTTATTTATAAAAACATGTCATGTAGTAGTTGGAACCCGTACTCTACCTTTAGAATCTAACTCTGCTTCTCATGGTTTGCCTCAAAATGTGTCATGACCCCATACTGTATCAGACCCATAATTTATAATTATTCTGCCATTACTCATGTATGCTAGAGTGGCCTGTCTGATTTACTTGATGGTGCCTTTTGTAATTACTTCAGTTTCATCCATATGACTTATCCTGAGTGATGTGATTCTTGGTTGAGAGCCTTGATGTGGCCATACTAAGGACTTCTGATACAATAACAATATGTCTGTTTTTGGGGAGGGGACTTTGGTTCAATGGATGTCTGGGGTTTGAACGTGGGGTGGCTCGTCTATCCAGGCTGAAGGCTTTGGCAGTGCGGGTGAGTCATATATCAGCTGAAAGCCTCTGTGATTTGGGAGGGATGTGAGCAGTACCCCATCTTTTAATTGTACACTAGCATTCACCTTACATGTGACAAAAATCACGGAAATCAGTCAGGATTGCTGAAAAGTGTAGGGCACAGCTTAGTGTGTGAACTTGTTTGCACCATTATGGGCTGCGTTGACTGGTCTTGCCAATATTCAGTTACTTTGGGCTAAGGCCTCATGTAAATTTATTCAGCACATGTACCTTCCAAGCTGCCAGATTTGGGAGTTTTTGAGTCAAAATCCTTGCTTAATGCTGTGGAATGGTCAGCAAAAAATGGAACCTCCAAATCCTCATACATTGGCTTGTAAGCATGCTGAAATACCAAGGTGCACTGTTATGCTGCAAAGACAGATTGTAACACGTGCAGCCTGCAGATGTAGGTGTGGGCAGCAGGCCTCCAGATAAGGTGCACATAGCCTATCATAAGACAGATGTGCAGCTTATAAATTAGAGCACCATTTCTGATGGACAGAGCACTTTTCTTATTCATGAATGGGCCGAACATGCCTAGTCTCTGGGCTGCCTTCCCTTCCCAACCTGCTTTATGTGTGTTGACCAGGTCAGTTCCATTTAGAAGTTTACGCCAAGACACTGAGCTGACCCACAGGACTGGGTCCCCAGAGAGTTTTACTTGGTGAGGCTGTTGGATGTGTTTCAAGGTCTTAGCGATGAGCACTATGGTGCTTTTTGAGACATTTGTGGTGACCCTCCATTCCTATAGCCAGTGCCTGAAGCAGTTGAGATATGTCTCGAGGTAGCTGATTAGCAGCATTGGGTGATGGGACATTGTTATGATGGCTGTAGCATTCATGTAGAGCGAGCTCAACAGCTACCTGGAGACATACCTCGTAAGCCCAAACAGGACTCGAGGATCACCATCAGCATCTCACTTCTTTGTCAAGACTGTGAGACACATCCTAGACTCTCAGCCAGTAGCACTCTCAGGGGAGCGAGTCAATTTGGTTGACATGCTCAGTATCTTTGGGTGACTTGAGATACACAGCTGACCTGGTCAAACCACATAAACCAGGTCAGAAGAAAGGCGACCCAGATATTTTGTGTGCTAGGCCCAATACTTAGTATGAGAAGTGGCCTGTCCATCAGAGATGGTGTCCTGCTTTATAAGCAGATCATTTGTACTGTTATGGACTATGCGTGCCTTATCTGGAGGTCTGTGGCCTGCACCCACCTTAGGAAGCTGCTAGCACAATCCAGGGATTTTCGCATTATTACTAGCACACCTTGGTACATCAGTAACATGCCAATTCATGAGGATTTTGAGGTTCTATTTTTTGGTGACCACATCAGAGCACTAAGAGTTTTGACTCAAAATTTAGCTGGTGCTTGGAACCCCCTGGTTCAGCAACTTGGAAGGTATTTGGCCTGACAAAGTGACCTGAAGGCCTAACAGAAAGCAACTGGACATCTGCAAGCCAGTCGAGGCTGCCCATAAAAAGGTGGTCAAGTCAACAGAACAAACTGTACTTGGTGTAAGTCTCTGTCCTTAGTTAGCTTGTGGGCTGGTTGGTTCATTGGTTATTCCCACTCACCTCAGCACCCATCTAAACCACCCTGGAAATGCAGGCAGCACATTCCTTCAAAATGTCAGAATAGAGTCATCCTACACAGTGTAACATCCCAGAAGACCATCATTTGAGTAACACTGCCATTAAAACCAGGGAACTTCACACTACAGTATGTCTAAGTAGCTTCTTTTACTGTCATTTTGGAACACATAACTGTAATCATTTCAGAATACCATGGAAGTATGAAGCAGGCATTAACATTTTGTGTTATGGTAAAGCTTTTATTCCATTTACACAGATTTATTCTTAAATGAGTACAGCTGTTGACATCAAATCACCCTCAATTTTGCTACTCTATCATATATTGCTATGATGAAGTTAAATTAAAATTGTTCAACTACTGTCAATTTTATGGAATAATAGAGTATGGACCCTTTGTTTTTAGTAGACCAGTGTGTGTGTGTTTGTGTTTATTCACATATGTGCAGCACACAGTTTTCCAAATTATGCTCCATTTAGAAACATAAGAATTGGCAGTGTTAATATGCTAACTTTGATTCCTTTCTTCACTCCCTTCCCTTCTATTTCTATCTTGTACCCCTTACAGTGAACCCTGGGATCAATCACAGGTGAAGCTGTAGTACTGCTAGTGCGTAGGTGTGTAGTAACATGCTTACTAACATCTGCATATTTGTGCATCTGCTTGCATGTGTTTGTTTCAGCGTTGAAGAGAGTGAACGCATGCTTGAATCAGACCCACGCATTGTCCTCAGACCACGTAGCCATGTTGAAGAAGCCTAAAGAGATGAGAGGTACATAGAATAATAGATACAGATGTTAAGTGGTGGTTTAAATTGTTCAAATAATGAATAAAGTGTTTTTATCTGATACGGTATGGTCCACTTATTGGCAATTGTGAATGTGGAGCTTGATGCAGTCTTTTTGTTATCAGACTGCGTAAAACTTTTCTGAAGGTGCGTCGTCATCATCATCATCATCATCATCACATACTGGCATTACAAAACAGATTCTATTTTTAACACACTTCCAGTATTAACCCTTTAAGAAAATGTTATTTGTTTTCTTTAAAGACCCAGTTCATAAAAACGAATCACTGAATGCTATCTAGGGCAGAATTCACTTTTTCTTAGAGACATGCAAAACATACAAATACACTGTTGGTAGAATGTAGGATTTTGGAATATTAAAGCTGGTGGTACATACATTAACCCCCCTAGGCTATAAACGGTTAGTAAGCTAGTAATAAATACAGACATTTTTTGTGGTGCAGCCCCTCCAGTCAGGCCTAGGCAGCCTCATTGTTGAGGTTTCCAGATCACACGAAATTAGACACACACACATCCTGTAGGACTGCTCTGTGATGAGCGATCATCTCATCACAGAGGCCGCTACCTACAAAACACACAACAAACTCAAGAGACAAACATCCATGGCCATAGTGGGATTCAAACCAGTGATCCCAGTAACTGAGCAGCCACAGACCCATGTCTTAGACAGCATGGCCACTGGGATCGGCAAAGTTCAAACATCCTGGGTTAATATTTTAACAGGAACTGCTCTCCATGATACATCTAGTGTGCTGCTGACATGCTCTGATACATCATTAAAATGGCTGGCCAGGGCCTAAAGAAAAGTAGTAGGAGCATGCTCTTTGTATGAAACATTGATGAAAGTCACACAAACTTTGTTCTTTCACCCATGATTTCTTATAACAGACATTATTTTTGCATTCTGTGGTAACATTATCATCACAGATAAACATGTTACTGGTTTTGTATTGAATTTTACTGGACCACACTTTCTAGGATAATGAGACATGAGGTGTCACTGAACACTGAGGGCCTTTCCTTCTGTAACGTTGCCGGCTGAAGGTATGATATACCTTCAAAGATGTTTTAGATAAACCATATCATAAGTGAAAAATCGTAGCTTATATGTGGACAAATGTTACATGTGTGATATGTGTGAATTTTCGTAGCAGTGATGACCTAAAGCAGGTGTCCACAAATTTTCCAAAAATCTAGAAGCCACCTCAAAATCATAGCTGCCAGGATGACATGAAGTAAGTTCCATATTTGAGGACCCACAGATATTAGGCAGCACCGTACAAAGTTAATCATGTGGGTGACCTGGTGCCTAGGATTTCTTTGCCCCAGACATAAACAGCTGATGTGCTAGGTTTCTTGAAGAATTAAATATATTTATGTATTATCTGATATACTGAATGTTAAAGAAGTACAGTGCAACTGAAAAATCAAAAGTTATTTGAAAGAAAAATATAACTAACTGAACTTTTTTGTACAGAATGTTACATGCTGTGTATAAGAGCCATTAAAATGAAAATGTATATGCTTTAAGGATGTGGATAGTAAGTGTATGGCTTTGTTTTTACACCAGAACATACCAGTCAAAACAACATTTATTGTACATAATATTTTGGGTGAACTGACTGGGCCATGAAGCTGATCACTGAATGTAATAAGTGGCTTTGTTATGTACTGTTCAAGAAAAGGCATTAGTATTATTTCATTTACAGTACATACTGCTGACTGTTGCCGTTTCCATGGTAGGGTCACGGGTCACATAACATTTGCTGCTTTAGGTTCACATATATAAAAGGTTGGGAACCGCTGCTTTATGTTGTGTTTTAAGTACATGGACAACTTTACCTTTTATGTTTCAGTACATAACCACACTGGCACTGCTATGTTCAGAGAATTTTTAATGACTTCACAGGAATTACATATGTGTGGCAGTTACTCACCAGCTGTTTGAGTACAGCGTATAAGTGTCATCTTTCATATAGTTACTATCACGAGTCCTTGGATTCCTCTACAAACAAAATAGTCATCATGTACAAGAATCCATTTGTGTTAGGTATGAGGTTCTCTTCTAGCCTGAAGATGGAGGTAGCAGGTTCCTTTGAAAAACTGGTGCTTATCTACCACAAAACAGCGTCATATCCCAGAAAACTATCTTAGAATAGCAGCTTATTTCCTAACACTTAAAAAAATAATTCGTAGAATTTAAATTGGCTACTTAAAGACTCCAGTGCAGGTAGGTAAGGTTGTCCGTGTCCACGGCATGAAGACATGTAGGGGGAGTAGAAGTATAACTTCAGTCATTCTTAACCTAGACACTAGGCAGAAATGAGTGATCAACCTCATGCCCTGGTCATCCCCAGGGAAGGACCCCGATATCCACTGAGTTGGAGGCTGAGTGGGCCTCAGGGCCAGTCTGGGCATTTTCAAGAAGATAAAATCTCTAGTCTTTTCTGGGATTCTAACCACAGTCCATCCAGCCCATTGCCCAGTCACTATACTAACTACAGTATCCTGGCTGTATCAAGTATTTTTTTAAAACTGTGTAATATTCTTGTTGTTTGATTTTCAGTGTCATTCAAAGAATTCCCAGCATTGCATCAATTAAACGCAAAGTATCCAGTGGTTCATCTAGATTACAGGCACCTCTAGCAGGTGTTGAAGAAATCACACCATCTCTGTGCTCATCATTTGCCAGCATCTACTACAACATAACACCTTACGAGTCCATGTCATCAATTAATTCAGCTAGCAGCAATTCAGATTAATCCAAGAAGTACATATTATAAATGTTTTGGTACAATATTTCAGTTAATTTAAGTTAACTGTATAATCATTGTAATGAAATTAGCAACTGTTTGGAATATAGATCTTTAATATCTGTGTGATAGGGTGAGAATGTATTGACTGCATTTTAAGTTAGGAAAATTCTACTGAATACAAAGTAAGTATGTAGTGATATACTCAACTGTAAAGTGTCCACAAAGACAGAACCATAAAGACGTCTGTAACTAAGTAGTGCAGTTCCTTCAAACTTCTTTAATGACAGACTTTTAATGTTGTTTGATATGTTCTGTTTGACTCCACATTAAGTTTACCTATAAACATAGTTTTTGTCATGAGCTGTTTTTAGTAGCAACATTTGGTTTACACTTGCTGCTATCAAATGTAAGTTTGTTGCATGTGTTTAGTCATGTCCATCATATGAGCCATATCATCTTAGGACCTAGATTTAAATTTAGATTAGTGGGTTGAGCCCTTGCAGACCTGATGCATGTAGGCCTTTTACAGGCCCTTTGTGCTCCCTTACTAGATCCAAGCCATGGGAGCCCTGCCCTTTTAGAAAAGTTCCAGATCACCCTGAGACTTAGACCTCTAATGTCCTCAGGGTCCAAAAACAAGGAACCCAGATAAATATGTCTGAGTGTCGTCACGCTTTCGCATTCACACAAAACATGAGCTAAGGTCTCCTCCTCTGCCCCACATTTCCTGCACAAGGGACTGTCTGTCAGTCCCGTTATGTGAAGGTGTCTTCTCAGGGTGTTATGTCCAGTGAGAAGGCCAATAACTACCCTGGAATGTGTCCTGTTGAAGGACGACAGTGTGGTCTTGGCAGCAGTATGAGGGTCCGAGATCATCTTATTATCTAACCGTAATTGATTAACTCCTTCCAGGCATATGTCACGGTAGCACCGTGATCAGGCCACAACCACTTCTTTCTAAATCCATTTCTGTTCATCATTCATCCTGAAATTGATGCTACATAAGGCGAAGTATTGGCAGCATCAATACAGAATATGCCACTAGAAGAGATTAATCCATTAACATCTACAAAATGTATAGTAAGATTTATTATTCTGGTTGCATTATTACTTTTGTGTTACATGGGACATGTTAGAAAAGTGTGTTCTTTGCATTTGGCTACCTCTCAAAGGGACAGATGTTCACTTTGTGTCACATTTTCTGAGGTTAGTAAATTAAACCTTCCTATCACAGAAATCTACCAAAATTCGTAAATGCTGGCTCATTTTCTTCAGACAACCCCCCACTCCCATTACATCAATCAAGTACAATAAAAAGGCATCTTCTCCTGCCATTCATTATCATTCACAAGAACTAAAACAACAGCAATGTAAATGAATGTCAGATTTGTAGAATATATACATCACAGAAGGCAGGACGACACTTGTGTAATAGTTGCAAACAGACAGAAGGGAAAATGTCAAGTGCAGAATATACTGTATACAGTACGAGCAGTGTTAACCTTTAGTAGACGGGTTTAAATGCCAGCGAGAGGTTTTCTTGCTTAGTGTGTATGTTGAAATTTCTGAAATGCAGTAATTTAAAAATAAACCATGTAAATTAGAGTTCTAATGTTAGACAGTCTAAACAAAAACTAATTTTTTAAGTAATGAATCTGTTTACATGCATACAAAAGTATGATAATTCAGTTTGTATCAGTCTCCAGTACACCACATCTTTACACTTTTTGGGGGGAGGGGGGGGGGGGGGGGGGGG
>BLKM01004391.1:137940-459792 GCA_013340265.1 Coptotermes formosanus
GGGGGGGTCAGTCCTGCATTCAGTCTTTGTAATAAATTAATTCATTGTGTTTGAAATGTGTCAGGCAATTCTGGCAAGGTCTCTGCATTCCTGCTCGTACAATTTTAGCCTATGGTTAGCTTTTACAGCCTTTTTTTGGTTGCACCATGCATAAAGAAACCCACTTTTCTCTGTCTGCTCTTACTTTAGTTGGTGCCTGTTCTTGTTAGTCATGTTACAAGTTTCTACACACACTTTAGAAGATACAGATTGAAATTCAAATCCATGGAGACTAAACAGAGATGATACTGTTAAACCGACATTTGATCTAGATTCTGACAGTGACATTTGTGACTGTGACCAGTGAGTGTGATAACTGACATGATGAGAAAGAAGAGCCAACTACAATGCATCAAAGAGTGTACAAGTGGGGGTTGAAAGACGAAGGAGACAGAGAGGGGTGCCCAAGACTACAGGAAAGATAAAAGTTCTGAGAAGGATGAAACTACTTTTACATATATCTCCAGGCACTTCAGGATGGAGAAAATAGACAAGTGCAACAAACTCCAGGATTCATCATTTTACTTGTGATAAAATTGGCAAGAGACAAAATGTCTTCACTTCCTAGACATTACAGTTACAAACAGTTTCTTCTGGACTGCTTGTGGGACCAAACTGACAAACAGCGACTTCCGAGTTTCCCTCACGTGGAATTTGATTTAAATTGAGATTGTGATGTGTCAACTGGTGACAGCATTTTCAGAATCACAAAAGTAATCATTAAACAGATATGTAACATCAAAAAAAGATTTACTTTGCCACGTTTCCTATAGTGCTACCAATTAAATGCACAGAGACCAGCATGTGGCCATTTACCAGTACATTTTAAAGACCAGCATATAGTATTATAGGACGATAAAGGTTATGTGGCACATATATCAGTTTGCTTGCATTCACTTCACATTCCTGTTAAATCCATAGAACATGAACTTATATTTGAATGTCTTGCCTCATCTTTAAGTGGACTTACAAATTCCTGCTTGGAGGAATTTATTGATCTGATTACATGAGCTTCATATATCAGTATTTGAAAGAATACTGAGGTGTATTTGAAAGTGTATTTTTTACAATACCACAAGTGTCTTTGTATTCTATAGCTGTGATCTGTAATTTTACATCAAACTGAAAGAGATCTTCAGAACAGTTTAATCATGAAGTTCACAGTATTGATGGTATGTTCACCATCACTCCTGCACACCTGTATAACACACACACACACACACACACACACACACACACAAAGTGCGCGTGCACACCAAAAGCAGGGTATCCCAGTTGTGCACAAAGACAACTTCACTTCTCAATGTTTTGTAAACAGCAGATGATCTGAATATGTGTAATGATGGAGCCTACAAAATGCATCATCTGTACACATGTGTGTGTTTGTAAACACACTAGAGTTGAAAATGTGTGATTGTGCAAGTCAAAATAATATGTACACCAGGTGGAAAACACCGCCAAAACAATCGCTCTTGAACATTCTTATTTAATGCTACATTAACATAGCATTTCATACTCTCTGCACATCCGTTATGTTCTATGTCTTATATAGAATAATTTATTTCTATAGCTCCAGCTCTCTCGCTTGTGCACTTTCTTACTCTCTACTCACCACTGCTCACCCCTGTACAATCTTACATCTCATAGAGAATCAATTTCTGTATCTTCCAATCCCTCCCCTTTACACTCTGTCACTCTCTGCTCACTCTAAATCTCAAATAGAATCATTACGTTTATACATTCTTGACCCTCCCTTGTGCACTTACCAACCCACTGTTTACTCAATTACACTGTGTATCTTATACAGAATCTCTTTCACTCTGACTCATTCACACATGTGACTATATTCTTTCCCCAGCAATACATGAAATTGTACAATATTGCATTCACTGCTACGAAATTACAATAACGCAGCTGTAAGATTCATAGGCGTAGAAACATAACGTTTTGCATTAGCACATGAGGTTAAAAATGCTTATACAGTGGAGTTAAAGAAGCAAGGTGTGTCCCATCCTTAGGTGTCTCGATGCCAGAATAGGCTCGTAATACAAGTGTAATGACATGCAACATCTTCTGGGATGTTACACAGCATAACATCCCAGAAAAGCCAAGGCCTCAACTACACCATGGCAGAAGCCTAAAATCTCACATTCAGCATGCAACATACCAAACATAAATTTAAAGGACGCCAAACAGACAGATCAGTGTTTCTGTATCTTTGTGGACTCTTTATCACAAATAAGCTTGTATTAGCATTTGTAATTTATATGAACTGACACATTTTGGCTCTTTTATTATTTACATGCACTTATTATAATTTTATGTTTTTTTAATTTAAGAATATGGTGTGTTTTGTACGAACTGTGTGTAGTCACTAGGTTGCGCATATATACATATATAAGGTGGTAAGTGGCTGATTTGTGTTCTTCACATCTGGGTCCAGGTAATGTTACAGCTTAAGTATATGAGGTTGGAGAGTTCTTCTCAGGCCTAACAAAATCTTACATGTTTTTATGGGCTGCATTGATCGCATTGTGTCTATTCTGTTGTATTGCTATTATGTACCTTCTTGTATTTGTTGGTTAGGTACAGAGGATGATAGTTTCCGTAACTTGTGGCATAGACTATTAAAATTACAAGTAATCTGTATAAGTATGTGTAGTAAGTTCAGTTATCATTTTACAATATCAGGTTGTCAAAATGTCACAGTTATATGTTAGCACACACTGTATTCAGGTCCAAGGGTTGAATCTCGGCCTAGTGTTAGCCCCCCCCCCAAGCTGCCCCACTATAAACATACTGGGTAATAGCTGGTGATCACTTCCTTTCACATCCTTACCACATCATCTTGCACAATTATGCTGCCATTTGATGGTATGTAACCAGCGAGCACTTTTTGTAACTTTTCATGCAACTAAAATCATGAGTTTTCAAACAAGAAAACTAAAATCTCCCACAATTCTGACTGAACTTCTGGTCCAGCATATTTGTGTAACCTGACTCTATGACCTGTAAAGATGGCAAATATTATTTCATCTTGTTTATGCATTACCTTTTATAAAAACAGACACAATTCACCTGAAAAATGATATTTTTTACTTCTTCCCTTGTTGATTATGGGATAAATAATGTTTTGTTCGGTTATAATTACGGGCCTGTAGCACTTGATTTATGTGTGTGCAGATGTATACTGATGTATGAATTGTTTATGCACAGTATTATAGGTTTCAGTGATTGGGTGAAGGCCATGGTTGTGAGTGAAGACTTTTCTTGCTCTTTTGTAGAATTTAACAGCTGAAAGACACAAACAGGGTACTGGCCCAGCTCATGCTTACAAATTCTGTGCTTGATTTTAAGCTGTGTATTTTAGTACTTTCATACAGCAGCAATGACAATGACAAAATAATAATGATGATGATGATGATGATGATGATGATTATGATAATAATAATAATAATAATAATATAAAACAGTAACAAGAACAGCAGCAGCTTATTAGTTAAGCAGACACATTCCTATGGCTGTCGGGAGGGGGGGGGGATATGAAAGGAGAAACTGAAAGTGAAATAATAGCAGCACAAGCTCAGGCATTACAAACAAAATGTTATGCGACAGAAATATTACAAACAGAAACAGACAGCAAATGCAGATTATCTCAACAATTTGATGAGACAGCAGAACACATTGTATCAGCATGGCTAACACTGACAAAAGAATAATACATAAAGAGACATGATAGACTGTGTGCTCAAATATACTTCAACATATTCAAGGAAATAGGGGTACAATTAGACAAGGAACAGTGGTGTGAGTATATACTGTACCGAAATTATTAGAAACAAGTCATGCAGGTAAGGTAACCTTATTATGGAATGAACAAATGAAAGCAAACACAAACATACCTAACAATAAACCAGACATCATAATATGTCATAATTAAAGAGGAACATGTATGTTAACCTTTTAAAGCCTAGCAGTAACTTTACATACGACTAGGTTTTAACATTAAGAAATTCTACTTAGTGCCTACATTGTGTTTGTGTGTTTTGTGTGGATCTCAGAACAAACAGCGATTATTTCCTTATAACACACAAACAAACTGGTTTTGTATAACCGAGGTGGAGAGTGTTTACAGCGCGGTACGCACTGAGTCATTAAATAAAGCAGATATGCTTCGTCTTTAAAGGGTTAACAGATGTTGCAATTTCAGGATACAGATATGTGATTGAGAAAGAACCCAAGAAGATTCTAAAATATAAAGACCTTACAACTGAAATACAGCACATGTAGAATGTACAAAAGTGGTACCAGTAATAATACGGACAACTGGAAGCATCTCAAAATCATAAAAAAAAATGCCTGAATAATGTACCGGGAAAGCACAAAATCAAGAAACTACAGAAACCAGCCATACTGGGCACTGTACACATACTTGGGAAAGTGCTGATGTAAAAGTACAAAACATTTAACATGGGAAATAACATTACATGTAGCATAAATTGTAAACACAGAAGAGCTGCAACACTACATACCCTAGGAACATGATTTGTTTCAGGTATATAATTGTAAATACCCCACAGAATGGTGATAAGTTATATAAGTAAGTTCATTAATAATAATAATAATAATAATAATAATAATAATAATAATAATTTACAGGCTGTATATGTTTATAATCATATAACATTATCATCATCTCCTTTATGCAGGGTATTCACACTTATATACCTGAAACAAACCATGTTTCTAAGGTATACAGTGTCACAGCTATTCCGCGTGTACCATTAATGGTGCATATAATGCTGTCTTCAATATTAAACTTCTTTGTGCTTCTACATTAGCACTTTCCGCAGTATGTGTGCTGTGCCCAATGTGGCTGTTTTCTGCAGTTCCTTGATATCGTGTTTTCCCGGTACGCTGCTAAGTATTTTCTGAAGGATTTTGAAAGGGTTCCAGTTGCTTCTATTATTACTGGCGTCACCTTTGTCTTTACATTCCACATGCGCTGTGTTTCTGTTATAAGATCTTTATATTTTAGAATCTTCTTGGCTTCTTTCTTTATCACATTTCTGTCTCCCGGGATTGCAACATCAATTAGCATACATGTTCCTTTTTCATTATCATGGATTATGATGTCTGGCTTATTGTTGGGGATGGTTATGTTGGTTTGCACTTGTTGATTCCATAATATGGTTACTTTACCCACTTGACTTGTTTCTACTGATTTTGGTACATGTTCATACCAAAGTTCACTGTCTAATTTTACCCCTAGTTCCTTACATATGTGAATTGTAATTGAGCACACACACTATCATGTCGCTTGATGTATTGTTCTTTTGCCAATATTGGGCACGCTGACATAATGTGGTCTACTGTCTCCTCAAATTGGTGACATAATCTGCATTTACTATCCATTTCTGTTTGCAATATTTTTGTTGCATGGTTTTTATTGTTGTTGTTGTTGTTGTTGCAGTAACAGCATACCATAATGAGAGCAACAAATTACAGAAAAATGCCAAATATTTATCTGCTTTGTAAAGGTTGACAGAGCACATGAAGACTTTTGCTTTGTACTTGCTTACTTAATAAATCAATTTAGACCTATGTAGCTCTGAAGTACTGTGATGCACTGTCCTCAGGACATGCCACAAGTTGAACGGTACAGTACAGTATATGTAGTATTCTTATAACACAGAAAAATGTATGCTTTCTGGCTTCAGTAACGGACAAGCAAAGCTAGACAGAACTGCACAGTGTAGGAGTGTGTTGGTGACAGCACATCATGTTTATTTTTAGGCATGTTCGCAAAATTGCTTCGTCATGTCTGTCCATCCGTCCATCTGCATGGGACAACTGGTCTTTGACTGAACAGATTTTCATGAAACTTGATATCTGAGTATTTTTCTAAAATCTGACAAGAGTAATGGGCACTTTACATGAATACCTGTGTACATTTATGATAATATCTTGCTCAGTTCTTCATAGAATGAGAAATGTTTCAGACAAAAGTTGTATAGAAATTCGGAACACAAATTTTATGTTCAACAATTTTTTGCCAAAAATCGTGCCATTTGTGAGATAATGTGGAAGAATGTGGTAGAGCCAGACAGGCCACAGACAGCAATATAATATGGCACACGTACTTTGCGTGGTGAATAACTAAAGCTACACACTTACTGCTTTTCCACGGCACCAATATTTACGTGAAAGCGCCTCAGTGTTACTTTTATACGTACATTGCCTGTTGTGTTTTGCATGAAATTAGTTCCCTGCATTTATGTATGCAAGCTACAGTGAGGACAGATATTATCATTTATGGAACAAATCCTGAAGTATGCGCACAAGGAGTGTGTTGATTGTTCGGGTCAGGACGGTTGACAGTACAAAGAACCAGGGTCCTTAGCCCTGCATAAGAATTTCCACATAACATGACAACAACATTCTATGCAAAACAATCCTCACACCTTCTGTTGTGTGATAGTGTTCTTTTAATTGGAAATTTACTAATGCCCCATGTAATTTCAGGCTTCTGCTGTGTAAATGAGGCCTCCACTCTTTTGGGTTCTTATGCAGCATAGAATCCTAAAAGAGTGCAGATCTTACAAATGCCATGTTACCATAAAGATCAAATATTCCATCTTTTCTGTGTCACTTTAAAGTATCTTTAAGTTAGGTGTAATAAATACAGCTCTTTTCTAGGAATGTTGTGATGTGTTTCTACTTAGTGTTAGATTACTGTACACTCCCATATACTAAGTGCCACTTGGAAAAAAGAATGCTTAACAGTGGGTGCACAAATATGCACTAACATATGCACAAGTGTATTACAGTAACCAGTATACTGTTCATTTTTTGGATCTTAATGCTGTGGTGACTGGAAAACATTATCCTTTTCTGGTGGCAAGTATAACATGGTCTATGATAGGAGCAAGATATTGAAAACTGTTTTTTTTAAGACTTCAGTTCCATATATTTTTAATCCATTTTGTAGCATATTCACATGCAATCATTTTTACTGTATGGAACAGTTTTAAGGAGAGCCTATATTAGTTAAATGTAATTGTCATAATTAGCATCAAAGTAATGTTACTGATTAGCCATTACAAAGCTTTATAAGATATATTTTCTATGTATCATTATATAATTTTCTTTACCCTTCAAATATCATTTATGTTTTTATATTATGTGTTAGGCAGTTTCATGAAATGTGTTGTGAGATTAGTGGTTAGCTTTAATTTGGTTTTTCTCCCTTGTACCTTGATTTTGCAAGCAATTAGCTTTACAGTAGTTACATCAGAGTTGTTCTCTTTTGTTTAATGTAACAAACACATACTGGGTGATCTTTAAAGCATTTCTTAACTTTCACTGTGCATTAAAGAAAATCATAATTTCATGTGTGATTGGATTAAGAGCCAATTACATATTTTTACTGGAGTATATTCACAAATTGCATGGAAATACTGTATGTTGAAAGCAATGTCTCAAGAATAATTCTGTTACTGAAATGATTTAAGTAAGCTTGCATTTCTAATCATTTACGTAACATAAGTTGTGTTAGTGTATTGCAGAATTGATGAAATAAGCAGAAAAATATCCAAGACACTTCAAAATATTTTTTAATTACATTTCTTTTATTCTGTAATATTGTGATACATCAAATTTTGTTGCTGACATTATTTTTTGATGAAGACGTAACTGCATCTCTTTTGGCATCTTAATATTTCAGTATTCTTATCCTCAAAATAAATGTGTAGTTATGTGACCATCCTTTCAAACTATGGAACACTTCACTTGCTATGCATTCTTTAAATTCATTTCTAAGTAAATTAAAATCTGTAGTTCACAGACTTATCTTAATACCCTATACTTTCATACACACCAAAGCAGACCAGACCAGAGCAGTTTGCCTGTTTGGAAATCTGGCAACATATTTAGATGTTGGCAATTTAAATGCTTAAGTAACGGCTAGACGTGGTAAGTCCCATCTTGAGTCAGGAGAGCAGCGGGACAAAACATGTATTTGGTTTTGACATAGATTAGTGCAGGATATCTCACTGCCATATGATGTAAGGGATAAAAAGCATATCAGCAGGTGTGGGAAAATATCAGAAATGAAGTGGGATGTGACAGTAATCATTACTACAAGATCTGAGGCTCTAACAGTAGTGTTGTTGCAGATCCATGTGTTGTGGGAGGTGACACTGTGTCTGCTGGGTAAATAGTTAACAGTGTTTCAAAACAGCATACTGCCTGCACCTTCAGGACCTAGCAGTGTTGGAAGACCCTGAATTTGAGAGTGGTACACTCCTCCGAAACTGCATAACATCACAGAAGACTTGGAGTCTTAGTCATCATTATATCCTTATCTGGAAACAGATGTCAGGAGAGATGTAAGAGAAGACTGAATTCTGACCTTTTTCATTTATGGGATGAATCCACAGGCACCTATTTCTGTGTCTGCCTTTATTACTCTAACAATTCATGCAGTCTAGTATGTGTCTGCGCTGGCAGATAGGACATAATGTGTATGGAGGCTCATTGTGGTATATAATGCAGGTACCAAGTGGCCTGCCTGCTTCTCCAAAAGTGAGGAACCTGAATATCTGTGACAGATGAACTTAACACTGCAAGTAGCTAAGTGGTTTTGTGTCTTGAGAGGTGAATCAGTTTCTTCAAAGATAAAAAAAATGGCACAGTGTTTGGTTAGGCATTTCCATGTATGTCAAACATTACCTTTAAAGCTACGAGAAGAAGTGCAAGGTCATGCTAGAAATCGTGGTGGATCCTTTTGGAGTATATGCAAAAGAACAGAGGGAAAAGTTATGTATCATTCGATCACTCTGCTTTTGCCACTCAGGCCATTCTTGTAATGTTTGGTGAATCAAGTTAGAATCTTCAAAACAGACTGACCCATTTTTCTACATATGAATAATCTTGAATTACCAGATTCCATGCCGGTATAAGAATAACTTGGCATAACTATGCACCGTCCATATTTTGTGTCTTGTCTGCAAAACATGCCTTTCTGTTTTTTAATATATTTGTGCTGTCTGTTATTCACATAATGCACAAATGTTCTGCATTTACAGGAAACGAAAATCACACCTACTTTTCATTCATAATTCACGTAATTTTACAGCATTAAGTGAGTTATTTTTTTAAGTTTATATATCGATGTGTTGGATATTATTTAAGAACAATTTTGAAGTAACTTGTTTGAGATATTGCATTCATTGCGTTAGTACTCCATATGATAGCATATGCAATAGAAGTCACTTAACATACTAAGAAGTTAAAGCAAGCAGTGTGCATCACTAGTCACTTTTATTCAAGTAAAAATAAATAGTGAAGAACATGTTTTATCAACAAATTTTATTCAGTCCAGTGGCCACATAAAATTTATGCCATTTGCAAGAGTGCATGTGTGAAATGGCATATTCTCTCTAGTCAGGGGCGTACCCGGGGTGGGGGGTGGGGGGGGGGTGGGCGCTGCAACCTGCCAGCCGTCCCCACCAAACCCCTCGAAACCGAAATTTAAAAAAAAACACATTTTGTAGATATGATATCAGAGGTTTTACATGATTTCCCCTTCAGCTGAATGAAGACTAGTACATTAGAATTTTCAAAAATAAATTAATAAAATTAAAACAAGAAGATAGGACACTGTGATTGAGTCATGGAAGATGTAGTTATATTTGTATGCATATAAATGCAGTTGCAGGCAGCGTTATCTTGTACTTACAGCATGATTTTTATAACATAATTTTTAAAATCAGACATAAATTGTATATAGCCTCATGGTCAGCCCCCCTCCCAAAGAAAAATTCTGGGTGCGCACCTGTTCCTAGTTATGTAACAGTTTTATATGTTGAACTGGCCCAGGGCTCTTTGTTTAAGATGTTATAATGCAGTTTCTGGCCAATGTTAAACCCAATGAATATGGGACTGTAGTTATGTTACAGACCAATTTTCATTATGTTCCATTGCACACACTAGGATACACACATGAAGCGATAATGTGACCTTTTAGGATACAAGAAATAAAGGTACAATTTTGTAATGTGTTGATTATAGTTGTATGGTATTTAATAATTTTTAGGAGATATTTAGGGAAATTTCAGTTACTTAATGAAGCAGAAATGCAACATTTTATATTTTCCAAAAATATAATCAGTGATAGTATTCCACATATCCTGTGTGTTGTAAATTCAGGTGTAATAAATCATTCTACAATTTTGCTGTGTTTCAATTTGAACACACGTTACCATTTTCAATTAAAATTGTCAGTAAAATTGTTTAGTTGTGTCCAGTTTTTCTTGGTTAGGAGTCTATAATGGTCAAATAAGATACGTGGCTTGTGATATGTGACCAAGACGATGTAAATAAGGTTGTTGATCTCAAAATATGTGTGTGCACAATACAAAGAAATCTAAAAGCTTCAGACCAGAAAATGAATACAACTAGCATTCTACAATACAATACCATTTCTGTGGGTTGCAATATTGTTACGTGGGAGTGAAGCACATTGGTAAAGAAATACACAAAAGAAGAAAACAATTATTCTTTTAGGAAGAGTCACGGTATATACAAGAAAGAATAGGATTAGGAATGAAATGTGAAGAAAATCAGAAATATATTCAATAGAACATAAATTTTCAGCACTCACATATCCTTTGACTAGTTAGAGTTCAGCCATCAAAAGTGTATGTGCCCTGGTAATGTATTTAAAATAAACTTTACAAAGTAAAGCTTAAACCAAATATACATTTTTATAAGTACAAAAATTTGGTGACAATGCCATGGGAAAAACATATACTTATGTGTGGTTTTCTAGATTGAAACGTGGGGAAACATAATGCCCTAAGAATAAGAACAATTAAAAATGTCATCAGGGGTAACACTAAGAATATAAAACACTACTTGTTGATCCACTAGAGGGTTTGATGCATGTCAGTCAATGTAGTCTCACTTTGAAACCAAACACTTGGATAAAGGATGTGTAGAGTCTTAAAGAGTCCCGATGAAAATGGTATAAAACACAGTTGTAGCTAAAAATGATGAAGATAAAGTCCAGAATGTTGCCTTGTAGCTCTCAAATTGGATGCTGGTCACCATTCGCAAGTTACTGGTCTAAGATAAACGTGTGCACATGTTGGTGTCTTTATATAGAATTTTAATGACTACCTGCTCGGTATCAACAACATAACATTCCATCTAAACTACATAGCCTAACAGGTCTGGGGTATGGTGCAGGTAAGATTAACATTTTGTGTGAATAATTTATGTTCAAATATAATTCCTATCTTTACCTACGTATCGCTTTTTACATCTTAAAATTTCACACCCAAATGAATTAACAGACAAAAACTGGAGTAACACAAACAGTTTTCAAAAGATGGGAAAACATGTTGAAATCCTGGGTTAGAGTTAAGATAAGTACGTCAATGGTAATCATGGAAACATGTCTACCAATACTGCCATCTGTTGAGGTAACACAGCTAAAATGCTGTTCAAACGCGCTTCTACTGGTACTGCTGAGAAATATGCATATACACTTCATTACAATCAATAACACAGTCCACTACTATTCGTACAATTCTACAGAAAAAATTATTTTTCCTACTTAACACAACGTCACTTCTGTGTATACTACACACTTTATACCTTGCACAGATTTATTAAGCATCAATTTGCATTTCATTTCACATTAGAAATTGAGATCTCATTTCCTTTACATTGCAGTATTCTATACAGGCAATAGTTTTCATTAGGAGTGTATGTTCATCATTTACTTTTAAAGCAATTATTATATTTATTATTGTTTATGTGTTGGACTTCTAAAATTAGAATTCATTCCACAAGTCCACTACATAAACAATACAACAACCAATAACAACAATTCGTATGGCATAATTTTAATAGATGACAATTATTACTAGTATAGAACATTGAGTTTTAAAGAAAATGAGATCTCAGACCATTAGGTACCATGAAATGCAGATGTCTATAGGTATTATAACCTTTAATTCTTCTACGTGTCCTTAACAATTTACTGGCCCAAAAATGGACACTAGTGTTGTCACAAAGTGCAGTATACACAGAAGTATAGTTGTGTTAAGGACTACAAGAACTCATATTTCTGGAGAATGTGGTATGGGATACAACACTCCCAAGACTACTCTTCCATTCCAAACTCTGCCCCCCTCCATTTCATGACCACATTTTAAATCCAAAAAGCACTGAAATTGTGTCCCTCCGCACCGACACCAAATAATCTGGTACGGATACTGTTCTACATAACATGCTACCTCCATTTTCTGACAGCCTCCTGAAGATGCAAGTTGTATATTCCTCTGAAACACCGCTACCCAGACCACATGATATCCTAACCTAGATCACACTATGTTTCTTCACCACTGTGAAAACCTTAAGGAAAGAACCTAAAAATCTAAATGACAAAAGTGTGGATGCTTCAAGCTGGGAATACTACATTACAAGTATTATGTTTGTTACCAACACAGTATTCAATGCCACAGTGCTTTGAACCACTTCTGTGCTACAGTTTCTTTTACTTCCTCACATGAAACAAGAAAGGAAAAAGATATAACACAACCGAAAGCAACAAGCTTTTCTGAAATGCAAAAGGTTAGGAGTTCTACATAGGCCTGTGGATTTACAGTCAACACAACATCCCATGTTATATGCAACTCCTAACACATAAATGAAACAACTATACTAACTACATTTACTAACAAACTTGACAGATTCTTATACATACTGTTTTTCACAGAATACACGATATTTCTAACGTGTTGAAATTCAAGTTCCACTAAAATGATATTAAGCAGAAACAAAAGAGAACAATATAATTACAGTGTCATTCATTGGCTCATGTACTACCTTATATTTATCACGCTAGTTGATTTTTGATTCAAATTACTGATAGCAAACCATGTTGACTGCAGTATACGTAGTCAATTACACACATTATTTTGTCAATTCGCCACAAGAAATTACATAATGCAATGGAGATTAATAAATCAGTCATAAGGTATGCATGGAATTGAAAAAACAACATCACATAACATTACACTTTCATTTAATTTTAAATTAACAATATGCCTATTTTGGTGCACAAGAACCATTATACGATACTGCTTCTTCTACGAACAGAGACCTGCATTCCTCACATAGCATTAATGTCATCATCACACTTACCATACACGATCCCTTGGAAACATGAAGAATTTCAAATTTCCATTGCTTGTGCTTCCTTCTCTGTCCTTCACGAAGCCATACTGCTTTTGAATCATAATGAACCTTTTCAAGTATCACTATTCATTATACATTGTCTGCAAAATAGCTTTCGTAACTCAGACAAAATTCTCTCCAGAAACTTGTACGGTCATAACATTACCAACAACTATTACTGAGCACAATCCTTATACATATTATACAACGATAACATTGTCGTACCTTGAAGACATAAACAAAACGAATATACAACAAACGATGCAAGGATCTGAGCTTAAACAAGTTACACACTACGTTACGCACCGCCTACCACAACATAACCATACGACCTATGTTACGCCCCCCAATTAATATACGCGTGTGAGTGGTTGCCTGCACTATTGCCATCTCTAATGAAAAATGCGAAGTGCAAACTGTGTTGCATCAAAAGATGTCGCTACAGCACTCCAGGGTTCCTTCTCGCCTGACACACTAGTCACGCGGTGAAATTGTACAGATATTTCGAGTAAAATCGCACTCTTGTGGGACTTCCGATACGCGAGCAGCCAAGTGTACCAGAGTAGTTGGGTCATAGGGCTGGCAGAAGGGGGGGGGGGGGGGTACAGTGTGCATGGTGTGTATTGTCTCTCTTTGTAAAAACAGGAATAGGTGTTCCTACGCTCTCGTATCATTTATTTAGTCGGAGTCCGATGATAACGGAAGTTTCCCATAAGCGGCTGCATGGTTTCCTATTTTAGACAGGGTCATGCTGTAATACCAATATTCTAAAAAGCACCGTGTTTTTGTTCGGCTAATGGCTGGCAACAGGAAACGACCTCCTCTCTACAACTGCTTGTAACCCACCTCCTCGGCACCCCTCTAGTACTGCCTGAGGACGATACAAACTGGACAGACTAAAAATTGGTCGTTTGCACAATGCCGTAAGATTGCGACCAAGCACGCATGGTGAATGAGACGGGGCCTAAGCGCATTAGCGTAACTTCGTTAATAACAATTAGCGGGGGGGGGGGGCCGACCATTTGTACTAGGAACTTTATCTTACAAAGGAGTCAAATTTGGAAGGGGGGAAATTGGTTCCATCCACCACAAGTTTTTCATTTCATTTTTTCTGTCTATTTTTTATTTGCCATTGTTCAACTCAGTAATCAAACTCTTCCTCGGTTCACAAAATATTGGGGGGAGGGTGCATTAGCCCTCCTTACCCCCCCCCCAAGTTATGCCTATGCCTAAGCCTGAGCCTATAATGACAAGGGGAGGAAGACGACTTTGACAAACCGAAATAAAGTTGGGGAAGTTAAAATTCACCCTGCAACAGACCATGAGGGCCCAGCTGGGGGGTAGACATATAGCAGTACTCTTCCATTCCCCTTGGTGCTAGATGGGAAGGGATAGTGTAAGTCACGCCCAGGCCACTTTAACCCCGAGAAAGGCCTTATACCCACTGTACAAAAGGTAACAGACAGACAGACAGACACACAGCTAGCTAGCTAGCTAGACCGACAGACAGACAGACAGACAGACAGATCGGTAGATAGATAGATGCTTCACACCCAAGGTACATGCATTTATGAACTGAATTGGCCAAATTTTAAATTTTTCTACATCAGACCAGCCAGTGCCTTTGGAAGAACCAACAAGAAAAATGTGATATATGTAACAAGAACCCCTACAGGTATGTCTCACACATTCTTCATGACACTCACTCATACTGGACTGTGCAGGAAACTGTGAAAGAGACCGAACCAAGCATTCTTTCCCTGCAGGTAAGTAAACCTGAACATGTATCTAACAACTTACAGCTGTTCACATCTAGGACGTGTTCAAATTATATCTAGTGCTTAGTTTGTCATTATGGCATTGTGCTTAGAAGGGCAACTTTGCATGACTTGACACCAATGTCTTTCAATATAATGCCTTGTAAGGGTTTTCGTGTAAGCTGATTTCAATTGCTTTGGGATGCCTGTCAGCAGAGACAGCACAAAAACTTTAAGAATAAAATACATCATATTCAGAGCAGTAACTGTATCATTTGGACACGAAGATAAAACATAACAGTTCTGGAAGTGTAACGATTCTGATCAGTGCCTAATAAATAACTCATTAATAATATGTTACCATATGACAACAATCATATTTTCTTTCCTGCTGCACATATGAGTGGGTCACCAGCGATACAGTTTATCTTCAAACATTTCAGCATTCAGCTTACTGCTGTCTGTGATATTAATTTCATTTCATATTTGTGACCACAGCTGTATTCAATTCACCTGTTGCATACTATGGGAAAATGTATCCTGACTGGGTCCAAGATGTGGGATGGTTGGCAGAACGGAGCTCTATGATCTGCATTCCCAATGATTTCATTTACACAAATAAAATATCGCAGGGAACATTATACAAAGTAAGCATCGCAATTCACATGGCACAATATCCCAGGAAACTGGAATATTCATCAGCGCCACTGTGAGAACCTCAGATCTAGCAAATATACCCGAAATTAGTTTGCAACCAGTTCCGATAACCTACAGAAAAGCCCTTTCATGTTGGTTGAATTATACCATTCTGGAGGGAGGGGGCGGGGGGGGGGGGGGGGGGTTAAACTAACTAACTCCATGGAGCAGAGGCCTTCTTGAGAAGCCAACACTTTCTCGGCTAGTCAAGAAATTCCCCGCATTTTATGGAACCCGGAGGTTCATTACCACATTCACAAGAGCCCGCCACCTGTCCCTATCCTGAGCCAGCTCAATCCAGTCCATGCCCCGCCAACTCATGTCTTAAAGATCCATTTTAATATTACCCTCCCATCTATGCCTGGGTCTCCCAACTGGTTGCCATCCCTCAGGTCTCCCCACCAAAATCCTGTATGCACCTCCCTTTTGGGGGGGTTTAAAAGGTTTGCAAATTTCTTATAAATTTACATACTTATTTATCAGTTTTATGTCTCCACACTTCAGTCTAACAGTTAATGAGAAAGCATTTCATAGTTAGAAACACAAAAGAACAAGGCTGATATTATGTAATTTGACAGTGATAGTTATTAAGCGTCATTATGAGATGAAAGGATTCTGGTCTTCTGTGATGTTACACTGTGTGCCGTAGCTCACAGACTCCAACATTTCAAAAGAAGTTAGTGCCCTCATCTTCAAAGATTAGATGTCATTATCATACATTTCAGTAGGAACACTCTGGGTAAAGTTTACCAGATTAAGTGACAAATGCATGTAAGACTTCTGGATTTGTGGCACATTACTATATTCCTTTTTACAGGATTCACACCTTAGAACTTATGTTTGTCTAGAAATGAAAACATCGTACTTTATATTGACCATACTTGGTTCTGTTAATTCACAGACATATGAAGGTTGGCTTTAAATTAAGTGGTCTGTTAGCATCATGTGACGCTGAATTGAAATGCCATGATAAAAGCATTAAGGTATACTCTGTTTCAAGTAAGTACAAAAAGCAGTTATGAAGTTCAAAAATATTTAAAGAATATGATACCGCTGTCATCTCACTTTTAAGACCATACCTGGTGTTACCAACTTGTGTATCTCACAGCTAAATGTTTGTGGTAAACTAAGTTGAACTTGTGTCTTCGAAGTGAAGGAAATAACATAATTTCAATGGATGATAAACTGTGCCCTTTTCACAGGCAACTGTTTCTATGGCAAAGACAACGAAATCCAGAAATTTGGCAGCATCTCGCCATTATGGAACACTTGCAAAATCTGTCCCAGCAATTCCCATCACATTACCCATTTTTGTGAGAAGACTCAGATGGTTGGAATGACTAATCTGCTTATCATTTGGTACAGATGCTCCCTAAAGCAGTAAAAATTGGGGACGATTCTTAAGAAAATCCCCTTTCACAAATCTGTTACGAAGACGACAAGCCTTCGACAAAATATAGCATCAGCTTTGCAACATCTGGATCAACGTACTTGTGCAAAACACTTTACTGTGGCATTAAGACCTGACAGAGGAACTTGCTCTGCTGGACTCATAGTTGGTCCCTGCTATTACTTTTGTGCCATCTAAAATCAATAAGCTGATGTCATCGAACTACACTCAGGTCTCTCACTAACAGAGAAGAGGTATTAAAAAATTCTAGTCAATTTTCTGTTTTTCTTAATACCTTTGCACTAGCACATTAAATTCTTACACAGTTAATGTCAACTGTACAAAAAATTCACTTACACAAGTATAAAACTGTACTTTATTATTTTCAGTATGTAACGGTACACATACATGCTGTCAGTCACAGTGGCACTCAATGTGGCTCTTCCACATCTGCCTTCTAATTTCAGAATAACCTGCAAGGAAAGAAAAAACTCATAAACAAAATGTTTGACAAAATTAAAGCACCGGAGAATACGCTTCAGTTGTGGGAATTCTAATTACATTCGAATAACCTGGCCTGCATCTCAACTCTGATCTCTCATGCTTTTTGTATTCCTTTTCCACTTAATCCTCTGTTTTGATCTGTGCAGTAGTATTTCACTGAGATTGCAAGTTACAAAACTCCTGTCACCATCCTCATGTTACATCTTCTTAGATCCAAACATTCTCCTCAGCACCATGGGTTCAAACTCTTGGTCTTAATGTTACTCTCTTAGTGTGAGAAACAAAGATTTGAACCTGTATAAAACACAAGGCAGACTTACAGTTTTATATAGTTTATTCTTTATGCTTTAATAAATGAACTGGGAAGTTGGAAGATGTGTAAGTAAGGCTTCATAAAGAGTCCCAGCACATAATATACTCTTCAATTCTCTGTGAAGGATGTTTTCATTTTTAGTGTCATTCCCAAATACAGTATCTTAAATTATGTCACAATTTAAAAGTGTTTATTAATGTAAATTGGCTTATTGACTTCTACATTTTATGAAATGTGTGTTAAAAAGAATAATTATTCAGCCTGAGCTGCATGTGAATTGAGGTTAGCGTGGATCAATATTGGTCAGAATTAAGTGTGCTGAGCAACTTTTACTGTAGATCAGTAAAACCAGATTTCATTGACGTCTGTGAAATAGTTTCTGAGACAATTGGACAACACAGTATAACCTCCCCACATGTAATTTTTTGTACAAAGAATGTGTAATCAAATCTAAGGGAGGAGCCAGGATAACACATTCATTATAGTGATTAGGCAACGGGGTGGATGACCAGGAAGTTGGGTTTGATTCCTGGTTTGGGGAGAGATTTAACTCTACTCCACAATGTCCAGAGCAATGCTTGGGGCTACCCAGAGGTGTGAAGTTGCTGAGAGCATGAAGTTGACCCCTCACCTGCACCTAGTACTGAGGTTAAGAATGCTTGGAACCATACCTGCATTTCACCATTTATCATCATGGGATGGTGTTGAATTTAGCACAGCGACAATTTCGCCATAAATTTTCCCTTTTGACAGAACAGTGAAAAGTATGTAGCAGTTACCAAATTTAACATGTTTTTTTTTTTTGCTTTTGTTTCCAGTCTTATGATGATTGTTGGTGCTACAGTTGGAGGAATTATCTAGTAAGTACAGTAATTTAAAAATCTTTTTACTGCCTATGTTAGTCCATTTCTTTGCCAGAGATTGCAATTAATATTAAGACTGTGGTCTTGTGGTATCCTGAAGATGGAGACAGCAGGTTAGCTCAAAACATGAAATCTGAGTTGTTCGGTTCCTAATAGACACATCTGCTGTTTTCATTTACCAAGTATACACTTGGGCATGCATGTAAATTAATCATTATTAATTTTATTTTTATGTCAATGGACCTCTCTATAAAATGTGATATTGAGGCATGCATTAAGATTACTGTCTTCTGCTGTGTGTTCTACCATAAAGAAGGAGGCAGCAGGTTTCTCTGAAATGATGGTACCTACCTGCTGAATTACTTGGTGTAACATCCAGAAGACTGCACTGTACAGTACATGTTAGCCATCAGTGTAAGTAAATAATAGCTGTTTGACAGATTTTGAAGTTTATTATTTGTATTGCAAGGCTTTCCAGTCTGCAGTGCCTTCACAATAGCCCCACCTCATGAAATATGCAACACATTAAAGATATCTCAGAGAGTGGGCAGTGTGCACCGTAATTGTAATGTAACAGAATGTCATAAGATGCAAATGTTTGTTCTGTGCAGTAGTTGTGGGGTTTCACTTCCAGATGAGACACAACAGAATTGTGAGGACAGCATCTCTGCCTTTCCTACTTTCACACCTTGCCTCTTCTTCCTTACAGTGCTACCACCTTAAGTACATTGGTAACCTATATCACTTGCTGTTTTCATGCCTGTATGGAATTCATAGTAAGGTTTTCTGAACACTGGGGGGGGGATGAAGCATGGAGGAGTCCTGTGAATTGCATGATGCGCATGTAGTTGCCGTCCAAGAATGGTCAGGTAACCTGAAATTTGTGTTACTTCTTTGGTTCTACTGCCTTTAATTTTGATTGAAAAATATACCATCCAACTAATTAATTAATTTTAGCTGCTTAGGAATACTAACCTATTTCTATTTGAGGTAGTTTTATTGTTCCTGTTGAGGTAGGCCAGTCCCTGTCCTTACAAGCAATATGAAGGGGGCACTCGAGGTTTACTTCCCTGCATATTACCTTCTAACACTTTTGTGTCTTGTACAGTATTCTATATTAATTGTTTCTCTACTTACTTGACATCCTTTGCGTGCTGTCTGTCATGTCATGTCACCTACACAGTCATTGTTTTTAGTCTTCACTAAACACGGTAATGCAAAATTTTTATAAAAGTGAATTTTACACAATTAGAAATTAAAGTGACTGTTAGCTGTTTGTCTTATCTTTTTCATGTTCCAGCAATGAGGGTCAGTTAAAAAGAAGTTTAAAATGCATATATTTTGGGTACCTTATTTTTCCTTTATTTTATTTATATTATTTCATATTATTGTACTTCTGTCCCACTGCTTTGCCACAGTCTCCATCGCAATTGAGGCATTTATGATAACATATGATGAGCTATTTTATTCTCTGTTGATATCTCTTTTAATAGCCATCATGTCACAACTGTTTCCACCTCATGATCATCTTTAAATTTGTTGCTGCCTGGATTTTGCTTCAGCCCCAAAACAGATGATAGTCAGCAATAAATTCCCCTGATAGAGTCACAATCATTGTAGGTTCGTTAATTACAAATTATATGTCATTGAAACTTATTTTCTGACCAACCCTCATATTTGCAGTTCGATCATTCAAAATTTGTACTCCATATGTCTGCACTGCATACTATTCAGAACAGCTTTATATATATACAAAAGATACACCAATTTTAATTGTACTGCGAGATGAATTTGTGAAAAGTTAGGACTACCCGTTGATGAAAACTTCAGATCCTTAGTTTGCAATGTACACAAAAGTACTTAATTCACTGCTGCGTTTATCATTATAATATGTTTCACAAGAGAGGTACAGGAAACATATCAATCCTTGCACACCCTGTGGTAACTATATGCACCGCCTGTTTTAACATTAGAAACTCTGCACATTGTTTATGTGTTCTGTATGATGCTTGCAATAAACAGTGATTATTTTCCTGTACAGCATTAACTGACTGGGCTTTGTAACGGAGATAGTCTATGTTCTCCATTAGGGAAGAACAGAATTTTTATATAGCTTGTAGATAAAGTTCAGACATCATCAGTTTCTGCATCAGTGCACCATATTCACTTTCGTTTTAATACTGCTCTTGTCAGGAGGACAAGCAGGCAAAGCCTGGGACCTCCAAGCTAAGCAGTTCTGTTTTGGGTGTCAGGAAGCTGAGGATAAAAATTACTTTCACATTTTTCATGCTTCAGAGGCAAAACACCGATAAGAAATATTATGGTTTTTGGCAAGTCTCAGGGGATTCCGGGACCGCTAGTAGCAATACATAGGTGCAGTTGTAGTACTAGCACTAATAAACAATGGAAAAGTGTTTTAGTAGAAATGTTAGGCTCTTCATCATTCGTATGAAAAATATTTTTCGATATGTGGGTTATTTAATGATGCTAGTTTGACTGCATGGTTTATGCAGCATGATATGGAATAAGTATTGTGAAAGCTAAGCACGGAAATCGAAGGTTATGACCTGTTTTAAGGCAGTATTCCTCCATTACTACTTGTTATGGATCTTTGTAATGCCAGAAATAATAACTAAACAGTCGTTGATTTGTGCTCGTAACTTAATACATTACCATCGGAGCGTCCCTTTAATTAAATACCCCCAGTTCCCCAACATTTTACACACTTTAAATGTGAAACCCCTGAATGGATTCTTAGTTATGATTTGACGGTATAGATGAAACTCCTGAACCCAGTACTGAGGAAACTGCACATAGAGGTTCCAGTAGTTCCTCAGTGAGTGGTATCTCTCAAAACAAGACCCTTTGTGAAGCGGAACAACGCAGAATTTACAAATGTACATGGTTTCACTTCGCTTCTTATGTTCTGCACATCCTTTTACATTTACATTTACATTTACATTTACATGCATGTGCATTCCGCAAATCCAGATCCTGTCAAAAGACAGCAGAATATGGAACATGTCAAGATAGCATAAACAGTTAATAACAAAAATGCTGAGTCATTTACATAAATACAAACGCATACACTAGCAAAAATATAGATACACAAACTATATAAAATACATAAGTACCAGCAGCAATACACACTAATTATTGATTACAATTCAGAGTTAATTAAAAAACAAACATATACAAAATACAAAACAATGAACATATAAAAAATAGTAAGATACATGATGACAAACTATAACATGATATTAGAATTACTGGAGAAGAACTTGTCAAGAGTATAAAACGAATGATACACGAGAAAACTTCTTAATGCATTTTTAAATCTTAACTTCTTAGTCTTAAGTTTCACCAGACTTCGTGGCAGTGCATTAAAAATGTTATAGATGAAAATGTAACACCTTTTTGAATGCATGATAAAGCTACATATGGCTTGTGTAACTGATCCCTTTGTCATGTCTTATACAAGTAACTGATGAATTAGCCTGGAAAAGGTCTTGATTGTCCACAACAAATGACATCAAAGAATAAATATATAAACATGTCACCGGTAATATATCCAATTTTTGAAACCAAGATCTGCAAGAGCATCTAGGTCCTAGCCCCAGCATAATCCTTATTATTCTTTTTGAAGCAAAAATACCCTTTTCATATTGGCCAACGTTCCCCAAAAAATTAAGCCATCGAGAATCAAGGACTGAAAGTAATAGAAATAAACAATTCTAAGTGATTCAATGTTCAATACATGGGACAATTTCCTCATAATAAAACATACCGAGCCTAACTTACTGAGCAAATGATTCAAATGGGTCTCCCAGGATAGATGCCTATCCAGATGTAATCCAAGAAACTTTATTACATCTTGTTCAGACAGAACATGATCATTATGAATAAGATTGAATGGACAGTAAGTCAATTTGGAAGAGTAAATTTTAGAACAAATGATTTACTTGCATTCGTTATAAGTTGGTTTGAAAGAAACCAGTGAGATACTATGGAAAGAACACAATTCATTCTACGAGTAAGATCGTCAGGATTATGAGCAGAAATTAAAAGAATAGTATCATCTACAAACATGATGACTTCTGAAAATTTTTTTTAAGAATACAGGAAAATCATTTACATAAATATTGAAAAAATGTGGCCCCAAGACAGAACCCTGTGGAACTCCACATTTGATCGATTTCCATCGAGAATATTGGGTAGATAGACTTAGGGATTTAAAATCAACCCGCTGTTTCCTGTCAGATAGATAGGACTTAATCAATTCCAACCAAACAGCCCCTACACCATAATACTGCAGCTTGCACAGTAGTAGCTCATGACTGACACAGTCAAAGGCCTTAGTAAGATCATAGAAAATACTTGCAATATAACATTTTTTGTTCCATGCTTGATAAATGGTTTCAAGAAGTTTATATCTAGCATTGTTAATGGATATCCCTTTCCTAAAACCAAACTGTTCTGGTACAATTACATTATGGATTGTCATATGCTGATTCAATCTGCAATACATCAATATTTCAAAAATTTTTGAAAACCCAATTAATATCGAAATTGGTCTGTAATTTGACATAAATGACCTATCCCCCTTCTTAAACAGAGGCACAATCCTTGCATACTTTAACCGATCAGGAAATACACCAGTAGTTCAACATTTGTTGTGTGTGTATATATATATGTGTGTGTGTGTGTGTGTGTGTGTGTGTGTGTGTGTGTGTGTGTGTGTGTATATATATATGCCAACGGTTTACTAATGTGTTGCCCACATAATTTTAGAATTCTATTGGATATACCATTGTAGCCAGTAGAATGCTTATTTTTTAAAGAAGTTATTGTACATAACACTTCAGCATCTGTAACAGGAACAACTTTTAGTGTTGAAAATCCATTAGGAAAACATGTCCTAAGTAACTGCACAGCAGAGTCCATACTAGTTGAATTTACTTTCAATTTATCAGCCAGATTACAGAAATAATAATTGAATACTTCAGCTACATAATCTGATTGAATAGTAGAATCATCTAAGTTAAAGAAGGAGGGCAGATCCATCATTGAATTTGACTTCCCAGATTCTATTTTGATAATGTTCCACGCAGTTTTAGCTTTGTTTTCAGAGGACATTATTAAACTGCTACAGTACATTTGCTTCGCTTGTCTAGTCACTTCCCTTAGTATAATACAATACCTTGAATAATACTCTTTAGTAGCAGGACAATGACTTAATTTAAGAAGTGGGTATAAGCACTGTTTCTTTCTACAGGATATTCTAATACCATTCATCATCCAACTGTTAAAAACTGATTTCCGGCTGACATATTGCATTGGGAAACAGGATTCAAACAGCCTCTGAAAAGTGCTTAAGGACGAATTGAAGATTTGATTAATATTATCATATAGGTAGATTTCATCCCACATTTCATAGCTGAGGACTGTCAAAAAATTATGAATCGCGTCAGTAGTAAAAAATCTGCATCTGAAAAGTGAGTTAGCACCTCGAGATTTTGTAAAGACATCATCAATTTAATTTAAGTTCGGAGAGTACGTAGCAGTGCAGTATGACAGCGCCACGTGAGGGGAAGGTAGGAGCGGTAGCGCGTTACGTAGATTGCCCCACATTGGAAATCTGGCCCATGTTAAACTGTTAAACACATTTAACCACTGTTAAACACATTTCAGATTTTTAGGCGTGTTCGCAAACTGCGAAAAGCGACTATTAGCTTCGTCATGTCTGTCCTTCCGTCCGCATGTAACAGCTGGGCTTCCACTAGACCGCTTTTCATGAAAATTCATATTTGGGGATTTTTCGAAAATCTGTCGAGAAAGTTCAAGTTTCATTAAAATCTGACAAGAACAGCTGGTACTTTACGTGACCACATACGCACATTTATGAAAATATCTGGCTTCATTCTTCATAGAATAAGAAATGTTTCGGACGAAAGTTGTAGAGAATATCAAAGCACACATTTTATGTTCAATAACTTTTTCCCGTTAATGGTGTCGTTTGTGAGATAATGTGGAAACTTTTGGTAGAGCTGAACAGGCGACACACAACACTATACGGCGCCATCACTCAGAGTTACGAACATTACCGAAGTTTTCCGAAAGATTCCGAAGGTTGCCAGCCAATTAGAATGATTTACTTTTTGGACTCGGACAGTGATAGTATATTAAAATTATGTACTTTTTTAAAAAGCAGTAGAAATATGTTTTGCATTTCAGTGAGATTAAAATATGCAACAGCTTTAAAAATAACAAATAGCCAGAAAGCTGGACATTTCGACAACTTCACAAAACACCTGAAAGGAAATTTTTTGGTCGGAAAAGAGAGCATGTCGGGGGAAAAGATGTATAGAAGCCCTGTGTTATACGTGACAGCCCTTGCTGCGAGCCAGCTCTCCACGAATTAATACTCTCACAGGATCTGCCACACTTTGCTTTATTGTGTACATGGAAGTTGCGGTAAGACATAGCTTCGACCGACCCTACAAGTGTGATCATATCACTCCATAGTATACGGATTCAATGGACGCACGCACCGAAGGGAGCCGAACTTCTTCGGGACGCATCGGTGGTGTTGTGTAGCTACGGGGCACGGATTAGTGGCGCTGCCTGTTGATGCTGCTAGCTACTAGATGAACTCTGGCTGCTAGCACGGTTTGTCGTGTGAGCAGTTTGGGTGCAGAGTACGTATGGGTGTGTGGTGGTAAGGTGTGTTAGAGTTTCGCGGTTGTATGTGATTTCGTTGGGGTCTGGAGGGAGAGTGTTTGTGCCACAGGTTACTAATGGGTGCCTTGCTGTTATTATGACGTGACAGACAGGAATGTGCTTTACAAATTGACGTTGCGTTTACGCGTGTACTACGTATTTAGCGAAATGGTGGGTGGTTGTGTTTTGTGAAGATTGCTGTAACTTTTTTTAAGTGTTCGTGTGCTTTGAATGTTCTGTGAAAGTGGTTTATACAGTGATGTTCTTCAAAGTAAATGGAAACTGGAAGGGTTAGTGCAGTCTTTTGATTGTTTTAATTTAAATTTTCAAACAGTGGCTAGTGAAACTAACATTTAAAAGTGTTTTGTAAGGAGGGTTTCTTTGGTATGTCATTGACGTAGAATGTGATGTGGGAGTAGTTCGGCATCTGTCACACCAGTGGGTTACATAAGAGGTGAGTAGCAATTTTGCATTACTGTTATTGTAATTAATATTCAAAATTGAAGACATAAACCTGGGGTTGTATTAACAGCACTTAATAGTCCTTCCATTCTTTTGTAAGGCGACTACAATCTTATTCCTTCTCTTCAAATCAACCGACGGTAGCATTCACATAAAACAAGGATTTATTTACTATTGACATCGTAGTCTTGTTACATATTCAGCGACATGTTTTGACCCTAACTGACCTCGTCGTGGCGTATTTCACAATTTATAACCACTTCGGTTAGAATCATAAAATTGAACTATACAGTGCCCGTAGCGTTTGCCTTGTGTAAAATAACGTGTAGTTGGTTAATTATTATTGGGCAATAAGGAAAACGCCGTATGCCAATGAATCCTGCTAGGATAATCGCAAGAATTTTGTCGAGCGTGATGGGGGAAGGCTCGCATACTGACCATAGGAACAACTCGCCTCATTTCTATGTTTCATGGGTGTCCAAAGTACTGTAGGCGGTTCGGATCGGACTCGCGAAGGCATTTGAGTGTTTGGCACTAAACGAATTATATATTGCGGTTCTCCAAGCGACGTGTGATGTCGAAGCTGTGTCATCCGGTCCGCGGCTGTTTTTTATGAAGTGCAGGAAAAATTCTGTTTGTGTGCTATGACATATCACTATTTAAGATATTAATGTGATCAAAATGTGTGAATTAGTAAAGTTACTGTAACTTAATTTTGAACGTAAATTATGCACAGCTTGCGTGACAGTGTTACTTATATGAAGCCCGTGGAATTGTTACGAAGCAGTGTTGCCATCTCAGCCTCATTGGCTGGCTGTGTGAGTTGCCAGATGAGTTTGAAATAATCAGCAGAGACGTAAAAGATGCGTTTCTCCCGACGTTCTAGTCTGGAAGTGCAATATGTCGGTAATGATAAGAAAGAGAAAAGTTAATTTTTTGAGCGTCTGGTGTTCGAAGAACCGTGAAGTTCGAACTTTTTTTTTTACCGAATCTGGTGCTAAAGCACTTTTTCTTATTTGTAATGTGACCATTGCAGTAGTGAAAGAACGTAACATTTGGAGACGTTGAGAAATATTTGGGGGGGGGGGGGTGGGGGGGTGGGAGGGGATACATAGTACCGATGAAACATGAGCTGGGTGTCGAGTGGTGCTTTCACTCGCCAAGGCAGATAAACCATTCACGGATGGTGAATAAAGTAAATAGTCCTGCGTGACTGAAGTAATTCATGGGATGTGTCCAGCAAAGTTAGGGCTTATAAAATCAGTTAGCCGTACTACCAAAATAATTACCCTTAGAAGTGAAAATATCGGTTGGAATATTGCTTCATTGCTACATTAACCCTTTAAAGACAAAGCGTATCTGTTTTGTATAAGGATTCAGTGCTTACCGCGCTGTAAACACTCTCCACTTCGGTTATAAAAACCAGTCTCTTAATGTTTTATAAGGCAAAAGTTGCTGTTTGTTCTGAGATCCGTACAAAACACAAAAACGCAATATGGGCACCACGTAGAATTTTTTAATCTTAAACCTGGTGGTACGTAAAGTTATTGCTGGGCTTTAAAAGGTTAAAAGGCGTTGAATTTCGAATTCTTTTGACTAGCAATTGATGAATCTAGTGGTGCTGTACTAGCAATACAACAACAGTGCATGCTGAGTGCACATGTAACGTGTTTCTGGTACGAGCAAAGGGACGAGGCCATCGGCAACAAACAAAAGGTCAAGAAGGAATAATATATGTGCGGGGACGGCACCCATAAAATTTTAGAAAATTTAAGCTAAATATCTGAATAAAAGTTTCCGTTAGAAGATAACACATTCTTTAAAAGGGTTTGAATTAAATGATTTTAAATTAAAACACCCGCTGCGGACCCTAAGTGTTGCGGAAATTGAGCGGGCTGTGCCCTACCCAGATGTTCCGCATTGGGTCAGCACACCTAGCGCGAGCCATGGGAAGACATCGGCAACTAGGTCTTTGTCTGGACTGATGCTAGCATTGCAGCACAGAGAGGGTTTAAAGGAAGACTTCGTATAACTGTTTGTCTTTTGTAACGTTTCAGCCGCTCTTATTTTGATAACCGTTTTTACCTAGCCGTTTCCAAAGACACTTATGTTGATTCTTTATTTTCAGTAGTTGCTGTGTTAATATAAACATGAACAGTGTGAAGTATTTACCTACAAGGCATCAATTTTTCGGAATTAACTCCTGCTGAGAAGAGTGAGGTTAAGAATGAGAAATGTTGCAGACAAGATTTGTTGAGAAAATCAAAACGCACATTTTATATTCGGTAAACGTTTTCCAAAATTCGTGCCGTTTATGAGATAATGTGGTAAAATATGGTAGAGGCGGATAGGCCACAGATGACAATATAATATGGCGCATGCGTTTTGCGTGTTGGACAACTAAGGCTACAGGCACACGCTCTTAATGTGTAATATTTATTGCTTTTCCACGTCAACAATGATTATGCGAACGCGCCTCAATGTTGCGTTATACGTACAGTGCGTGTCTTGTTAACCCTTTAAAGGCGAAGCGTATCTGTTTTATATAAGGACTCAGTGCGTACCGCGCTGTAAACACTCTCCACTTCGGTTATAAAAACCAGTCTTTTAATGTTTTATAAGGCAAAAGTTGCTGTTTGTTCTGAGATCCGTACAAAACACATAAACGCAATGTGGGCACCACGTAGAATTTTTTAATGTTAAACCTGGTCGTACGTAAAGTTACCGCTAGACTTTAAAAGGTTAAAACGATAGTACTGAAGCAGTAAAGCAGGTGATTAAGACCCAAGAGGGGGAGTAGAGGGTGCAGCTGTACCTTTTCGTTAACCTCGGCGCTAGAAGAGGGCGGAGTGGCTAGCCCCACGCCTCAGTCGCTTTACCCCCCGGAAAAGACGCGGTACCCGTTGTACAGGAGGCTGGGTGGGCCACAGGGCCTGTCTGGACGGGTGCGGAAAATCTTGCCGCTACCGGGATTCGATCCCCGAACCGTCCATCCCGTGGCGAGTCGCTATACTGAGCTATATGCCAGTCGACTTTGAAGCAGTACAGTGCAACATTCCATGTCGGCGCGTTCTCGCATCAGCGGTTAGACGTATTACTTCCACGAATTCTCCCACACATTTCCCCAGTATTTCGCTAGCATATGGACCGAATATTTGAGTCCAAAACAGTAACTTCCGTTTTAACCCTTTAAAGACGAAGCGTATCTGTTTTATATAAGGACTCAGTGCGTACCGCGCTGTAAACACTCTCCACTTCGGTTATAAAAACCAATCTCTTAATGTTTTATAAGGCAAAAGTTGCTGTTTGTTCTGAGATCCGTACAAAACACATAAACGCAATGTGGGCACCACGTAGAATTTTTTAACGTTAAACCTGGTCGTATGTAAAGTTACCGTTAGGCTTTAAACGGTTAAGTACAAATTCATCCCAACTAATGCATTGTTATTATTCAGTATGTTCTTACATTACAACATTTTGTTCCAGCATGTTTCGATTCGTATTGGGATCATCTTCAGGGACACGTTTAAAAGTGAAAATTACACAGTCAATTAACTGGTTTTGTACACATTTTATACGTTGTAACATATACAAAATATTGTCATTCTTATTGTGTAATTTTCACTTTTAAACTTATCCCTGAAGATGATCGTATTAGGGATCGAAACACGTTGGAACAAAATATTGTAATATAAGAACATATAAGGAGAGTGCAAGAGGTTTTATAGATGAAAAACAATTCGCAAGGTTTACCGGAACCACACGTTGTATGTTGTTGTAACGTATTTTGTATAAGACAGGAGATCGAGTATTCAGTTGTTGGAGATAACCCACTTCTGAAACTTCCTGTAACAAGTACGAAAGCCCGTCTTTTGACTGTTACAGGGCCAGCTGTAAAGAAGAATTATGGGAGACCCTTAACAATGAAACCCAAATGACAGTGGGCTACGTACCCATGTAATGTCGACACCAGTTTGGTGTTTATGTTTTCAGTTACTGTGTAAGGAAACTGACGGTTCATGTAACTGATCGGATAATCGGTTGACTGTTATTAATTAACCCTTTAAGGACGAAGCGTATCTGTTTTATATAAAGAATCAGTGCGTACCGCGCTGTAAACACTCTCCACTTAGGTTATAAAAACCAGTCTCTTAATGCTCTATAAGGCAAAAGTTGCTGTTTGTTTTGAGATCCGTACAAAACACATAAACGCAATGTGGGCACCACGTAGAATTTTTTAACCCTTTAAAGACGAAGCGTATCTGTTTTATATAAGGACTCAGTGCGTACCGCGCTGTAAACACTCTCCACTTCGGTTATAAAAACCAATCTCTTAATGTTTTATAAGGCAAAAGTTGCTGTTTGTTCTGAGATCCGTACAAAACACATAAACGCAATGTGGGCACCACGTAGAATTTTTTAACGTTAAACCTGGGCGTATGTAAAGTTACCGCTAGGCTTTAAAAGATTAAACAGAAAAGCAAGCAATCCCTGGACAGGCCCTGAGGGTTTCATGAGGTTGAGGCTCCCAGATTTCCAGATAGTCGACACATGAAGATGGTAAGGTTGTCAGCCCTACGCGCCAGCCGCCGTTACCCCCAGTAAATATTCGTCACACTCATTTCTGTTAGAGGCTAAGTATACCACAGGACCATAATGCGGCCGGAAGTCAGTTACACCATCGGGAATCGAACCCGCTACCTTCCGGCTTGTAGCGCAGTGCCTCACCCAACTGCGCCACCGCTTGCGTAATCAGCGGATCTTAAGTGATACGTAAATAAACAAAACGTTGAAATCCACAATCCTTTTCCAAGCGGAGGCCAAGGGAAGTACATGAACTGTGTTAGGTTTCCTTGGCCACCTCTTGAGGCATCACTGTCGATTTGGAACGTCAGCGTTTTATTAAAAACATTTTTTTGTGAAGGGATTGATAAAAACAAAGAAAACAGTCTTCAGCGCCGAATCATAAGCTTTCTAAAGGTGTCTGTCGTGAAAAGATGTGTTCGGTAGTTCAATAGATCGTGATGTTGCCAACAAACTTCACCGTGTGTGTGTATGTATATATGCATGCATGTATGGATCATGCATGTGTGTGTGTGTGTGTATATATGTGTATATATGTGTGTATACATATATATATATATATATATTCCATGGCGCAGCAACCTCTAGTGGACCAGGGCCTCCTCATTATCGAGGCTTCACAATCACACCTCTTTAGACGCACCACACTCGGTAAGACTTCTCTGTACGAGTGATCAGCCCAATGCAGAGACGTGTACCTGACAACACACAACACTCACAAGGGACAAACATCCATGCCCCTGGCGGAATTCGAACCCGCAATCCTATCAGGCAAACGGCCGCCGACCCACGCCTTATACCGCGCGGCCACTGGGATCGGCTCTATATATAGCATGTATGATTGAGCGTTGTTTTCTTAATGCTCTTTTGCCATTTCCAGTCCACTTTTTATTGGACTTTCATACTGGAGGGTTGGTCTGTGTATTCACTTGTTTGGGAACGCATCGGCCGTCGATTTGCCCGCCTCTAGTTCAAGATCTCGATGTATTGGCACCATCTCAGTACGTGGACTGCGAGTTGATCAAGGACGCCAACTGTTGCCAGAGGCAGGATTCGGTCATGCTCCTCATATTTGCTCTAACGGTCTGCTTTGCATTCTCGTACCTATCCGTTGATATTCGCAGCTGTTTGGCCGACTGCACAATCGCCTATTGTCCAACGTCGGTGAAGTCCGTTTGTTGATTCAGTGTGCAGGATCTAAAGCAGGACATCAGCATTTTGCTGCCATATAAGTGGATTACAAGTGTTAAAATTGACGGTCCTATTTAAAGTGGAGGCCAAGGGAAGTACAGGAAATGTGTTAGTTTCACTTGGCCTCCGCTTGAAGCAGCACTGCCTATTTTGAACTTCAGCCTGTTTTGTTAAAAACAGTTTTGGAGAAGGAATTAATAAAAGCACAAGAGACTGTCGTCGATACCGATTTGTAAACTTTCTAAAAATGTATGTAATGAAAAAAACGTTCTGTAGTTCAGTAGATTATGATGGCGCAAGCATATCGTGCCGTATAAATAATATGGTAATGTGAATATGCGTAAAGTTACGTAGTATGATAGGCCGTGCCATGGCTCAGGCGGTTAGCCGCCGGCGTCCCACCGCGGAGGCCCGGGTTCGATCCCGGGTCAGTCCATGTGGGATTTGTGGTGGACAAAGTGGCACTGGGACAGGTTTTTCCCCGAGTACTTCGGGTTTTCCCTGTCAGTTTCATTCCACCGGTGTTCCATCGTCACCTTCATCACAGGGTTGCACAATAAGCCTCAAGGCTGCGGTGCGTCCGTAGCGTCTGCTGCGGGGCCCTTCACCACTACGTAGTATGATGAAACGGTTTACAAGGCATATATTTCGGTTCAATCGCGATATCGAACGGAATAGAAAGGAAACGACTCAAAACGAAGAACGAACACTTACGAGCGAAATCTAACAGGGCAGTTCTCAGATGGCTTTAGCGCGTAGTAAGTGACGACAAGAAATTCGGAGAGTACTACAGAATGTCTTGGCCGCGCAGCCTAAAGGCGTGGGTCTGCGGCCTCTCGCTTGCTGGGATTGTGGGTTCGAATCATTACGGAGTCATGGATGTCTGTCTCTTGTGAGTGTTGTGTGTTGTGTCAGGTAGAGGTCTCTGCAACGGGCTGATCACTCGTCCAGGGGAGTCAAACCGTGTGTCGTGTGAGTGTGATTGTGAAGACTCGACAGTGAGGAGGACCTGGCCCCACTGGGGGCTGTCGAGTCTTCGGGGTATAAAAATTGGTGTTGATAGGAATACGGTAACGTTTCCATCTTTTTAAATTAACGGTTCCTTACTGTTTAACCTTTTAAAGCGTACTTTACGTACCACCAGGTTTAACATTAAAAAATTCTACGTGGTGCCCACATTGCGTTTATGTGTTTTGTACGGATCTCAGAACAAACAGCAACTTTTGCCTTATAAAACATTAAGAGACCGGTTTTTATAACCGAAGTGGAGAGTATTTACAGCGCGGTACGCACTGAGTCCTTATATAAAACAGATAGGCTTCGTCTTTAAAGGATTAATTTTCTTGTCTTTCAGACGAAGAAGATGGAATAAGGAAACTGCACGAGTAGCGTCCAAACGTGACGAAGCGAATCCAAGAAATTCGAACAAGTTAAGAAAGGCTTCAACAACTGAAGAACGATTGTGTAGGGAAAAGAACACTACAAAAAGAAAGAATGAAGTGTACAATACAGGAAAGCAGCTCTGAGAAGACCTTGGACATTCTGTTATATTCTCGTAGGAATGACCACGTACTTTAAAAAAGGCGGGTAAATTAGAGTGACCAACGGAAGGTATTCAAAATTCAAAAGCGAGAGATAAAAAGGTGTAAAAGTCTGAACCGAACTGTGCATGAGTGTGTGACTGCATAGACTTCTGTACGATTGTGTTTTTATAATTCCAATTTAAAAATTCAGGCGTAGATTTTTTTTTTGGGAGTGGGCAGTTAATTCTGTTGAAGACTCTAAAGTCAGTGTGAAACATTCATTTCGTAATCAAGAAGAAACTTGGAAAATACTGTGGCCTGTTTCACAAGCTGGGAATTTCGAAGGAGAAATCACATTAGAGTGTTGGATATGATACAGCGTGTGCTTCGTGCTTAGCTGCAGGTAAGTTTATGCCCTCAGTTGAACGTGTTGTGGTCAGTGTATCATTTTTGTCTCTGAACTTTTTTACATTCTGTGGCAAAGGATAGTGAAATAATGCTTTGTGGAAGCTGTCGATGTTCTTAGTTGTGCAATTGTTGCCCTGGACACTGTGATTACTGACGTAAGTTCATAGGCACACTGTTTTTTCATTTACATTTTAGAAGAAAATTATACAGTCTGTTTTTCTCCCTATGAAATTTGTTTTCACAGGGCATGTGAGGATTGTTGCTTCTTGAACATAATCCATATTCCATGCAATAGATTGATTTGCAGTACTTAATCCAAAAATTGCGCAATAAATAATCATTAGTCACGTATGTTTTTCCTACATGTTTCGACCTCATAAAGGACATCATCAGGGACATAATATTCAAAAGGTACACAAGTACAGAAAATTCTGTCACAGGTGTGAGTGTGTAGAGTTGAAACACAATATTGTTAATTAAAATTACTAAAAATGTTTAAAACATTGTAAAAATATCGTAAAAAGTATTTGTTGATCGTTTTATGTTTAATAATTTTAATTAACAGTATTGTATTTTGATTCTGCACACGTATATCTTTGATAGAATTCGCTTTGCTTGTATGCTTTTTTATATACCTCCCTGTTGATGGCTTTGTAGAAGTCGAAACATATAGGAGAAACATAAGCGACTAATGATTATTTATTTTTTATTGTGCAATTTGTTGGGTTAAGTACTGTATGATTGTTGCTTCTGTTACCTTGTTTTTTTGCCTTGTCACGCTGTAAGAACTTCTGGGTTTTTCACTGTCCGTATTTTGTAAATACTCGTTGATCTTCGTACTAAAATTATATGGGGGCACGCGGTGGCGCAGTTGGTTGAGGCACTGCACTACAAACCGGAAGGTCGCGGGTTCGATTCCCGATGGTGTCACTGAAATTTTTCATTGACATAATCCATCCGGTTGCACTATGGCCCTGGGGTCGACTCAGCCTCTCACAGAATATTTCTGACGTTTCCGCCTCACTTTATTAGCTGTTTCTAGTATTCTGTACATAATACAATTTATGCACACTCTCTTTTATGTTACGTGTCGCGCAGTATTTGCATAACTTGCGTTCTAACCAGTGTTTTGATCAACTTTCCCGTAACGAAATTTAAGATAATTTGAAGTTTATGGATGCTTGGAGAAATTTCGTTCGCCAGGACTGTTGATATCGGAACCAGATTTCTGAGGAGACACACACACACACACACACACATCCGTACGTGTGTTATTTTAGTCACAAGTCGAGCGCAGTGACACTGACATCACTTAACGTAAATTACAAATTAACGAACATAAGTGCGTGTAATGAAGATTAATGTTCAGTGCTGACACATTAAGTGGAAGATGCTTTTGTGTCTGGGGCGGATTGCCACGAAAACGTCGTTTGTACGAGGAAAGAAAGTCATGTGAGGATAATATTACTCAAGGGCGCACCAAGGGGCGGGGGTGGGGCTGACCCTGAGGCTACATATAATTTATGTTTAATTTTAAACATTATGTTATAAAAATCATATCGTAAGTACAACATAACACTGTTTGCAACTGCATTTATATGCATACGAATATAACTGCATGTTCCATGACTCAATCACAGTGTCCTGTCTTCTTGTTTTAATTTTATTAATTTATTTTTCAAAATTCTAATGTACTAGACATCAGCCGATTTCAGTGGCTGATTTCGGCTGGAGGGTAAATCATGTAAATCTTGCGATATCTACAAAATTTGTGTTTTTTTTTTTAAATTTAGGTTTTGGGTGGGTTTAGGGGGGGCTGCAGCCTGGCAGCCCCCCTTCCCTTGAGTGCATCGCTGGCTTAATGGCTGTGTTGTGTTCCCGTATATTCCCTGTGTGTACGATTTTTAACATGCATGAAGAGCAGCCACATTAAGCTGTTTCATAAATACGAGATTTGAGTATCTCAGGACTTTTACAATAAAGATTGCTACCTTCTGGAATATGACGGCATTTAGTCTGGTATCTGGTTAGTGACGTCTCGGAGAAATATATTATCATAGTGTTTACTGTTCTGCTGTGCAGATGGAGGCATCAGGTTTCTTCCAAACGTTCGTGCCACGCTGTACTACGTCGCGTCCTTAAAGACAGGTTCCAGTGTTGTGGCTAGAGTTAGAGAATAAAGAATATTCAAACCGAAAACGATAATTTCTCTTCACAAAAATAAAAGAATCTCCCATCATTATCTGGTCGCTGACTGCAGTCTCTCCCGAGTGAAACGTTAATAAAAGAGTGGAGTAAACATCTGTTTCATTTTATTTAGAATAAAAAATAATTGAATGTGCTATGTACTTGACATGGGAGGGGCGGAGCGGAAATCATCCGTCATCGTTTTCGTCAGCCATCGAGACAAGATTTATGACAGCATGCAGACACGTTTATGAGGTATTTGAGGAGGGAGAGGAATTCAGATAACGTATATCAGTTAATGTGGTAGACGTCTGTTGCATGGGGTCCCGTTGGTGCGTTGACGTAAGCGTTTTGTATTGAAGCAATAGCGCGTCGGACCATTCTACGCTCCTGCTGTGGCAAGGAACGCCGTTTCAGGGCTCACAATTCTGAAATTAACAGTTGAATGATAGCTTTTAGGGTTATCCTGAACGCGTATTTGTTTAGTCATCCCTGGGGTTAATTCCGTACTCTGGAACCCCATTAAAATTTCACGAATTTATGAACACCTTTTAGGCGCGTCCACGAATTTGCGAAAAGTTATTAGTAGCTTCGTCATGTCTGTCGGTCCGCATGGAATAACTCGGTTTCCACTGGACGGAGTTTCAAGAAATTTGATATTTGAGTATTTTTCGAAAATCTGTCGAGAAGATTAAAGTTCCATTAAAACCTGACAAGAATAACGGGTACTTCACATGAAGAGCTACGTACATTTATGATAATATCTCGCTCAATTCTTCTGAGAATGAGGTATGTTTTTAGACAAGTTGTAGAGGAAATAAAAATACATTTTATGGTCAAGGGTTTCCCCACCCCCCCCACCCCCACAGAAAATCGTGCCGTTTCAAATAAAGTGGAAAAATACGGTACAGCCAGACAGGCGATAGATGACAATATAATACGGCGCATGCGCTTTGCATGCTGGATAACTAAGGCTACAGACACACACTCAGAATATGTAATACTTATTGCTTTTCCATGGCAAAAATCGTTACGCGAACATTGCCTATGTGAATTTTGACGTCAATAAAATTAGCACGTCGACTTTTTTTTTCTGTCAATATGCCTGTCTCCTAGTGTTCTTCATGCCAAACACCAATTCCATACTACGTACTCTGCATATATCAGTGCGACTCCCACTGGGCGGATTTCCATGATATTTAATATTGGGAACTTTTATGAAAATTTTTGTCGAGAAAATCCAAATTATGTTACAGTCGTGTAAAATTTTCGGGCATTTTACATGAAGAGCCAAGTAAGTTTTGTTGTTACCGGCGATATTAACCTTTTAAAGCCTAGCGGTAACTTTACGTACCACCAGGTTTAACATTAAAAAATTCTACGTGGTGCCCACATTGCGTTTATGTGTTTTGTACGGATCTCAGAACAAACAGCAACTTTTGCCTTATAAAACATTAAGAGATTGGTTTTTATAACCGAAGTGGAGAGTGTTTACAGCGCGGTACGCACTGAGTCCTTATATAAAAACAGACACGTTTCGTCTTTAAAGGGATAAATCGCCATAAAAGCGCCCTCTTTGAGTGAAATTGTAACAGGCTGTTAGCAGTGCCGAGGTGGGATAAATATTACGCGAACGAACCTCAGTGTTACGTTACGCGTGCATTGCCTGTCTTGTTATAACAACACGAGCGTGTCAAGAACCGTCTGATATTGTGTCACGGTCAGCTGAAGAGTTCCAAAATGCGCGTCATTTTCAGTCTTTCTATTTTAACCCTTTAAAGACTAATCGTATCTGTTTTATATAAGGACTCAGTGCGTACCGCGCTGTAAACACTCTCCACTTGGGTTATAAAAACCAGTCTCTTAATGTTTTATAAGGCAAAAGTTGCTGTTTGTTCTGAGATCCGTACAAAACACATAAACGCAATGTGGGCACCACGTAGAATTTTTTAATGTTAAACCTGGTCGTATGTAAAGTTACCGCTAGGCTTTAAAAGGTTAAACGTGGAAGGCCAGAAACTGCAGCCTCTGCATCCGCCGTCCTAACCCAAGAAACGTGTGGTACAAAGAAACGTCTTGTTATTTATCTGTTTAAGAATGGGCGCAATTGAAAGTCAGTGCACTTCTAAGAAGTGACGACAGATGGCAGTGATGAATGCTGTGGGCACGGACGGGTGGGACTGTTCCACCAGTTGGTAAGAATTAGAAGCGACACCTACATATTCATCCTCCGTAAGGAAAATAAAACGTCTTTTATGGTTCTCGTTGAATTTTTCATGCTGCACATCTGCATGATTAATACGACTGTAACAAGTACAGTCAGTGTCACAGACAAACTGGGACAGGGAAGTGCTTCACTGCAGAGGGTGTCAGCTTCGCGGCCTTCCTACGATATTGACATCGTCAGTTTGGTTTTAGCTCTACACTCCAAGCGTGTGCTGTAGAAATCATCTCGATGCAGTATGGCAGATACTGTACCGACATAACACTAACACAGATTCGAAACCGCTGTATACATGTGCGTGAATAACTGCAGGCGCTGTATATTTTATCGGACTGAACTCTCCGGCGCATGCGCAGAGCTTCTTGGCAGCCAGCTCTCCTCTCCTGTTGTCTCTGAGCGAAATTTCAACTTAACTCGGCTGACTCTAGTAAAACTGTCCGTGATTGCAGGCTTCCGCCGCTGTTTTAACAAGGTCTTCGCTCTTTTGGAATGTTACGCAGCGTTTCTTTGTAGTTTTCGACGTTTCAGAACAACCTATCGGTACCATCTTGAAGGGTCAGGCAGTCCCACTTGAAAATGGGACCAATCAACGCTGTATAACATCTCTGAAGAGCGAATGTCTTACAGTAATATTGTTTCCTAATGACCAACGCAAAATGAAGGCAAAATTTTACTTGTGCGCGTCGTGAAAGGCGTATAGGCAAGCGGAGGTGTGGCTCCGCGCATTTTTCAGTGCGGGTGTACGTGGAAGTGCCGATCCCAGTGGGCGGAAGGTCTACGGCGTGGGTCTGCGTGGGATTGGGTGTTCGAATCCCGTCGGGGGAATGGTTGTCTGCCTTTTGTGAGTGTTTGTGTTGTCAGGTAGAGTTCTCTGCGACGTGCCGATCACTCGTCTAGAGGAGCCCTGTCGAGTTTGGCGGGTCTGAGTGTGATCGTGGAATCGCATAGAGGAGGCCTAGGCTCAGTAGGGCTGTCGAGACATTAGGATAAAAAAAATAAGTACGTGGAAGTAAGTTTTATATAAGGACTCAGCGCGTACTGCGCTGTAAACACTCTCCACTTCGGTTATAAAAACCAGTCTCTTAACGTTTTATAACGCAAAAGTTGCTGTTTGTTCTGAGATCCGTACAAAACACATAAACGCAATGTGGGCACCACGTAGAATTTTTTAATGTTAAACCCGGTGGTACGTAAAGTTACCGCTAGGCTTTAAAAGGTTACTGTCGTTTATAACCAAGCGATAAAGGGTGACTGTGGCCTCCAGATCGTAGAAGGTGTAGAGTCCTGCTGTACGGTACATTCGGTGGGATGACTCACTGGTTGTCCTTGGTTTGTTGGAACGCTTCCACCCAACTTAACCAGACCTCAGTCGCTTTCTCTCATTGCTAAAGAATTCACAACTCGTGTTTCATCGCGGTGGTAATAGAATCCGCATTATGTCATGATTTCACGCAGTTTGCCTGTTTTCATAAAACAAAGCAAATAATGCATGCTGAGTGGTTAATTGCTAAGTATGTGCTTCTTTGCGACGTGCCTCAAGGCCATGTTAGTCTGAAAAGAACACAGGTTTGACATCCTTGAGTTGTAGTTGACGTTGTATCAGCTGCAGATGTTGTTTTGCACCAACTAAAATTGTAGTATGGTCAAAATGTTATTCGCGTGATCAAATGAAGAAGAATGAAATGGACAGGGTATATAGCACGTGTGGAGGAGAGGAGAGGTTTATGCGGGATTTTGGTGGGGAGACCTGAGGGAGGAGACCACTTGGGAGACCCAGGCGTAGATGGGAGGATAATATTAAAATGGGTCTGCAAGACGTGGGGTGGGGGCATGAATTGGATTAATGTGTCTCAGGATAGGGACAGGTAGCGGGCTCTTTTGAATGCGGTAATGAACTTTCGGGTTCCATAATATGCTGGAAATGTGTTGACTAACTGGGGAACTGTTAGCTTCTCAAGAAGGCCTCTGCTGCATGGAGTTAGTTAATTAATTAGTGTGGTGCAGTAGCAATTAAAGAGGAGAGGGATTGTTTGTTTTTGGCCCAATAGCCCTATTGTGGGCTTAGGCCTCCTCCGTTTTGACGTTCCGTGATCACACTCAGTCACACGCCACACTCGGTAGAACTCGTAGAGACCTCTACGTGACAACACACAACACTCACAAGAGACAAACATCTATGCCTCCTGTGGGATTTTTTTTTCTCGTCCTGTTTGTTCCTTTGATCCATTTTGTACCTTTGAATCCCTCCCTCCTTATTCATGTCACTTATGTTCCATATTATTGTCTTTATACAACAAACACAACACAAACATCCATGCCCCCGGTGGGGTTCGAACCCACAGTCCCAGCAGGCGAACGGCCGCAAACCTACGCCTTAGACCGCGCGGCCATTGGGATCGATAGGGGGGCGGGCCTTGCCGCGACCTATTTGAAGCTACAATCGTGACGTCCACCAGAAGGATATGATAAAATTGTGATATGGCTGAGCATACTTGTTTCGGGGAACGAGATTCGAACCGGATACCTCGTGCATGCGAATCGGCCGATATACCGCTTCTGTTAACCTGCACAGTTGCTGGGCTTCCCGAAGTATTGCAGTTTATACCTATTTGCCATAACTTCGTCGGAACTCCACACCGTATGACAAGTACAGATGAAATGTCTGTGGATAACGTCCATTCAGTAATTCTTTACTCCAAAATCCAATATTAGATTCGCGTATGTTGTGGATAACTATTTTTAAAATCAATCATAAATTATTTATAGCCTCAGGGTCAGGCCCGCGGCCCGCCCCGAGGAAAAATTCTGGATATGAACCTGAGGAGATGAATAGTCGAAGTCAAATGCTTTACAATTCTGTTTTATTAACCCTCTAAAGACGAAGCGTATCTGTTTTATATAAGGACTCAGTGCGTACCGCCCTGTAAACACTCTCCACTTCGGTTATAAAAACCAGTCTCTTAATGTTTTATAAAGTAAAAGTTGCTGTTTGTTCTAAGATCCGTACAAAACACATAAACGCAATGTGGGCACCACGTAGAATTTTTTAATGTTAAACCTGGTGGTATGTAAAGTTACTGCTAGGCTTTAAAATGTTAATATGCAGTAAGGGCAAGAACTTGTGCGGACGAGCCCGCTAGACCTTTTCCTTTCGTAGTCCTTCCCTCTTCTACCTACCTGTTCACAGCAGGTGTAGAGGGTTTTTAGTTTCACTTGATGGCACTCAGACACACACCACAGTCGGTAGGACCCCTCTGGACGAGGGATTGACCCCTCACAGAGACCTCTACCTCACAATACAAACACTGTACAAGAGACAAACGTCCATGCCTCCTGTGGGATTCGAACCCACGATCCCAGCAAGCGCTCGGCCGCAGACCCACGTCTTAGACCGCGCGGCCACTGGGATCGGCGCCCGCTAGACCGTGCGGGGGCGATTTACTGTTCCTGACAGTAGACACAGGCCAGTGGTCACCTTTAGTAGCGACTGTCATTGCGCCAAGAAAGAATCTCCAGTATCAAAAACACGGCTTCAGTTAGCCACAACGCTGTTCCAGACGTGCCGTTTGGGTTTTGCACTGTGATGTCTCCTCTTTCTATTTCTGTATATTTTGAAATCCTTGACTTCTGTATTTAATTGTTTGAAGAAAGAGCATTCAGAAGGTTCGCACCATTTCTTTACGGACATGGGGTGTACAAATTTTCCAAAAATCTAGGAGCCATCTAAAGATTTTAGGCGCCAGAAGGATAACATGAAGCAAATTCCATGCTGAAGACCAGCAAATATTGGCGAAACCCCAAATCCCAACGGCTGCCTCGCGCCCGGGACCTTTGCCGCGTGGTCGGGACATGTCCTTGTTTGTTCCTTTGTTTGACCTTTTAAAGTCTAGCGGTAACTTTACATACCACCAGGTTTAACATTAAAAAATTCTACGTGGTGCCCACATTGTGTTTATGTGTTTTGTACGGATCTCAGAACAAACAGCAACTTTTGCCTTATAAAACATTCAGAGATTGGTTTTTATAACCGAAGTGGAGAGTGTTTACAGCGCGGTACGCACTGAGTCCTTATATAAAGCAGATGCGCTTCGCTTTTAACCTTTTAAAGCCTAGCGGTAACTTTACGTACCACCAGGTTTAACATTAAAAAATTATGCGTGGTGCCCACATTGCGTTTATGTGTTTTGTACGGATCTCAGAGCAAACAACAACTTCTACCTTATAAAACATTCAGAGATTGGTTTTTATAACCGAAGTGGAGAGTGTTTACAGCGCGGTACGCACTGAGTCCTTATATAAAACAGATACGCTTCGTCTTTAAACGGTTAACGACGTATTTTCAGCAAAGCCTTAAAGTGGAACTTACAGATATAGTTACCCTTATTCAGAATTACGGGGTGTGCCATGCAGGCGTATAGGGAGTGGAGGTATAACGCCACGCGTTCATTTAATGCTCTTGGTTGTCGAGTGTAGTGTAACTCCGTTTTATGAATGTCTTCCTTTCCCCATGTATTATCTGACTGATTGTCGGGGTTGGAAAGAAGAAGAAAGAGAGGCGGCTATAATACATTTTGAGTTAAAATTCCAGCATTTGCCTGAAGGGGTAGAAGAGTTGCTACGAGATTACCTGACGTGTCAGCAGTTTGGATATAACACTGGCCTTCAGAATACACTGCATATAATGTACCTGCAGTGAAGAAGAAGTACCGCGAGAAATGAGAAAATTGCACAGTCAGGAAGTTCATGATTTATGGTCGACAGATGTTAGGATCATCACATAATCAAAAACTGTGAGATGAACGGAAAGTCAGGCATGCGTGGCGAAGAAGAGGCATGTATACCGAGTTTTAAAGCCTGAAGGAGAGAAACCACTGACATAATTGCGAGATTAAGCCTTTAAAGACGAAACGTGTCTGTTTTATATAAGGACTCAGTGCGTACCGCGCTGTAAACACTCTCCACTTCGGTTATAAAAACCAGTCTCTTAATGTTTTATAAGGTAAAAGTTGCTGTTTGTTCTGAGATCCGTACAAAACACATAAACGCAGTGTGGGCACCACGTAGAATTTTTTAATGTTAAACCTGGTGGTACGTAAAGTTACCGCTAGGCTTTAAAAGGTTAATTAACCCTTTAAAGACGAAGCGTATCTGTTTTATATAAGGACTCAGTGCGTACCGCGCTGTAAACACTCTCCACTTCGGTTATAAAAACCAGTCTCTTAATGTTTTATAAGGCAAAAGTTGCTGTTTGTTCTGAGATCCGTACAAAACACATAAACGCAATGTGGGCACCACGTAGAATTTTTTAATGTTAAACCTGGTGGTATATAAAGTTACCTCTAGGCCTTAAAAGGTTAAGCGAAACATTAAAAAGGGTTCTTAAAGGAAGAGGATATCAGTGTAGGGGCTGATACCTCAAGGTAGGTTCCAGAGGCGGCCTCTTTTGAAGGCTATAATGAATTTTCTGATTCCGAAAACGGCGGGGTTTTATTTTAGCGTTTGAACTCAGGTTTATATTCTATGCAATATAACACCGCGTCACTGTGTAACCGATCCCCGACCTTTCGTGGCAAGGTAGTGGTCTTATCTTCAAGGGTCGAAATTGTCTCGAAACATCGGGAACCGATAACTCAGTAACGCGGCGTTGTATCCCAGAAGAACGGAAACCTTAGCTACACCGCTGCGAAAACATAAAGACTCACTTTTGAACATCTGTTATTTTCTGAAGGACGACTGTAGTCGATTGACGTAAATAGAACATTCTGTCTCTACTCTATGGAGATATAAATGCTATAACAGGATTACATCCACAAAGTCCCCATCATTTTGCAATAAAACCTTCAGCGCGGGTCTTACAAGACCTACGAACCCCCCCGGGTCTCTGTCACTTGATTACAGCTGCAACGTAAGCAAACTAATACCGGCAACTCCGCCGCTGCAGAAACACACTGATCTACGCGCACACGACTTCGCGCATTGTCCCGACTTGTTACGTCACCCTAGCCTCGCTAACCTTACCTACGCCTGTAGTTGGAGACTTTGTAGAATTGTATAGGAACGTGAAGCGAACGCTTAATATAACGTGCTTATTACGATTTGTTTCCATAAATACATGCAGGTGTGCACCCAGAATGTTTCCTTTGGGGGGAGCAACTGACCCTGAGGCTATATATATATAATTTATGTTTGATTTTAAAAATTATGTTATAAAAATCATGTCTTAAGTATAACATAACACTGTTTGCAACTGCATTTGTATACACACAAATATAATTACATTTTCCTTGATTCAGTCACTGTATCCTATATTCTTGCTTTTCTTAAATTTTGTTAGTTTATTTTTCAAAATTGTAACGTACTAGTCATCAGCTGATTTCAGTGGCTGATTTAGGGTGAAGGGTAGACCACGAAAAAACTTTTGTTATAAAATATGCACAAAATCTGTGTTCTTTAAATTTCAGGTTTGGAGGCTGCAGCTGGGCAGCCTCCCACCTTGGGTGCGCCCCTGAATACATGTATTTTTTGTATCGTAACCGGAAACGGAAGTGTGTGATCTTTTCGCAGAATGCAAGACCAGAAAAAAGGAAGTTGGGGCAGTGTCTTCTCTCGAGTGATAACGCTTCTCGTTCTGGCTGTTTCACTGATATTAAAATGTCACAGAGAATTGAAAATTTTACCAAAGGGGTAATGATGGTAACACAACGGAACGGGCCGGCTATAAACAAAACGTACTTCAACGAACGGAGAACACTTGACTAAGCGGTAAATCGCCGCATTTTGCTTCCTTGTGTACATGGTTCGTTTCTCTTCCTTCTGCATTTCGTCATGGCCAACAGTCTGATATAATTTCAAACAGTCGCTTATCACAAGCCCATTCCAAAGTTAACATTTGCAGCTTAGCAAATGGTTAGTTGATTAACGTTTTAAAGCCTAGCGGTAACTTTACGTACCACCAGGTTTAACATTAAAAAATTCTACGTGGTGCCCACATTGCGTTTGTGTGTTTTGTACGGATCTCAGAACAAACAGCAACTTTTGCCTTATAAAACATTAAGAGATTGGTTTTTATAACCGAAGTGGAGAGTGTTTACAGCGCGGTACGCACTGAGTCCTTATATAAAACAGATATGTTTCGTCTTTACAGGGTTAATTTACAACATCATCTGATTCAGTGATTTTGGATTGAATCGCGTTGTTTACGTGGCGCGTTGGATTGTAGAGTTCCGAGGGATTACTCATGATCGTTTGGATAGACCTGGTAATTTTTAGTAGCTTGTGTTGTGTCTATAAAAGATAAAGATCGCCCTATTAACGGCCATGAAGGACCGGAGGGAGAGTAGAGGTGTAGCTATTGATACTGATTACATATAAAAGTGTTACTTTTAATACGCTTATCAAAGCAGTGTGGCCTACTAATAAGCAGATTCATTAAATTGCTTTGCGACCAATGTTCCCTCTAAGCTGCGCGGGTGCGCAGCCGCGCAGTAACTGAAATGCACCCGCGCACACTGAATTGTTGCCGCGCAGCTAGAATTTTTCAGTTTTCATTGTAAATATTCTTATTATGCATATTATAAGAAACTTCTAAAGTGCCGCGCCATCGTCAGGTCGTGTAAAAATTTTCTGTTCAGAGCAGTAGCAGGTCCGCGCCGCTGTAAAAAAAATTGTAGGGAACGTTGCTTGCGACCCATAATTTGAAAAACATTGGTCTAGCTTGTATCGTAGTCACTATACCTACTGAGCTACCCCGGCTGCCTTACAAAAGCGTGGGATAGGTAATACACCTCGCAGCTTCAGGAGAATTTGGTTACAAAAGCGGGGAAACTCGGTAATGTGTCATTGTAGCGTTACACGCAAGCTTCAGCGTATAAACCGCTCGTATTTCTTCCTTTCAGCGTTCATTTCATGTCAGCTTTCTTTCACGTGTACACACACACAGTAGGATGCCTGTGCACGTGTGTAGAAAATCTGGAATGGAATACGTAATGGATGAAAAGAAACTGTGTGATTTATGTGCTGTGATGTGTAAAGATGCGTCATTTTTTTTATTACGTTGGGAAGAAAGACGTGGAGACCCGTATGGGTTTCATTAATCTTTCAGTACTGTAGTAACTTGCCTGTTGTTTCGGCCATTATGTGAAATTCATAACACAGACATTAGTTAAACATTATATCCAGTACTCTTCCCAGTATATTTTCAAACCCACATCATGGCCATTTTATTCTGGAACTTTAACCTTTTAAAGCCTAGCGGTAACTTTACGTACCTCCAGGTTTAACATTAAAAAATTCTACGTGGTGCCCACATTGCGTTTATGTGTTTTCTACGGATCTCAGAACAAACAGCAACTTTTGCCTTGTAAAACATTAAGAGACTGGTTTTTATAACCGAAGTGGAGAGTGTTTACAGCGCGGTACGCACTGAGTCCTTATATAAAACGGACGTGCTTCGTCTTGAAAGGGTTAATGTGTGTTTTGGGAAGAAACTTCCACGTTTTGTGGGAAACTGTTGCTGCTTCAAGGATAGAAGTTGCAGTTTGCATTACCGTAATCCTACTGGACCCTGTCTTGCGCCAGATTAATCCACTTTATTTATGGCTTGTTTAATGAATCTTGCAGTATGGGGTGTTGAGGTTTAACCCCACGCATTTTTCACTTCGGCGCCAGGTGGTGGTTGTGAGTGGCCAGTTTCGTGTGCTGGTACCTTTGCCCCCCCCCCCCCCCCAATATGCGGTACCATTTGGTAGGGGGCTTGGTCGGCTTCAGAGTCACTACACTTTCTGAGCTATCGCGACTCATACTTAAGCGAGGGACATATCTCTTTCATTTTTTTCAACATTATTAGATTCTAATCACGTGCTTGTAATAGTTACGCGCTTGTCGACCGAAACACTGATAGTAATCGATAGCGATCGGTTCTGATCGATAACTTTCGATTATCACGCGGTACTCCACGGCCACTTTCAACGGTCGTTTCTTTGTTGCTGCCCTTATCCGTCTGGCTTTGTTGTGTTCTGTTGTGTGCTCGGTACTCAACTGTTTCTTCATCCTCATGTCTTACCTCACAGAGGACACGCAGACTGTTCTATTATATGCCTGTTGCTGAACTTTATTCTGTCGCAGCGCGTATGTCACTGGGAAACAGGGTGTGTCTCATTCACCCACACACTCACACCGAGAGTATTATGTAAAGCAGCGGTTTCCAGACTTTTATGTGTGTGACCCTAAAGTAGCATGTGACCCGCGACCCTACCATGGAAACGGCAACAGTCAGTGATATTTACTGTAAATGGACTAATGCTAATGCCATTTCTTTAACACTACATAACACTGCCGCTTATTAAAAATATATTAAATTTGTAATGTTACTTGTCAAATCCAGTATTTTTTGGGACAATATTAAATAGACAAAACATGCAAGAAACGAATCTTCGTTTGACCTTTTAAAGCCTAGCGGTAACTTTACGTACCACCAGGTTTAACATTAAAAAATTCTACGTGGTGCCCACATTGCGTTTATGTGTTTTGTACGGATCTCAGAACAAACAGCAACTTTTGCCTTATAAACCATTAAGAGATTGGTTTTTATAACCGAAGTGTAGAGTGTTTACAGCGCGGTACGCACTGAGTCCTTATATAAAACAGACACGTTTCGTCTTAAAGGGTTAAATAACTCACACATGTGCTGGTTAGACAGATCATTTGCTCTCGTTTCAGTAGTCGAATTGACTCCCCGCCTCAATATCAGTGTAACGTGCAATGAAAATTAGAAGTACTTTGGCTTAAAGTACAACTATGTTGTACTGTAAAATGACAAAGTCTGTTCAGTAGTTATTTAAAATGTAATAGCTCCAGTACGTTTAAAATTAACCTCGACGCCCACTGTGAGTAGGCAGAAGAGGCCAGCATTACGAAACGAAACGTTTAAAATTAATAAACACAGATTCAGTAATCATATGTTTTTATCATTCTGTTTGAATTTAGATACAAAATTTTATTTTTTTAATAATTATGGAGTTCTACTTAAAACACTGTCGCGACCATATGTCAGACGCCCTGCGACACTGATTTGGGTCGCGACCTGAGGTGGGGAACCACTGATGTAAAGGGAAATTAGACGACCTGTGTGAGTTTCTTTGACAAAGTTTCCTTTACATTTTTGTTCTGCTTAGATGGAACAGCATTATTTGTCCTTAGCACGACAGCTCATTCGAGGTGTAGTAAATTATGTTGTGCATTTCCTGCACTGAATACAGGAACGTGATTCCGACTGTAAACTCTTCTGATACAAAGTCAGTTTTATTACGCAATGAGATTTTGCCGTGCAATAGACTTTACAAAACATAGCCTGAATGCTTTGCATGTTACGATGTAATACAAACCGCGGTATGAGCTGTCTGCGTGTTAAACTATAATGAGTATGAGATATCTGAAGTTTTGCTGTTAAGGATCGTAACAGAGTGCGATTTCGTAAGCGTGTTTTATATTTTCTTTTCGTGAAGCAAAGAAGGCGAAAGGTAAACAAGATAGTAGACTATACAGGGTGAGCGAAAATACCCTGTATATCTCTGCAAGGAGGTGGCTGCACTGTGCGGGAAGTGGAGAAGTCCTATACATAAGGCACCTTATGTGCCACACATGATCTCTTATATATCCGTAAGGGGTCACTTTCAACACTTGTTGTAACCGTAAATACTGTACATTTATATGTTGTACACCGCGCTTATTACAAATTATTAAGACAAACCAACAAATAATGCACACTATTCACAATGATGTATTATGTTGAATTATATTACCCATACCTTTTTTAGGGGCACGCGGTGGCGCAGTTGGTTGAGGCACTGCGCTACAAGCCGGAAGGTCGCGGGTTCGATTCCCGATGGTTTCATTGGAATTTTTCATTGACATAATCCTTCCGGTCGGACTATGGCCCTGGGATCGACTCAGCCTCTAACAGAAATGAGTACCAGGAATATTTCCTGGGGGGTAAAGGCGGCCGGTGCGTAGGGCTGACAACCTTACCACCTTCATGTACCGATTGTCTTGAAATCTGGGAGCCTCGACCTCCTGGAACCCTCAGGGCCTGTCCAGGCCTGTAATGGGATTGCTTTACATTTATATTTTTTATGTTATTCATTTCCGTGCATGTGATCTGTATAGCAAAACAGATGCAACTTACGCACAATATTATTGTTTATTTATCTTTTTTGTTCATCTTCTCCCGGACATGTTTCGGCAAGTACCTATACCATTATAAAGGGGGCTATATCAAAATTACATAAGATGTGCATGAATGTGACTATAAAACGTTAAAACTTTAAACATGTTAAAATCTTCTATAAAATTTTTGTTGCACGGTTCTTGTACTTGTTTTGCACAACACCATAGCAGCAGTTCAGATTTTTAACGCGACAGTGTCTTTAGACACGGGCGTGTAGCAAATGATACGACTTCTCGGCCCCCCCCCCCCTCACCAGATTTCCAGAAATGTCCACGATCAGTGATCTGTGGGCCTAATTTGGAATGATGACATGACGATAATCAGCTTAACGTCACGTCTCCATCAGGTTTTCTCATTACTCGCCCTAATGTGAGAACTTAAGGTCATCTGTACTAACCCTTTAAAGACGAAGCGTGTCTGTTTTATATAAGGACTCAGTGCGTACCGCGCTGTAAACACTCTCCACCTCGGTTATAAAAACCAGTCTCTTAATGTTTTATAAGGCAAAAGTTGCTGTTTGTTCTGAGATCCACACAAAATACATAAACGCAATGTGGGCACCACACAGAATTTTTTAACCCTTTAAAGACGAAGCGTATCTGTTTTATATAAGGACTCAGTGCGTACCGCGCTGTAAACACTGTCCACTTCGGTTATAAAAACCAGTCTCTTAATGTTTTATAAGGCAAAAGTTGCTGTTTGTTCTGAAATCCACAAAAAAAAAAAACGCAATGTGGGCACCACGTAGAATTTTTTAACCCTTTAAAGACGAAGCGTGTCTGTTTTATATAAGGACTCAGTGCGTACCGCGCTGTAAACACTCTCCACTTCGGCTATAAAAACCAGTCTCTTAATGTCTTATAAGGCAAAAGTTGCAGTTTGTTCTGAGATCCGTACAAAACACATAAACGCAATGTGGGCACCACGTAGAATTTTTTAATGTTAAACCTGGTGGTATGTAAAGTTACCGCTAGGCTTTAAAAGGTTAATTTTATCCTCTGTACTTCACCCATGCTCACCAAACCACTGACGTTGACATGTGTAACTGCTCATTGTTTCGGCTGGGATATCACAGCAGTGTGGTGTTCTGCCAATGGTGGCTAAATGTACAGCATGTTTCCTGGTAGGCACCTCCAGAACAACTGGCACCTTTATTTAAATTGTGGTAAGTGTATGTCACTGTAGTACTCTTGAATGGAGGATTCGGAGCTTAGATTCCCACCAGGGGCTAGAGATTTTATCTTCCGAAACGTCCATACTGGCTGTAGGGCCCAACCAGCGTGACATGCATTGAGTACCGAGGACTCTTTCCCTAGGTATTGAAGTGGCCGGAGCGTTGAATTTAACCACTTACCTCTATATAATGACGAAGTCAATATGAATGTAGCTATTCCTACACTCCCCCATATGACTTCATGGCGCGAACAGGGACGTCCTCGTTTTACCCAAGCGCGCATGCGCAGAGTCACACATCCTTTACTTCGACCCATCCTATGGCAAACAACCACCCAGCCTGCCTGTCCATCTGGCAATTAGCCAATCAATCAGTAATACACACTTGTCTGTGAACACCTGTACATTAAACCAGCCATTGTATCAGACTTTGAGATGGTTATTTATTGTTATTTTGAGAAGTGTCATTTTCATATGTACTCCCATTTTGTCCTCTGTTTTTTTTTAAAAAACCGCGTTTCAGTACGTTTTTACACCACATATACAGGGTGTGGCAGCAATCTTTAGTAGTTTTTGAAAGGAAATAACCAAAAAGAGAAAAGCTTGAATTTATTAACAGGTGTATAGATAGAATGACAACTCAATGGAATATTAATTTATCATCGGAATTCGAAAATGACATTGTTCGGGCGGCCTCCTTCGCCATTATTATCACATCCTGGCGGAGAGGCCACACGTCACATCAGGTTGTTACTGATGGCTTCAGTGCCCTCTGGAATTTGGCTGTTTTAACCCTTTAAAGACGAAGCGTATCTGTTTTATATAAGGACTCAGTGCGTACCGCGCTGTAAACACTCTCCACTTCGGATATAAAAACCAATCTCTTAATGTTTTATAAGGCAAAAGTTGCTGTTTGTTCTGAGATCCGTACAAAACACATAAACGCAATGTTGGCATCACGTAGAATTTTTTAATGTTAAATCTGGTGGTACGTAAAGTTACCGCTAGGCTTTAAAAGGTTAAGTCAGGGGTACTGGCTTGTCGTGTCTCATACCCTTTGGCCTTCAGGAGCCCCACATGAAAAATTTCTCCGCCGAAATATGGGGTCCAGTCGACTGGCCCCCTCTCTTACCCATTTCACAATTACTACAGTGATGCCCGTTTAATGTGTACTTCAGTTGTACTGAAACTTTTCCCTCTGTTGCAAACACGTTTCTGCTCTAAGATGACTCGTTCGTTCGTTATCACAGTCGGCATCATTTTGTACGTTCAACTCTGCCATTCAGCGCCCTGTGAAGAAATAGCACAAGTGCCTGTAGACGTGATTTGAGATATCCTTATTTGGTGTACCAAAATGTGTAGCAGTTTTGTGTCGACCTGCTGTGGGCAGGTTGGTTCTGGTGGTACCACCGGTTCGAATGTTTGCCGGCACGTCTAATATCCTCACTCAGATGTTTCTTTGTTTCCCACTATCGGCCCGGGCGAATTTTTGCGTTGGTATCTCACGCGACCAACGTTTTCTTTCCACGTGTCCAGGTCATTGTGGACTATCAGCCTACCGTTCCTGCTGTATCACCAGACATACTTAACGGCGCCGTCAGATAAGCCAAAATACATTGTACCGGTGACATCTATTTTAAGCGTTGTCGAAAGCTGGGAATGGAACTTGATAAACAATGTACAGTGGAACTCGGTTATAAAGTCATGAAAGGGACTCAGTAATCTGTGTCGTTATACCAAAGAAGAATGATGTTATGGTTAACAGTGAGGAATTAATTGGTACCACAGTATCTCGCTATAGGCGAGATATCTCTTAAACCGATGTCGTTATAAGCGGGTTCCACTGTAATTACGAGAATTTTAGAGAAGCAATTTCCAGCACCCTTTCCGAGCACCAACGAAAAATGGGAACGCTTTAAGGTGAAACACAAGACATACAAAGTTAGAGAGTTTGTAGGATGTCTTTGGTGTCGCATTTGAAGAATTCCTTGGAGTGTATGTCGTTTATGCCGCAGTCATTCCCCGTCTTTGAGCACAGTCTTTTGCAGTCACACCCTGCGAACGTCGCAAGAGTAACGCATTTTTGTACGGAGACCCTTGTAGTAATTCAGATATGTATTTAACCCTTTAAAGACGAAGCGTGTCTGTTTTATACAAGGACTCAGTGCGTACCGCGCTGTAAAGACTCTCCACTTCGGTTATAAAAACCAATCTCCTAACGTTTTATAAGGCAAAAGTTGCTGTTTGTTCTGAGATCCGTACAAAACACATAAACGCAATGTGGGCACCACGTAGAATTTTTTAATGTTAAACCTGGTGGTATGTAAAGTTACCGCTAGGCTTTAAAAGGTTAAATAACATCGATTTCAAAACACTTTGGCCAAGTTTATGCACTTTAAGAAATGCCGGGCACTTCTATAACCAGCATGTCACATGTGCAGTTTTCCCTCTAAGCTGCGCGGGTGCGCGGCCGCGCCGTAACTGAAATGCTGACGCGCACAGTGAATTGTTGCCGCGCAGCTGGAATTTTGTCAGTTTTCATTCTGAATATTCTTATTGTGCAAATTACGAAGAAATGTTTTAACGTGCCGCGCAGTCGTCAGGTCGGGTGAAAATTTTTCTGCTGAGAGCAGCAGCAAGTCCGCGCAGCTCTAAGAAAATTAGAGGGAATGTTGCACATGTGACTTGTGGTCTTTCCTTTCGAGACTAAATACTTGTAATTCGGCTGTTGGTTGCATGAATCCACATATTTTGTTGTTGTATGAGTGTTTAAACATTTTTATATACTTTAATTTTATTTTGTAAAGGTAAAGTGTGAAGGTGTCATTGGGATTAACCCTTTAAAGACCTAGGCATATGTATTTTATATATAAGGACCCAGTTCGTACCGCACAGTAAACACGCTCCGTCTCGGTTGTAAAAACCAGTCAGTTAATGCTGTATAGGGAAATAATCGCTGTTTCTACTGAGATCCGTACAAAACACATAAACGCAATGTGGGCACCACGTAGAATTTTTTAATGTTAAATCTGGTGGTATGTAAAGTTAACGCTAGGCTTTAAAAGGTTAATTTTGCATGTCATGAAAACACGTAACGGTGTTGATGTGTTGCATCACGCATTATTAAGCTCCGTCTTGTATGGCGTCAAGACTAAATGAGAAGTATATTCTGAAGCGGATTCTATTATTCTACGAAAAAAAAAGCCGACATACGGACGGATGTAGAATCATCACTATATTAGCTTAGGTTTAAGTTACTTCGGTTCTCCTCTGATTGGTTTTATAGTCGATGAAAAACAGTGAACTGGTGAAGTTTCACTAATGCTTTTGTTCTATTTTTACACTATTTTATATTATGTGATTAAGGATATGAGTTTTAACATTTATACAGGTACCTGGTGATGGTTCGGCCGAGCCGAAACATGTAGTACATTGGCACAACCTTAGAGTTTAATGACGTAGTGTGCAAACAATTTATGCATATATATATATATATATATATATATATATATATACTGTGTTGTGTCTGACTGTGTTTATCATCACTGTAGGTGGATATGAGTTGGTAGCTATACTGTATGAACAGCAAGCGCAACGTAACGTGTCAGTAAGCACACGGTGGTCCAAAATATGTGGCAAGTATAGTGATCGGATGTTTGACTGTGGATTCATCATTTGGTGGTACTCGCACCACAGTTTTAAATACAGTCTACCATTGCTGTAAATTGAGAACATTCTCTCCCACAGGCCATCAGATAGTCATCATTGCATTGATTCCAGTTTGTATGCTCTGTAATGTGTGTTGCCGATCGCCCTAAAGCTAATTATGGGATGTGATTTAGAAAATATTAATTATAGACTGTAATGTTGCTAATGTTTAATGCGGAAATTGCTTATTGAAGTGGCTGGCCTTCAGGTGTTGCCTCGTAACTGGTTCTGCTTCTGATGTCGCCGCGGTGGGCTGTTCTTCTGTTTTGTTTCGTTTCGTTTCGCAGTCCTTCCCTCTTCTACCTACTTGTTCACAGCAGGTGTCGAGGTTGTTTATTTTTACTTGATCACACTCAGACACACACCACAGTCGGTAGGACTCCTCTAGACGAGGGATCAGCCCGTCGCAGAGACCCCTACCTGGCAAGACAAACACTGTACAAGAGACAAACATCCATGCCCCCGGTGGGATTCGAGCCCACGATCCCAGCAAGCGCTCGGCCGCAGACCTACGCCTTAGACCGCGCGGCCACTGGGATCGGCCTTCTGTGTTGTTTCTGTTGAAATTCCTGTAGGATTTGTGATGCTGGTGACCAGTGTACTGCATTAAAACCGCATATCGTGTGTTTACAATTAATAAAACATCGGCAGATTGAGGTGAAATATAGGTAATGTGAGAACCCTGATGATGATTGCGGTGATGATAACAAGTTACAATAAAAATTATTGATGACACAGTAATATAGCTGTTGGCAGTGGTCAGTAGCTGCACGTCCGTAAGGGTTGCAGCGATGAAGCTTTTCAAAAAATTTTGAGAAAAACTAAATATCTGAATAAAAATTTTTGTTAGGAGGTAGGGCATTCTTTTAAGAAATATGAGTGAAATTATTTTAAATACAGATACTCGAGATGGACTCTAAGCTCTGCGGAGGAGAGAAAAGCGAAAGGGCTGTGCCCAACTTAGACGTTGCGTGCTGGATCAGCACAGCTAGTGCTAGGGATGGAACAGAAACAAGCTAGGTCGCGAGTCGGGCTGCAGGCAGTGCAATACAGTTTAGATTTTTGGATTTAGAAGCGCTTTCAGAGATTTTGGGTTGACCGATCCAGTGTTAAAACTTCCAGAGAAACTGAACGTTAAGACCGAGGCCATACTTGCCATTGGCCCCACGCGGTGACAAGACGGGCCTCTCCGAGGTACGGACGTGTTTTTCGTTACAAGGTCATCTGCATGCTGAACCGGTTTGAATGGAGTTACACGACCCGGTGATCTGAGTGGCTTCATACGAAGCCAAGCAGTGGTGTATTGCGTCTTCAGGTTCTTTTACACTTCCCTCTCTTATTTTCTACATCCACCAAGTCCGCACAAGAAGTTGTTACTGCTAGGAAAATTGGTTAATTTTTGTAATAAAATTTTACACCGATATAACGAAGTGTTATGTTATTTATAAATATTCGTAGTCCTTCCCTCTTCTACCTACTTGTTCACAGCAGGTGTCGAGGTTGTTTTATTTTCACGTGATCACACTCAGACACACACCACAGTCGGTAGGACTCCTCTGGACGAGGGATCAGCCCGTCACAGAGACCTCTACCTGACAACACAAACACTGTACAAGAGAAAAACATCCATGCCCCCGGTGGGATTCGAACACACGATCCCAGCAAGCGCTCGGCCGCAGACTTGCGCCTTAGACCGCGCGGCCACTGGGATCGGATATTTATATATATTCCACTTTAAATGTTAACGCAGGTTGTTCCTAAGGGGCCCGCGAACTAAGGTAATTTTGGGGAGGGGTCTGTAGAATTAGTGAGAATTTCTGAAGGGTCCGTGTTACCAGAACGGTTGAGAGACAGTGCACTGTTGCATATTAGAACTCTAGGGACACTTTATATGATGGTTTCAATGACTGTACACGCAGTATGACTTTGGCAAAGTTAAAGAAAATATGTACTGAAAAGTAGGCACTTATTCCAGTTTTGCTGCCATATTCTTGTACTCTTTGTAACTGCCAGGCTTACCATTTGGTCATAATCCTACTCTGTACGTAATATATCGGCATCAGTTTCCAAAGAGGCATATAAGCATACGTATGTGTGTATAACATCTACTGATGAAATCATTATGTAAGACGACAAAGGCATCCGCTTTGGAGACTAAAGGGAGCCATTCCTCCGAATATCCGGTCGCGAAGTATTACAAAGAATCAAGGAGGAAAGGGACATAACTGCATACGATAAAATGAAGGAAGGGTAACTGCATTGCTCGCGTCTTGCATAGGAACTGCCTTCTAAAACACGTTATGGAAGAAAAGATGTAGTAGTAGAAGTTACGGGAAGACGAGGAAGAAGTGTAAGCAGCTACTGGATAACGTTAAGGAAACGAGAGGATACTGTAAGTTGAAAGACGAAGCATTAGATAGTTTTTTATGGAGAACTGGCTGTGGAAGATGCTATGGACGTGTCGTAAGACACTACCCCATGATGTTGCGTCTGTTCTGTGACGAAATTCCAACTGACTTCTTTCTTCATCAACCCTCGAAATCACAGTTTGTTACTGCGTTCTAACACCGGCATCAACGTTTAACGACTGTTCCTTTTCCCACAGATTCCATTATTTGGAACATAACGGTCACCAGTTGCCTCCATCTAAAGACGATATTAGAAATGTTTGGAGCCACACCTCCACTCTGTCATGTGCCCTCATTGTGTGATGCTTAACCTTTTAAAGCCTAGCGGTAACTTTACGTACCACCAGGTATAACATTAAAAAATTCTACGTGGTGCCCACATTGCGTTTATGTGTTTTGTACGGATCTCAGAACAAACAGCAACTTTTGCCTTATAAAACATTAAGAGACTGGTTTTTATAACCGAAGTGGAGAGTGTTTACAGCGCGGTACGCACTGAGTACTTCTATAAAACAGATACGCTTCGTCTTTAAAGGGTTAATTGAGGGCGGGGAAATATATCGTTTCCTTGTCATCAGTAATTGCAACAAGTTTGCTGTTGATTCAAGCGCCATAAATTTATGATAACACGGAATGTGTTTTGGTGTGATGGATGGGGTTGCTTCCTCAAGTAATAGGGTTTCTTTGGTGATAAAGTGGGGTATACCTGAGGCCCAGGAATAGTCCGCATTCCAGACCATGTCTCACGACGGCGGACATACGCGCATTGTCGTCGGAGACCCCAAGGATTATCATTCGATAGACCAAGCAGGAACATCTGGTTGTGAGACTCGCCAAAGCTGACTCACCAACTGTTTAAGCGTTAGTTGGAATGCGATTATGACTTCACTACGAGGCCGTGCCATGGCTCAGGCGGTTAGCCGCTGGCCTCCCACCGCGGAGGCCTGGGTTCGATCCCGGGTCAGTCCATGTGGGATTTGTGGTGGACAAAGTGGCACTGGGACAGGTTTTTTCCCCGAGTACTTCGGTTTTCCCCTGTCAATTTCATTCCACCGGTGCTCCATTACTAGGAAATTGATAAAAAAATAATCAATCATCGTCATCTTTTATCACAGGGTTGGAGAAAAAGCCTCAAGGCTGCGGTGCGTCCGTACCGTCTGCTGCGGGGCCCTTCACCACAAAAAAAAACAGTGACTTCACTACACTCTAATTCAACTCTTCTCGCTTGGGGAACGATCTTTAGGCACGTTCACGAAATTTCGAAAAGCGACTATTAGCTTTATCATGTCTGTCCGTCCCTCCGCATGGAACAACTCGGCTGCCAATGGACAGATTTTTAGAAAATTTGATATTTGAGTATTTTTTGGAAAATTTGTCGAGAAAATTCAAGTTTCATTAAAATCTGACACGAATAACGGGTACTTTATATGAAGACCTATGTACGTTTATGACTATCTCGCTGAATTCTTCTTAAAATGAAAAATGTTTCAGACAAAAGTTGTATAGAAAATCAAAACACACTTTATGTTCAATAAATCTTTTTCAAAATTCTTGCCGTTTATGAGCTAATGTGGAAAAATATGGTACAGCCAAACAGGCCACATATGAGAATATAATACAAATGCAGAAAAGTGTTATTTGCATGTCTTATAACTAATGCGAAAAAAACAGACACGCTAATAATATGTAATATGTAATGTAGTGAATCAATCCCACGCCCTGTAGCCTATTTGATGAAGATCAATTTTAATATTATCCTCCCATCTACCCTAGGCCTCCCAAGTAATGCTTCCGCAGTTAAACTTACTGAGTGGGCTGAATGTCATGTTAACCTTTTAAAGCCTAGCGGTAACTTTACGTACCACCAGGCTTAACGTTAAAAAATTCTACGTGGTGCCCACATTGCGTTTATGTGTTTTGTACGGATCTCAGAACAAACAGCAACTTTTGCCTTATAAAACATTAAGAGACTGGTTTTTATAACCGAAGTGGAGAGTGTTTACAGCGCGGTACGCACTGAGTCCTTATATAAAACAGATACGCTTCGTCTTTAAAGGGTTAATTAGTAATATTATCTTCAGATTCTCTGTTATCGTACCTATATTATCCGTGTCTATAGTCACTACTTGATAAGGGAGACCATACTGCTACAGATATTTGAATAGGGCGCATTTGTGTATGCGCGGTGTGAGGTGACAAACCAGTTTGCTTGTAATGACGTGTATTTGTTACGCCTGTACATGGTTACTTAAACACGAAGTTCATTGCAATGCGAGAGCAGGAAAGAACTGCAGTTCGTTAATGTTTATATTTGTAGTTGCAATTGCTTTACCAGTGCTTCCGTTTGTAATTTGTGTTCTTATAATGTACATCGTATACAAAATTTATTTTTTCTAAATTATTTTATGTCAGTAACGTGTGTGAAGGATTTTATGACCTAAATGTGCTCCCTAAAAAAGTCTCCAAATCCAGATTCCCCTCCTGCTGCGGAAGAATCCTGGGTTTTCCTTGTTAATGCCTAATTAACCCTTTAAAGACGAAGCGTATCTGTTTTGTATAAGGACTCAGTGCGTACTGCGCTGTAAACACTCCCCACTTCGGTTATAAAAACCAGTCTCTTAATGTTTTATAAGGCAAAAGTTGCTGTTTGTTCTGAGATCCGTACAAAACACATAAACGCAATGTGGGCACCACGTAGAATTTTTTAATGTTAAACTTGGCGGTACGTAAAGTTACCGCTAGGCTTTAAAAGGTTAACTGACTCCATGGACAAGAATCCCCGTTTAAAACATAATAGTTCGTAAGCAATGTGAGAAATGCATCTTATTTTGTAGAATCTAAAGGTTCATTACCGTCGTCACAACAGCCCGCCACTTTTCCCTATCCTGAGCCAAATTAACTACCCCACGGTCTCAATCCTATTCCTGTAAGATCCATTTCAATATTATCCTCCCATGTTTGGCGACGTCTTTTAACTTGTTCCGTCCTTCAGTTGTCCCCGTTCAAAATATTGTTTGTTTTATCTTCCGTATACGTGCTACAAGCTTCGCCCATCTCATTTGTATTTATGTTATAAGCAGTGAATTTTCCAGGCAGTACCAACATTTAAAATCATCGTAGTGTTTATTATACAGAAGCCAAGCTATGTTCAAAAGGAGCGATGTTCACTTTTCCAAATCGGTTTCTCACACTGTGTCAAAATACGGGCAAGTAGGGGTCGTTTCTTTTCAAATAAAACCACCCCTTACTTTTGTGACGAAACGTATTGGAGTGGTGACAAAAACCAGGCACCCTCTTATGTGGTACTGCAGTTGAACAGTCTGCCAGCTTGTTTTCCCCCCTCACTTGTCTGGTTGGCTTACTTATCCCCTAGCAACCCTTGTCAACCCTCTGACATGAAACACCCGGTTCTTTCAACCTTCGTATTATCACTGTCAAAATAATGGGACTTTAAAATGAAAGGCAGATGGCTGTGGAGAATGTTTCATATTTACCAAGTACAAATTTATTTGTTTCGGTAAAAGTTCTTACTTTTCCAGAAGAAGGAAACGTAATGCAGGCATGTGGTTTTGGCTGTGGTTTTTAATGTTAAACCTGGTGGTATGTAAAGTTACCGCTAGGCTTTAAAAGGTTAAAGGCGAAGCGCATCTGTTTTATATAAGGACTCAGTGCGTACCGCGCTGTAAACACTCTCCACTTCTGTTATAAAAACCAATCTCTTAATGTTTTATAAGGCAAAAGTTGCTGTTTGTTCTGAGATCCATACAAAACACATAAACGCAATGTGGGCACCACGTAGAATTTTTTAATGTTAAACCTGGTCTACGTAAAGTTACCGCTAGGCTTTAAAAGGTTAAAATATGCAGGCGGAGTTTTACATTGTTGACAGAGAGGTCACTCATTGTCTTGACTTTTGACCTTAACTGTGATGCTGATGGGGATTTTGGAAATTTTAGAAGACTCACGGAATATGAGTCCAAGAAGACTTCTTATTAACCCTTGAAGATGGGACCGATCCATTGTCCCGAAACGTCGGTGAAGAATTACCACTCGACGTTGTGTGATATCGCAGAAGAGAGCAGATCTCATCAAAATCGCGGCGGAAGCCTAAATCACAAGTAATCAACAATTCCAATTAATCATTTCCTCTAGAAGACCCGAAGATTTTGTCCCTTCAGACGGGACATTGTGTACGGAATTGTACTGGCGAAAAGGGAGAAGTAATTACTTGATATAGGGAGATACTTCCCCTCGAGTAAACCGAATCACCAGTTAATGTGTGCTGTGTAGGGGTAGTTTCCGATGATGTCACCCGAAGTATAGCAACCGGATATCGTCCCGCATAACTGCCTGTCATGGTGGTGGTGATGCACCGTGTTACGTGCGCTGAGCAGCAGAATCCTTTATTCTTGTATTATTGTGCTATCAACAAAGTTTTGTTTCAAAGTCACCCCCACGAAGCTTGAATTTCATGTAAACATATTAAAAATCCAGTTCTTACGTTATAGAAAATATCGTGTTTTTGTTACAAAGACTAGCCAGTTCGTGCTGTTTAGGAAAACAAATTCTGTCTGCTCTTGAGTATCACACGACACGCATATGTATACGTGTACCTCTCATGCGCAAAATGCGGCGTCTTTATGTTTTAAGCAAATGTTGCGTGTAGTAACCACTATTCTTAAAAAGGGTTCAAATTTCCAGTTAGTAACGCCTATTAAATTTCAGTGAAAAGAGATGTGAACCTTGTGTGATTAAGTTACGCGTATGTTTACTATCCATCTATTACAGACAAGCGTATATAGAAGGATTAATTCCACGAAGTCTCCAGCTTCAGGGGCATGTAACGTTAGCGAGCCTAGGCTGATATCACAAGTCGGGAGAGTGCGCGAAGTAGTGTGCGCGTAGATCAGTGTGTTTCTGCAGTCAGAGCGGTGGGGGTGCAAGTATTCGTCTGCTTACGTAGCAGCTGCAGTCATGTGACTGAGATAGGAGGGCCGTAAGGTTTGTGATTCTCGCACTGAAGGCTGTCATGCAAAATGACGGGGACTTTATGAATGTAATCTTGATATACTTAATTCCTTGTACCCCAGAATTAATACCAGACAAGATATGCTGCATCTCTAGGAAGGGCGGAGTTCTTTCTTTCTTTTTTCTTTCTTTCTCCCTCTTTCTTTCTTTCTTTCTTTCTCCCTCTTTCTTTCTTTCTTTCTTTCGTTCTTTCTTTCCTTTGTTCCTTTCTTTCTGTCTTTCTTCCTTTCCTTTTTGCTTTCTTTCTTCCTTTCTTCCTTTCCCCTTTCTTTTTTCTTCCTTTCTTTCTTACTTTCTTCCTTTCTTTCTTTCTTTCTTTCTTTCTTCCTTGCTTTCTTCCTTCCTTTCTTTCTTTCTTCCTTTCTCTCTTTCTCTCTTTCTTTCTTTCTCTTTCTTTCTTTCTCTATTTCTTTCTTTCTTCCTTTCTTTCTTTCTTTCTTTCTTTCTTCCTTCCTTTCTCTCTTTCTCTTCTCTCTTTCTCTCTTTCTCTCTCTTTCTCTCTTTCTCTCTCTTTCTCTCTTTCTTTCTTTCTTTCTTTCTCTCTTTCTCTTTCTCTCTTTCTTTCTTTCTTTCTTTCTTTCTTTCTTTCTTTCTCTCTTTCTTTCTTTCTTACTTTCTTCCTTCCTTTCTTTCTTTCTTTCTTTCTTTCTTTCTTGCTTTCTTCCTTGCTTCCTTTCTTTCTTTCTTCCTTTCTCTCTTTCTCTTCTCTCTTTCTCTCTTTCTTTCTTTCTTTCTTTCTTATTTTCTTTCTTCCTTTCTTTCTTTCTTCCTTGCTTTCTTCCTTCCTTTCTTTCTTTCTTCCTTGCTTTCTTCCTTCCTTGCTTCCTTTCTTTCTTTCTCTTCTCTCTTTCTCTCTTTCTTTCTTTCTCTATTTCTTTCTTTCTCTCTTTCTTTCTTTCTTTCTTTCTTTCTTTCTTTCTTTCTTTCTTTCTCAGTCTGACCTCTTCTACCTACCCAGTGTTGATGTAGAGGGTTATTGTTGCACCTCATCTCACTCAACGACGCGCGCGCCCTCTGTAGAACTGGCGATCGGCCCGTTTCAGAAGCCTCGCATATCGGCCATTATATATAATTGTCCCGGAAATCTTAAGACCTGCGTAATAATGTAGTGATTGTAACATTTGTGTTTTATTTTTCGCAGCTATTTTTGAAACATATTTTTGCTGCCTTAAATATGTAGCAATTTAACGTTGTACATTGGCGTAGAAATCAGTGCGCTTTATTTTGTGTGCCTTTCCGAACGATGGGTCCTGTATGGTGTGTGTTTGACATCGTATTGTTCGGTACATAAACTGGCTCGTAGGAGTCTTTTTTAATTTCCGCAGTGGTGTGAGAGAGAACAGACGAAACACTGCAGTCTGTTTTGCTGGTCTGTGCTGCTCCGGATGGCTGCTCGAGACGATTACAGTTATCTCCCCAACGGTAGTAGACCCACAAGGAGTGCTCTTCCTAGTGCTTGAACTTGCACCAGCATATTTGTTCCGAGTTCAACTTGTTTTTTTTTTTAATCTCTTTTAAAAGTTCTTGACAAAGCCGCTTTTACATTATCATTGTTTACTTAGGGGCTGCTAAACAAAATGGAAAGGAGAAGGATGATGTCACAGAACTGGTTTAGGTTGAAGAATGTGGAACGTCCAGTCGCGTCTCCATGTGTGCAGTCTGCTAGAAATAGTAGCCTACGTCAATTAGTGTATTCTAAACCATTTGTAACATCTTTATTCAATATATCAGGCGGACTTCTTTGAAACAGTTATACATTACTAGCTAACTCCATGGAGCAGAGTCCTTGCTGAGGAGCTAACACGTCCTCAGTCAGTCAACAAATTTCCCACTTTATGAACCTGAAGGTTCATTAACGCATTCACAAGAGCCCGCCACCTGTCCCTATCCTGAGCTAGATTAACCTTTTAAAGCCTAGCGGTAACTTTACGTACCACCAGGTTTAACATTAAAAAATTCTACGTGGTGCCCACATTGCGTTTATGTGTTTTGTACGGATCTCAGAACAAACAGCAACTTTTGCCTTATAAAACATTAACAGACTGGTTTTTATAACCGAAGTGGACAGTGTTTACAGCGCGGTACGCACTGAGTCCTTATATAAAACAGATACGCTTCGTCTTTAAAGGGTTAAAAAATTCTACGTGGTGCCCACATTGCGTTTATGTGTTTTGTACGGTTCTCAGAACAAACAGCAACTTTTGCCTGATAAAACATTAAGAGACTGGTTTTTATAAGCGAAGTGGAGAGTGTTTACAGCGCGGTACGCACTGAGTCCTTATATAAAACAGATACGCTTCGTCTTTAAAGGGTTAATCCAGTACGTGCCTCCAAATCTCGCTTCTTGATCAAGTTCATATCTTTCCATCTATGCCTAGGTCTTCGAAGTGGTCTTTTTCGAGCAGGTCTCCACTCCAAAACCCTGTATGCACCTATCCTGTCTACCGTACCTGTTACGTGCCCCACCCATCTCATTCTTGGTTCGATTGCCCGAATAATGTTTTGTGAGGTGTGCAGATTGTAAAGCTACTCATTATGTAGTCTTCTCCACTCCCCTGATTCATCAAAAAACGTAACCAGTAAATACGTTTTCCGTCGCCACATGTAGGCGGAGTAGCTACAGCCGTTTCGTGTTCTGTTTTCAGATTGCTAACGGTGAGATCGGCGCAATGAGAGTTAGCAATGTCCAGGTATCCCCGGTACACGACCAGCTTGCAGCCGCCGGCGACAGGGCGTCAGCAACTCAGGTAAACCGCATCGGAGTTCGAACTAGTGACGTTCAGTTGGAGACACGGTTACTACACGTATGTTGCACAATTTTCAGAGAAACTGAACAGATTTTGATTATTTCCCTTCCCCCCCCCCCCACCCGAATATGGATTTTGTAGGGCTTTTAATTTTGAATAACACTTTGTATTCAGCCATAATTACCATTTACATTAGGGTTTAAATTCCGCTTTTAAAATTATTCTTGTCGGAGTTTATTTTCGGACTTGTGCCGGAATATACATACTTTTATTATAATATTAACCCTTTAAAGACGAAGCATATCTGTTTTATATAAGGACTCAGTGCGTACCGCGCTGTAAACACTCTCCACTTCGGTTATAAAAACCAGTCTCTTAATGTTTTATAAGGCAAAAGTTGCTGTTTGTTCTGAGATCCGTACAAAACACATAAACGTAATGTGGGCACCACGTAGAATTTTTGAGTGTTAAACCTGGTGGTATGTAAAGTTACCGCTAGACTTTAAAAGGTTAATATCCGGGGATATGTTCAACGAAATGTTACGAAATAGGCAACATGTAATGTACAAAGGACTAGAGAATTTCAGAGTGTATTTCATAATATTGTTATCTTATACGTTGAAATCAAATTTTGATTTATAGATGTATATAATACAATGTTTTATAGACTTTGGTTGTAAGACTCGCCAAATGTGTAACCACGTCCTTCAACTCTTCAGCTGGTCAAGGTGAAGTGTTACGTGATAATCGGCGAAACAAGGACACAGGTTTCGAAGGACTGAAAACGTGCCGAAATTTGAACTGTTAACCTTTTAAAACCTAGCGGTAACTTCACGTACCACCAGGTTTAACATTAAAAAATTCTACGTGGTGCCCACATTGCGTTTATGTGTTTTGTACGGATCTCAGAACAAACAGCAACTCTTTCCTCATAAAATATTAAGAGACTGGTTTTTATAACCGAAGTGGGGAGTGTTTACAGCGCGGTACGCACTGAGTCCTTATATAAAACAGATAGGCTTCGTTTTTAAACGGTTAACCTCCTGAACACCAGTACATTAGGCGTATCACGGAGCGCACTTTGTGTTGCAAAAGTCCGCGTCATCAGGAGTGTAACTCGGCTATGTCAGTTTCTTTGTTGAAAGGTTCTGCGAAAAGTTTTAGGCGCCTTCGCATAAGTCGCCAAAAGCGCCTGTTAAATTTGTCATGTCTGTCCGTCTGTATCACCTCAGCTCATATTGGACGGCTTTTCGTGATACCGTATTTGATACTGCGTCAATCTGCCCGATGAAATCCAAAATGTCTAAAGTCGGACAAAAATATCGGACATTGCACGGAAACTAATTACGTTTTATTGTTGCCGGACACATAAAATCGTTGGGCTTTACCACGAATTTTTGCGTTTCCATGGGAACAGTTTTTACGCGAACGCGCCACAGTGTTCGGTTATACGTACTTGGCCTATCTTGTTAAGAAATGTTTCACTTTCCACGATTACACTGGGCGGCAGAAATTTTTTTTTCAGTCCCTGGTAAAGTACAGGGTGATTCTTATAGTTTTGACATTGCTGAATGCGAATATGACAGCCAAAATGCCTCAGCCCCCCACCAATTTTAAGCGAGGAGGGATTAAATTCAAAAAGTACGTTTTTGATTAAAAAAAAAGGTAATATGTTGGTTGTTAATTACAATATACAATGTCAAATAATGAACACTGCCTCTATATGGTATCCTAACTGCAAACAAATTCGTCATAAAACACTCACCTCTTCTTCTTGTGCCTCTTATATTCGCCAGTTGGTGTCGTCGCCCTTGTAAGACTCCAGGAGCGATCAGCCAACATTTGTGGACTCCATTTTCCCTTGAACCTCTTTTCTATTTCGTAAATGCCCTAATGGCATTTCTCCATTTTCATCGGAAACGACTCTTATGTTTACAGGGAAAAATCCAGGTGGGAATGCTGAAAATGAAGTTTCAATGACGTGGTACAGCCCATGGCATTGTCTGATGAAATTGGCTCCTGCACAATGTCGCTGTAATTTTCCGCTTTTTCATTGCCTAGAAAGGTCTTTCAGACATTTTTAAATGCGTCCCATTTTAAAATTTTGTACTAAAGTCGTGGTCTTCAAATATTTGTTTAATTTGAGGACCAACCAAAATTCATTCTTTCTTCTTGGCCCCACTTATTTTGGCAATTTTTTGCTTAAATAGGCAAAATCGTCGGGTTTTTTATCCATCGATTTCACGATATATTTATAAAAGTGAGCTTCATATATAGTGGAGGTAAATAAACTTTGTACTTATTTACTAAACCCGGATGTGCCACATCCTTCTGACCTGATGGTGTTTCTGAACGGAGTGGCCACTGTTTATTCTGAATCTGAGTCAAGAGTTTACCCTTTTAAAACGCAGCGGTAACTTTACGTACCGCCAGGTTTAACATTAAAAAATTCTACGTGGTGCCCACATTGCGTTTATGTGTTTTGTACGGGTCTCAGAACAAACAGCAACTTTTGCCTTATAAAACATTAAGAGATTGGTTTTTATAACCGAAGTGGAGAGTGTTTACAGCGCGGTACGCACTGAGTCCTTATATAAAGCAGATACGCTTCGTCTTTAAAGGGTTAAGACTTAAATAGCTTGGGCAGTGGCGTTGGACCCTCATGAGGAACAGTCCTTAACACAAAGGGTGTATTAGGATACTTTATTTTATGCACGGAAAATTGGGAGAAACCAGTGATTTTGGTCATGCAAAAGTAGCAGTCATTAGGCTCACGCCACATAATCGGAACAGCAAAAGGCATTGATTTGTGGGTACCTTTCAACCAAGGTGCCAAGGTCCGTGAACATCAGCTGCAGCAAATCTTCGGCGCCCACATTTTATCCTGATCTCGGACCTTACAGTCAAAATACACTTCATAAGTTTTTGTCACTTGTCGTGACAGTGTCTTGCTTTGCGATTTTAAATACCACTTCGCCGCAAATGTACCGTAAGCTATTTTGGCAAGAACGTGACATGTTGGACACAAGAAAAATACTTTTAAATCACCCAGGGAAACTGTTAATTTTGCAGTGGTGCAGCCCCTAAGATAGAGGGTGGAATCAGTTTTGAGAGAAGGGGCCGCGACATATCACGTGGCAATTTACCATGGATATTTGATCACACAGACAAATTATCACACCGACCTTTGATCACAGCGACAGTTTCTCACACCGACATTTGATCGTACCGACATTATGTCATAGCGACCAATTTCCACGCGGCAGACTAAAGGGACGCTAAACTTCTTAAAGCAAGCGTTTCCAGTTTGAGAGATATATTGAGGCAATATAATTCCAGGGATTTAACTGAGTTAACCCTTTGAAGACGAAGCGTGTCTGTTTTATATAAGGACTCAGTGCGTACCGCGCTGTAAACACTCTCCACTTCGGTTATAAAAACCAGTCTGTTAATGTTTTATAAGACAAAAGTTGCTGTTTGTTCTGAGATCCGTACAAAACACACAAACGCAATGTGGGCACCACGTAGAATTTTTTAATATTAAACCCGGCGGTGTGTAAAGTTACCGCTAGGCTTTAAAATGTTAAGTGAGTAAATATAAATGAACAATATAACAAACCTGTCGGTCAGCCGTAAATTTCGTTTTTTGGCCATTCAAGTGAGGTATCAATTGGTATCGCGCACACGGAGCGTGATGTAAATATTTTATTCATACATTCGATTTTGTGAACGTACTCCCAATGAAATGGGGCCCCGGTGTCGCAGCAGGTTGAGACACTGCATTACAGACCGGAAGGTTGCGGCTTCGATTCCCGATGGTGTCACTGGAATTTTTCATTGACATAATCCCTCCGGTCGCACTATGGCCCTGGGGTCGACTCAGCCTCTAACAGAAATGAGTACCAGGAATATATATTTCTTGGGGGGTGGGGGGGTAAAGGCGGCCGGTGCGTAGGGCTGACAACCTTACCATCTTCATGTGCCGATTGTCTTGAAATCTGGGAACCTCAACCTCCTGGAACCCTAAGGGCCTGTCCAGGCCTGTAATGGGACTGCTTTACCTTTACATTTTACTCTCAATGAAAATCTATGAAAATTATTTCAGGGAGCAGATTGATGCCGACCGGTGTTATTTGTCATGTTCGTCTGTGTACTTCGTTTTCGGGTTAGATATCGTTAGTAATCGCATTATTGTAGGCAGGAACGGTATATTGTGGCAGTGTTCATAGATATAAAACATACTGCTTTAACTACTTTGTTCTTTAACCAGCCACGTTCCCGCAACTTGAAAACCGCATGGTTTATGTGGTAAGGTTGTGCCTTGTCAGGCTAATACACGCCTATGAGGGCTATGAGGAACGAGTGTGGAGCAAGGGTTTAGTAGGGGAAACTGAATAAACTCGGAGAACTACGAGTATAGGAGGAGTAATTCCATGAAGTCTCCAGCTTCAGCCGCAGTTGTTAGCGAGCCTAGACTGATGTCAGAAGTCGGGGGAGTGCGCGAAGTCGTGTGCGCGTAGATCAGTGTGTTTCGGCAATCACAGCGATGGAGGTGCCACTATTCGCCTGCTTACGTAGCAGCTGCAATCATGTGACTGAGGTGGGAGGGCCGTAAGGTTTGTGAGACTCGCACGGAAGGTTGTCATGCTAACTGATGGTGACGTTTTAGATGTAATCTTTCTATAAATATTCCAGTGGCTGTACTCATCCAGTACATGTAATAGTTTCGGGTAGACTCGGCTGTGACAAGGCAGCATCCAATCGCACTGTGACAGACATGACTACATGCTTTTGTAGGTGGGCCTTTGAACTGTTGTGCCAACACTTCCTTCTCACAGCGTACTATTTTTGTGGCAGATCTGTAATGGGACTGTCGACGGCAAACTGGTATGATGATGTCTGTCTGTCAGTTTGTAGGAAGGTGGTCGTCTCTTATGATTGAAACTGCAAACAGACTGCTGTTGTGAAGTCACATGCGTCGTTTGTATCTTCATGCACTTTAGAATGCTTTATGTTATTACCTGTTAGTAAGTATTTCGTAAAAGCTTAGCACGTTGGTACATCGCTTATGATGTCACGTGACACAGTAACAAAACCAACACATTTTCCGTCCGACGAACTGAACGATAGCGCTGATATTTTTTACAGATTTAGTTACAAGACTTTTGGAACATGAATCTCGAACCCATTGCCCACCAGGTTGTATTATGCGGCGCGCGGCAACATTTGTAAATTATGTATTTGCTATAAACATCACATAGTACAGTCGAACCCGGTTAAAACGACATCTGTTTACACGGTACCCCGCTTATAAAGTCAGATATTCTGTGGTACTAATTAATTCAACATTGTTAACCATAACATTACAGTCCTCGGTTATAAGACACTCGTTTATAACGACACAAAATATTCAGTCCCTTTCATGACGTTATAACCGAGTTTAATTGTATTTTAGACGGTTAGGTGTACCATTTGCTGTGATTTTTCCAAGTGCGACCCTCCAGTAAGCCGATTATAAATGTTGTGACCCTGTACCATAAACAGTTTGCATGTCCATGTTTTAGAAATTTCCTTGTTACTACCGGGTAAAGCGCCCTGTACGTAGTGCCGAGATTAGGTACGGATGGAGCCATACCTCCACTCTCTTACACGTTTCTTAATGGCAAGATGCTTAAAAGCAGAAAGGCCACTTTACCTTTATTTCCTTATAAAATCGTGGGTTTATTTTTTCTGCATAAATGGCCACGGTAACTAGATGTAGGCGTGTTTGTTCTTACGTGTCAAAGCAGCGAGTCTCGTTTTATATTCTGGAACGCCTGCTTCAGTGGAATTAACTTGAAACAAAATGATTCAGCCATGCGTCAGTTCGGTTGAGAAACGCGCTGCCTTATATTATACACTTAATTACTCCTGCCTCGTTAACCCATCCAGCATCCTACGGAGTAGGCATGGGGAGGGGGTCTTTTCTTGGAGGTGAAACGGTCGGGGCGTGAAATTGAGCATTCGCCTCCATCCAGTCCTGAGAATAATAATGCGTTGATGTTCCAACTCCAGAACAGCGTGCGTCTTCTTAGTTTTGGATTTCATTAAAGGACAGCGACATAAATGTACATAGGTCTTCATGTAAAGTACCCGTTATTCTTGTCAGATTTTAATGAAACTTGAATTTTCGCGACGAATTTTCGAAGGATCTTGAAATATCATATTTCATGAAAATATGTACAGTTGGAGCGCAGTTATTCCATGCGGACAGACAGTAGACAGACATGACAAAGCTAGTAGTCGTCGTAGTCCTTCCCTCTTCTACCTGTTCACAGCAGGTGTCGAGGTTTTATTTCCACTTGATCACACTCAGACATACACCACAGTCGGTAGGACTCCTCTAGACGAGGGATCGGCCCGTCGCAGAGGCCTGTACATGAGAACACACAAACACTGTACAAGACAAGCATCCATGCCTCCGGTGGGATTCAAAACCACGATCCCAGCAAGCGCTCGGCTGCGTACCTACGCCTTAGGGAGCGTACCCACCAACAGAGTCCAGGCGAGGAGTCAAGCCGAGCCCAATCGGACTCTAGAGTCAAAGGGGGTGCACACCGACCGAGTCGAGTCCAATCAAGTATGCGCGAATCCAGTAGCTTTTTAGTATTTTTTGAACAAGGCAGAAGTAAAGATTATTTTGTATGAGTTCTTGGAAGATAAAGGGTTCCAGTAACATTATATATGTAACCTTGGCCACTGGAATAGATAACTTTTATCTACCCACTTTGCACTTATTTTAACCCATTCTTTAAACGTAAAAAAACTTAAGATATAACTACGTATGTAAGGTAAATGTAATTACCTTCCAATAAACATACCTCAAGTAGCACATTCAAGTACTTTCATTACTTCCTTTTTTTTTCATGTCATCCCTTGATGATGATGATGATGATGATGATGATAATAATAAAAATAATAATAATAATTACTCTGTACACACATTACACTATCTTCAATTTGAAGCCAGCATAAAGTTTCTTTGTTAACGTTACTTCCTACGCCAAAAATAACGTATGAAAACTTTAACATAAAGCATAATAATAATAATAATAATAATAATAATAATAATAATAAGAGAAAAACAGCGACACTAATAACAGTAATAAGGTTCCACTTATCCACGCCCATTTCCTGTGCAGTTTTTACCCAAACGCTGGCAATGTGGTCTCTGTTTCTATGTTCAGAATGACAGGCACCATAGATGGCCTGGCGGCCCTTAACTAAAATAATAAACTTTTCTACACCCATTTTCCAACGCAAAATAGCAGCCGTCACCCCTGATCACTAGAGTCTGACGAAAATGGAACATGCGGCATCAAGACTCTTGACTCGCGGGACTCGACTCGACTCGACTCGACTGGACTGTGCTGGTGGGTACACATTCCCGCGCGTAGCCATTGTGAGTACACCAGATAGTCTCTGCCGCGTCTTAGTGAGTCTGATTGGACTCTACTCGACTCGCCTGGACTCTGCTGGTGGGTACGCACCCCTGGACCGCACGGCCACTGGGATCGGCAGCTAATAGTCGTTTTTTGCAATTTAGCAAAGGCGCCTAATATCGCGTAAGAAAGCGTAGAACTCCGCTGTCTTTTATTACAGGATATAAAAAGTGTTCTTTGGTAGACTGTTGCTTTGAAAGAAGTCTTAAAACACTCCAAGTGTTTCCCCCTGCAGTGGCTTCATACATTTTACATGATTACTGTTTGCAGCCCCCTCCTACTCTCCGTCAGTTTCTAACATTGTAGGTATTACAATTCTATTGTCCAAGACCATACCAGCAACATTACTGTACCGATCTCATGGATGAAGTAACACGCACCACCCACATCATTACGTCACTGGTATAGTGTGTATGCAAAAATTTGTGTCTGGGTGCCATACCGTTGGCCATCTGGTTTAGTTATTACACCCCCCCCCCGCCCCCCATACAAAGAATCTACCAAAATTTCAGCATAGATGATTTTGTGCCAGATTTAGTTAGGTTAGGAAATAAGCCAACCGTCTAGGGAACCACTAATCGCGCTTGAATCGATTTGGGGAAGGGGGGGAACTGATTGCCAGACTGAAATTTCTTAAAGGGTGTATGAAAGAAATAGAGGGGAGGCGACCACTTGGGAGACCCAGCCGTAGATGGGATGATAATATTAAAATTGATCTTCAAGAGGTGGGATGGGGCATGGACTGGATTGAGCTGGCTCAGGATAGGGATAGGTGGCGGGCTCTTGTGAATGCGGTAATGAACCTCCGGATTCCATAAAATGCGGGAAATTTCTTGACTAGCTGAGAAACTGTTAGCTTCTCAAGAAGGTTTCTGCTTCATGGAGTTAGTTAGTTAGTTAGTTAGTTAGTTAGTTAGTTAGTTAGTTAGTTAGTTAGTTAGTTAGTTAGTTAGTTAGTTAGTTAGTGTGAAAGAAGTCTGTACGTAACTTACAAGGATGGATACTGTTCTTCGTAAATCGTTCGTTGTCAAAAACAAGGTCAGCAGATATAGCATAGAAATAATCTCACACGTGGGAGAGACGAGAAGCGTATAGTTGTGTTGTCTACAAAATTTCAGCCAGATCTAAGAAACAGACCTTTAGGAGCACCTAGGCGTAGATAAAATAGAAATGAAGCTTAAAGAAACAGGATACGAGGGTTTGTACTGGATTCGTATGGATCATGACATTGCCCAGTGGCAGGTGTTGTGAACACAGTAATGAACTTTCGGGGATTAGTAGAAGGTGGGGTATTTCTTGACGTAACTGAGAAAATATTAGATTCCCAGGACTGGATTTCGTGAAATTACCTATAAAACCTTGTCATGTTTATATGTACGTAACTTTTGTTAGGATCTGAATAGGGTTTCACTGCCGAGAGGTTGCCAGACGTGTCTTCAAACATTCCCACCTTAGTCATGTGTCTAATTTATGGTCCTGACAGAAACGTTTTATGTAGGATTTATAGCTGTGTTTATGACGTGTGAAGAAACTCAAATCCACATGGTCAATGGCTTACCATTTCCGGTGATAAAGATGTGATGTGGATTATAACAACAAAATGATATTAATGATATTAGCTGCTGTTATTTATTTGTAGCTCGTGTTACAAGGTTTTGCCATGACAAAAGCAGCATTCAACAAGAATAAGTTTCTTTCCACCAGTAAATTGGACTTAAAAGTTAAGGAAGAAACTACTAAAGTGCTGCATTTGGACTGTAGCTTTGTATGGTGCTGAAACTTGGACACTTCGGAAAGTAGATCAGAAATACGTTGGAAGTTTTGAAATGTGGTGCTGGAGAAGGATGGAGAAGATCAGTTGGACCGATCGTGTGAGAAATGAGGAAGTATTACACAGAGTCGAGGAGGAGAGGAATATCCTACGTACAGTAAAAAGAAGGAAGACTAACTGGATTCGTCACATCTTGCGTAGGAACTGCCTTCTAAAGCACGTTATTGAAGGAAGGTTACAGGGAAGGATAGCAGTGATAGGAAAACTGCCTTCTGAGACATGTGATTGAAGGAAAGATAGAGAGAAGGATAGAAGTGATAGGAAAACTGCCTTCTGAAACATGTGATTGAAGGAAAGATAGAGAGAAGGATAGAAGTGATGGGAAAACTGCCTTCTGAAACATGTGATTGAAGGAAAGATAGAAGGATAGAAGTGATGGGAAGACGAGGAAGAGGACGTAAGCAGCTAGTGGATCACCTTAAGGAAAAAGGAAGTTACTGGAAAAGAAGCACTAGATCGCAATTTGTGGAGAACTCGCTTTGGAAGAGAGTATGGACCTGCCGTTACGACAGACTACAGAATAAGTGAATGTCACGTTTCATCAGCTGGAAGGTTTTAAAAGGATGCAACGTCTGCGTGTCGTTTATGAATCATATGCGTGTAATGATACACGTGTCCTACTGTAAGTCTTTGAATGTTCGTCAGAAAATAACTACATGCAGCTGAGTCCTTCCTTGTGAAACTAGCAGTTCGTCAACTAATCGAGAAATTTTCCGCATTTTATAGAAACCGAAAGTTCGCTACCGCATTTACAAGAGCGCGCCACTTGCCCCTCTCCTGAGCCAGATCAAACCACTCCACATCTTGTCAACCGATGTAAGATCCTGAAATTTTGTGATAACACACTTCTTTTAGCACGGTTTAATGGTACACACGCGACTGATAACTACATGTTTCGGCACTTATGAACCATAATTATATTAAGGTAGATGCAGAACACATAATCATTTCTTTGCATAGTGTCTATACTATACCAGCCTATTAAAGCATAAACTGTGCTAAAAACGTACATTATTAAGATACATCATAATTTAATCAACACTCCGAAATCTAAGTAAAAGTTGTAAGATCCATTTTAATATTATCCTCACACCTACTTGTAGGTATTCTAAGACGTCTCCTTTCCTCAGGTTTCGCTAACAAAACCCTGTGTGCACTTTTTCGTCTTTCTCCATGCGTGCTACCTGCCCCACCAATCTCATTCTTCTTGATTTGATCACCCGAATACCATTTTGTGAGGAGTACGAATTATGAACCTCCTCGCTATACAGGCCCAGCCTTCTCCAGTCCTCTGTTACCTCCTGTCGTTTATGAGATAATGTGGAAAAATATGGTACAGCCGGACAGGCCACAGATGTCAATATGATACTGCGCATGCGCTTTGCGTGCTGGATAACTAAGGCTACAGACATACACTCAGGATGCGCACTATTATTACTTTTCTTCAGCAACAATGTTTACGCGAACTCGCGTCAATAATGCGTTATGCGTACAGTGCCCGTAAGAAGATGATAAGGTGAGTGTTTTAGCTGGCAGCTCGATTAACTGCACTTGTCTGTTGTGGCCGACCGCTTGTTCAGAACATCCACAGCTACGGGCTTGAGTCCCTGCAGGTTCGTCAGTTATTTTTCTCTCTCATTTTTCAAAGCGTCCAGACCGGTTGCGGGGCCCACTTAGCCTCCTGTTGAGTGGGTACCAAGGTTTCTTTCCCAGGAGGTAAAGCGACCGGTGAGTGCAGCTGACCGCTCATGTCCATCCAACGTCGAAGTTAAGAAGTGGTGGAGCTTAACCGCTTCTTCATATTACGTCCTGGCATGCGCTAGGGAAAACTTTCCCTCCGTTTCTGGAGGACAGTGTGCTATAGTATCATCAGATACACACTAGAAAGTTGTGTGCCCTTCGATCTACCAGAGTTCGTGGAAACTGTAAAACAAACGCGTGCCTGTCTCTTCAACTGAAATTATTTTTAACATAAGAAATTAATTATTACTTAGTCCTTCCCTTTTCTACATACTTGTTCACAGCAGGTGTCGAGGGTTTTTATTTTCACTTGATCACACTCAGACACACACCACATTCGGTAGGACTCCTCTGGACGAGGGATCGGCCCGTCGTAGAGACCTCTACCTGACAACACACAACACTCACAAGAGAAAAAAATCCATGTCCGCGGTGGGATTCGAACCCACGATCCCAGCATGCACTCGGCCGCAGATCCACGCCTTAGACCGCGCGGCCACTGGGACCGGCATAAGTTACTTATTTCAAGTGAAATTAGCAGCAGTAGTTTACGAAATAAGGACTATCGAAGCATCTGTGTGCCAAACGTCATACATCCTGCCAGAATTGTTCATTCAGACACTAAATAGCGATTTTATGCTGGTGCTGTATCGCAACATATTAATTCCTACTGACGACGAAATTAAAAGAGCAGATTAAATATGGAGAATGCGCGCTTCTTTTGTCCTCTGGTTTTCTGTGTAACACATACGGAGGGTCAGTACACGGAATTATAGGTGGGCGTGTCTTTTAAAGACAAGAATACAGGCTGAAGATTTTTGTGAACGTTTCGAACGTCAAGTTCCGTAGAAGGCGGGATGTTTTTGTCGAGTACAGGAGTGAGTGTAGCTGGTAAAGGTGAAATCTGCCGTAGGAGTTCGTGTGGCTCCTCTTTCTTTAACAGGCTGTAGTAGCAGTAACCAAATAATTGTTAATGCAAAGCATGTTTGAAGAATAGAATGAAGTGCAGTGGTTTTAAGAACTACAAACACGTGCAGGTGTTTGTTAACGGTTAGACACTTGGGTAAATGTATAGCAGGATTAATCCCTCGAAGTCTCCAGCTTCAGGCGCAAGTAGTGTTAGCACGCCTAGGCTGATGTCAAAAGTCGGAAGAGCGCGCGAAATCGTTTATGCGTAGGTCAGTGTGTTTCTGCAGTCAGAATCCTGGAGGTGGCAGTATTCGTCTGTTTACGTAGCGGCTGTAATCACGTGACTGAAGTAGGAGGGCTGTAAGATTTGTGAGACTCGCGCTTAAGGTTATCGTGCAAAATTACGGGGACTTTGTGGATGTAATCCTCTTATAACTTGAAAAGGACAATATTTTTCAGCGACTGTTAGAACGTTACTATTTTATTATGAATCCCAGGAAGATTTAAACTTGGTCTCTCACACTGAGCGAGGAACAAAGACTGAGGGTGTTCGAGAATAGGGTGCTGAGGAGGATATTTGGGCCTAAGAGGGACGAGGCGACAGGGGAGTGGAGAAGACTGCATAACGAGGAACTTAATGACCTGTACTCATCACCAAATATTATTCGGGTAATCAAATCGAGAAGAATGAGATGGGCGGGGCATGTAGCATGTATGGGGGAAAAGAGAGGTTCATACAGGATTTTGATGGGAGACCTGAGGGAAGGCGACCACTTGGGAGACCCAGGCATAGATGGGAGAATAATATTAAAATGGCTGTTCAAGAAGTGGGATGGGGGTATGAACTGGATTGAGCTGGCTCGGGATAGGGACAGGTGGTGGGCTGTTGTGAATGTGGTAATGAACCTCCGTGTTCCATAAAATGCGGGGAATTTCTTGACTGGCTGAGAAACTGTTAGCTTCTCAAGAAGGCCTCCGCTCCATGGAGTTAGTTGATCAGTCAGTCAGTCAGTTAGTTAGTTAGTTAGTTAGTTAGTTAGTTAGTTAGTTAGTTAGTTAGTTANNNNAGTTAGTTAGTTAGTTAGTTAGTTAGTTAGTTAGTTAGTTAGTTAGTTAGTTATCCGGGGAAGATTTTTGCCACCTTTTATAGATTTTTGCAGAGATGAAACGAGTGGTATAATCACGGATATGCGATGTCCTTGTTTCTACAGTTGGAGTCACAAAACTGTCGTCGTTGTTCATGTTGTAGTTATCTGGGTTGTCGTACCATGTAGTTGGTAGTCACAATTGTTTCGGAGGAACATTCTGCCTCCATCTTCAGGTTATTCCCAGACAATGGCTGCAGTAGACCCATGTGCGTAACTAACAGCATACCAAATTATGCAATGTCATAAACCAACGCATAAGAATATGATTCTTCATTTCTGCATGGTGACCTTGGTATGTTATGACCATTGTTGAGTACCGTGGCAGTGTTAACGATAGAATTATTTGCAGTGGGATTATTTATATAGTGGCATAACGTAGTACACAAATACACAAGACAAGGTCTGACCCTCTTAAGAACGCTATATACAGGGTGTTTAGGGGGAATCTTGTATATTTCGGGAGAACGTTCCTTAGTTTAAATCACATCGATGTAACCATACAGACCTGTATCTGAAGTTGAAATGTTACGGAGATAATGGCGAGATACATTTTAAAGAATGAGAATTTTTATATATTTATTGATTATCAAATACATTCTAAAACGAGAAGGAATTTGTATTTCCTGTGATGTCAACACGTGTACTTAAAATATGCCTATAGTTAATGTCTGAGTAACATAAAGACAATAATTAAACAGGAAACACTCGCACTAGTTTCCTAAAAATCGTCTGTGGGATACCATATACTTTACATAACACAGTCGTCTACTTTACATAGCACAGTCGTCTCCGTATGGCTTGACTTGACTATCTTCTCAAGACTATCTTCACGGGCTTGCGCAGTGTACGGATAACACGCCGCGTTTAACATGTACAGTGCGTGGGATTGCAAGAACATAACGTTTTTCTGTCGTCATTCTCTCCATAGCCGTTTAACTTCATGTATGTCTCTGTTTGGTTATATCGATGTAAATTAACCTGAGGAACGTTCCCTCAAAATATGACGTCGGTCCGAAAACACCCTGTACATACGGTGCACTCAAAGCTGGAGGTATAGTGGTACACTACGTCCATATTATATGACTTCTTCACGGCATTCGCCTTTACGCGCCGTTGTAAGTGAAACTGTGGGTTAGAATTTGCATGAATCGAGTTGTTTTTTGTTTACGCGCCCATAATTAGAGTGGCACAGAATATTTTTTAATCGTTTAGATAAAATAAATTGTTAATCGTTGTGTAGTATTTACTTTAAGTAGTGAAAATTATCACTTTGTATTGTTCTTTTTTACCAAATTAGTGATCAGTACAGATCTACCTCATGCTTTCAGGAACGTGTGTTCCACGTAGACCGAAGGAGCCATCTGCAAGAGTTGATATGAGGCGTGATATCACGTTACGTTACGGCTTGACTGTTATTTAACCGATCAAACTTTACTTCTGTCAGCCACATTCTGTAACACTTTTCATCTGTTGTATACAGGGTGATTCAGGAGGAATGGTCAGTATTTTAGGAAGTGGTATTATCGATCATTGTGAGAAAAAAAAAGTTCGTATGAATATGTATCTAATTCTGAGTGTTTACCGACAGAGAGCCGTTTGAATCTGCAGACCAACTCTGTTAGATTTTTGTTTGTGGGTTTGAAGGAGAGCGAAGTTTACAAAAGAAAATTGGATACACGAGAAGATTTGATCGCTCGCAATCTGGATAAAGCTGCCCGCATGAAGAAACGTGAAGATGAACTCAAACGAACAACACGTGATCTTCACACGCGAGTTTCAAAGTGCATGGAGGTTGGCGGTGGGATTTTCGAACATTTGTTGTGAACTGTTGTCATTTCTGTGTAACATTTGTCATTTAAACAATGAATTAAAATCAGCTGTAAGTAAGTTCTCCGTCAGCCGATGTCGGCGGCCGCACTGTCTAACGCGTGGGTCTGCTTCCTCTCGCTTGCTGGGATTGTTGGTTCGAATCCCGCCGAGGACATAGATGTCTGTCCGTCGTGAGTGCTGTATGTTGTCAGGTAGAGGTCGCTGCGTCGGGCTGATCACTCGTCCAGAGGAGTCCCACGGAGCGTGGTGTGTGTGAGTGTGATCGTGGAACATCGATACTGAGGAGGCCCTGGCCCAGTAGGAGCTGTTGCGCCATGCAAAAAATCTCTTTTTACCTTTCATTGTATTTATACTCGTAGATTCAAACGGCTCTATCTCGGTAACCTTTCAGAATTAGACACATGTTCGTATGAACTTTTTTCTAACAGTGACTGATACTGTCACATCCTAAAATATTGACTTTTCCTTTTGAATCACCCTGTATAGTTGACCGTCTCTCGGACATTGACCAGTTCCTAGTAATGCAAAGTGTTGAATAAAACACGATACATTCCTCTTGACGTAGTGGTTTGCCTACCAATACAAATGTTGAACATAATAGCAGAGATAACAATATTTTAGCTTGTTATTACGTGTTATATAGTCCGAGGAACATTGCTTCTGTGGTCTAACAATTAACGTTTCTCTATTCAGCCTTGTTGTATCTTGTCTGCCACATCTGCAGAACAAAACGGTAACTGTTTGAACTAAGAGCTCCTGGTATTCAGTTTGTAGTTTGCTTTTGGAGATGACGAAAAGTCAATGTTTACTTTGCGCGCGCACGCACACATATACAAGCACACTTCAGTATTTGTCCGCGTGTTAAACAGCATTCGGCAGAGTTTCCTTTATTCTGTTCTGTACATGTACCACATGTTGGTAACACAAAAAATGATAATGCTGCTTTCTGTCTTCAAAATCTTTCGCTTCTACCGGTTTTTCTCACTAAGAGGTTCGCAAGTTGCATAGATTTGCTTATTATAACTTCATGGGGTTGGGGGGGGGGGGGCTTTCCTGTTGAGACTTGCGCTCTTCTGGGACATTACGTAGCGTTGAGTGGTAGTTCTGTGCCATCGTTTCGGAACAACCTATCGGTTCCATCTTCAAGGTTCAAGAATTTATAGGGTGCGTTTTATTGTTGTTACTAGTATGGATGTTGTTGTCTGTGCAGACTAGAGGGGAAAGCCGGTACAAATTACCCGGGTCCGACGGTCCGGAAGGGGGGCCCAACTATGGTGCACGTGTTTTTGTCTTTCTCGGCAGTGTCATAATTTGTCCATTGTACAAATTAACTTTTTCAGACCAACCCAAGTCACTTTGCAACTAAGAGTCTTTGCGATTTAGTGTAAAGATTTTTAGCCGGTCCCCCTTTGCTGGGGGGGGGAGGGGGCGATAAATTTTTCACCTGGGCCCAGCCCAACTCCTGGCGTCCCTGGCTATTGTTTTTGTAATAAATTTGTACGTTGATTTAACCCTTTAAAGACGAAACTTACCTGTTTTATATAAGGACTCAGCGCGTACCGCGCTGTAAACACTCCACTTCGGTTATAAAAACCAATCTCTTAATGTTTTATAAGGCAAAAGTTGCTGTTTGTTCCGAGATCCGTACAAAACATATAAACGCAATGTGGGCACCACGTAGAATTTTTTAATGTTAAACATGGTGGTATATGAAGTTACCGCTAGGCTTTAAAAGGTTAACAGGCTCTTCATCCAATGTAACTCTGCCCAGGGATCGAACCTAAGTCTGCCATTACAACATGCTTTTTCTAATATAGGAATACCTGTATACCGGTTTGACCGCTGACATCGTCACAGTAGGCACTGCGGGCACTGATTGTTCCTGCTCTTCTTGTTTTCATAGGAACCCCTGGATATCGGAACAGCAGCAGCTGGAGTGTCGCGAATCGCAGTCGACAAACAGCTCGTCCAGCGGTCGGACCTACCACCAACAGCAGCAACATCGCGGTCCTGGACCCCCTTCCTCGTTATGGCTGCCACACACTCAGCCAGAGCCTTCGGGGGCCACGATAGCTTACAACCACCACCAGCTCTGCACAGGAGGTCACTTTCCGCTCACAGATCAAATAGAAGGTACGCAAAAGTCAAACATTTCTTTGTAGCGGATCATATCAGTGTGACCGAGAATTGGAAGTGCGTAGGAAGATCTCAGGACATTCTTAGTCTTGGTGTTAGTCGCAGGTTAGCGTAAAGCTTCGGCTGCTTTTACGTTCGGAGAAATGAATGGGGGCTTAGTAAGCTTCATTGTGGTTACAGGATTGCTGAAGAGAGGAATTTCGTCGTTCATACTGAGGTCTTTACATCAGCTGTCCGGCCTGTACGCCCTGCCGTAACCCTTTAAAGACGAAGCGTATCTGTTTTATATAAGGACTGAGTGCGTACCGCGCTGTAAACACTCTCCACTTCGGTTATAAAAACCAGTCTCTTAATGTTTTATAAGGCAAAAGTTGCTGTTTGTTCTGAGATCCGTACAAAACACATAAAAGCAATGTGGGCACCACGTAGAATTTTTTAATGTTAAACCCGGTGGTGCCTGAAGTTACCCCAACGCTTTTAAAGGTTAATTGTTTGACCTGTTATGTAACTCACCTTCGGATTTGTTTTCGTTACATGATCATTAATAAACCGCGTTCGTGTCTTATATTGCTCATACATTGTATGTTTATTAATCAAATACAAACTTCGTGCGACCAATGCACTGCATTCTAACACTTACAATATTTATACTTCAGTCCTACATGTTTCGATCCTCTAGGATTAAAAGTTACACAAACAGAGGGCACGCGGTGGCGCAGTTGTTTGAGGCACTGCGCTACAAGCCGCAACGTCACGGGTTCGATTCCCGATGGTGTCATTGGAATTTTTCATTGACATAATCCTTCCGGCCGCACTATGGCTCTGGGGTCGACTCAGCCTCTGACAGAAATGAGTGCCAGGAGTGTTTCCTGGGGGGTAAAGGCGGCCGGTGCGTAGGGCTCACGATCTTACTACCGTCATGTGCCGATTGTCTAGAAATCTGGGAGCCTCAACCTCCTGGAAACCTCAGGGCCTGTCCAGGGCTGTAATGGGAGTGCTTTAACTTTTTGCACAAACAGAATTAACAGTGTATAGTATATTTTTTATATTGTTAATTTCCGTGCGGTAAATTAATGTTAGGTAAATTTAAGACCAACAAAGTGCGCAATTTTCAGTTATTTTATTCATTTCATTTACTTCTCGTCCGACATGTTTCGGCGAGCTGCCATTTTCAAGGAGGAATACATCAATTTTAACATTATAAAAATGTTTTAAGACCAGCATGAACAGCACTTCTTAAGACTTTTATGTAATACATTTGATTTATTCCTCACTGAAAATGGCAGCTCGCCGAAACATGTCGGATGGGCAGTAAAATTGAATAAATAAACAAATTGAAAATCGTGCATTTTGTTGGTCTTAAATTTACCAGTGTTGTATACAAGTATGTTACAAACAGTCGGTTAAACATAAGGTTCGTCGTGCATTGGATCTCTGTACTGTGGCTTAGCAGTTGAATGTTTTCGGCAGGAGGGAGAGAGACAAATCATGTCCTTGCATTAATGACTTCTGATGTTAAGTGCAGTTAATTCGTTTCGTAGTCCGTACCTCTTCTACCTACTCACAGTAGGTGTCGAGGTTGTTTATTTTCACTTCATCACACTCAGACACACACCACAGTCGGTAGGACTTCTCTGGACGAGGGATCGGCCCGTCGCAGAGACCTCTACCTGACAACACAAACACTGTACAAGAGAAAAAAATCCATGCCCCCGGTGGGATTCGAACCCAAGATCCCAGCAAGCCCTCGGCCGCAGACCTACGCCTTAGACCGCGCGGCCACTGGGATCGGCTTAATTGCAGTTAATAAGGTACTGAATTCTTATGCCAGCAGCTCTTGTAGAAGGTCCGCCCTCCTGTGGCGCCACCAACCCCCTTCTTGTGCCCGCGTGTGGTTCAGGTGCCACCGCGATAGTCAAGCCCCACCACTATGCCTCGTCCTCAAGGGCTGCTTCGGACAGGGATCGACCTGTGACGCCAGCAAGCTCCCCAGGTGGCATGTCCGGCGGCGGAAGTGGAGGAGCCGTCGATGGGTGTGGTGGTCATTGTGTTGCCTTCGAGAACTTCTGCTATTATTGTCTTCAGGTGCGTATAGTGCGTGGCGAGAGATCGTGTTTCTTGAGATCTGCACTCTTCTGGGGTATAACGCAGCGTCGAGTGGCAATCCTTTACCGACGTTTCGGGACAATTATGGACTTCTTGATACTTGAATATGGGACCGATACGTTGTCCCGAAACGTCGGTAAAGGATTACCACTCGACGCTGCGTTATACGCCAGAAGAGTGCAGATCTCAACAGCATCGCGGCGGAAGCCTGAAATCACGGATCGTGTTTGTTGTTGGTGTCTGTTGCTCTGTAATGATCCATCCGTGTGCTGTTTATTTGTAGGAAAATACTGGGAAGGGAGCAAATTAGATAACCGTATTTGTCTTAGAGTAAATGTCTTCGTTTTTCTTGTGTTTCAACTTTCTCCCTTTTTGTGTTTTATTCTTTTTCCGGTTTCTTTTTGTTTTTTCTTGCGTTCTGTCTTATTCCTTCCTTTTATCCTCTTCCTCCTTTCCCACCTGTTGTCACATGTTAACTCATGTGTTGTGCAGAAGCACATGAGGACGGTACTAATGCAGGCGGTGTGCTGTTTGCCGGCAGGTGATATTCATCGCAGGTATGTTGACCGGCGTGTCCCTCATCATCGCCGGCGCAGTTCTGCGAAGCCAGTCGCGCGGTGGTGACCTATTGGTGCTGGTATACATCGGTTGTATGATCGCCATGGTGTGCACCCTGCTACTGTCCGTGCAGTGCTGTGTGCGTCGCAATGTGAAGCGAAGGAAACGCGCGCTTCGAGCAGCAAGGGAGCAGCGGAATGTCGCTGCCAGCAGCTCGAACCGGCGCAGCAACCTTGCGCACGGTGACATGATTCCACTACAGGACATAGTGGGTAACACAGCGCAGCAGCAACCGAGAGTCCCCCCGCAACAACAATACCAACCATTGTTACGTCTAGTCCAACAGCAGACCGGCGCAGTGGAAAACCAAAGACACTCTGGCAACATCGTGCCTGCACCCTACCATCACCAGGCCAGTTACAGGTAGGAGAGACAATGGCAGTGCGAGTCGCACATGTGTAGACGTTACTGCAGGTTATCCATGATCAAAAAAATTCTCCAAACATCCTGAGAGAACGGTGACTTCACTGAGTTGTAATTGGAGCGTATCAATAATTAAAATTTTTTCCATAACCGTCCACACGATTCTGGTTATTTTGATCGGTAAATAACTCCTTTGCTGATCCTAGCTGCCGCTCCGTCTAAGGCGTTGGTGTGATTCCGCTTGCTTGCTGGGATTGTGAGTTCGAATCCCGTCTGTGGCATATATGCCTGTCTCTTCTGAGTGTTGTGTGTTGTCAGGTAGAGGTCTCTGCGTCGGGCTGATCACTCGTCCAGAGGAGTCCGAGTGTGTGGTGTGTGTCTGAGTGTGATAGTGAAGCCTCGATAATGAGGAGGCCCTGGCCCACTGGGGGCTGTTGCCCCATGGGGAAAATAACTCCTTTGGGGTTTTTTACGGAACTTTTCCTGTAACCTATTTTAATGTGAATTTTATTCTCTACATATCTTTGTATTTTCTTATGTAAGATTGAGATGTCAATCATAAAATATCAATTTATGCAGTTAAAATTCAATTTACATTTGTGTGCATTTTGTATAGCCTGAAGATGACTGCATGTCGGCCGAAACCTGTAGCAGAATGTAAATAAACACCCACCAAAATAATCAAAGTTGGCACAGACGGTTATAAAGACCGTTTTAATTATGGAATTCCAACATAGCGGGATGCAAAACGTCAAAATAGGGTGTATCAAGTTCCAATCTCGGCAGACAGTATGTCATTTGATTTCCTTCCTCAGTGCCTGCTGTGATTTGTTTGATTTATTTGACTTGAATTTTCACCATTCACATTCACTGTATGGGTTCAATTCCCGATGGTGCCATGGGCATTTTTCATTGATTTAATCCTTCCTGTCGCACTATGGCCCTGGGGTCGACTCAGCCTCTAACAGAAACGGTACCAGGTATATTTCCTGGGGCGGGGGGGGGGGGGGGAAGGCGCCCCGTGCATAGGGCTGAAAACCTTACCAACTTCGTGTGCCGATTGTCTAGAAATCTGGGAGCCTCAAACTCCTGGAATCCTAAGGGCCTGTCCAGGCTTGTAATGGTATTGCTTTACCTTTACGTTACTGCGCATTTAACGGCAAATACCTGCTGCACCTGTTGTGGCAACGGTAACAATATCTAATGAACCACTCCGTGTGTTCTTCACTTGGAAATGAGTGCTGTGTGCCACAGCTCAGCTGCTGTTTTTCCTGGTTAGAAAGAGCATTTCATTTCAGCTTTTAGTAAAGTGCTTAGAAATACATCCTCATCCTGCGGGACTGCTCCAGGTGTCACGTCCTGACAGCGGTGTTGCTGCATATTCAAGTCTTCGGGTATGTTGTACTGAGTCGACTGGTAGACAGTTTTCAGGCCCGCACATTCCAAGATCTTAGCCCAAGAAGTTGTTGGTTTATTGACGCTGAACATGAAGATAACCACGCTCCTTCGAAACGTCGGTGGATATCAGTCGACGTGATGTAACATCCCAGAAGACTCTTGAGTCTGTTACGTTCAGCCATCGCGACTAATTAACCCCGGCCGCTAAAGAACGTAGCTACGCCTCTGGTTACGCTGTTGTATTTAAAATTTACATCAGCACAGCTTCGATGGGCTCAGTGTGTGTGTGTGTGGCGTGGAGTCACAATATCGTCACTGCATTTATTTCGTTTGTTGCAGCTGACGTCATATAATTATTATGACACAGTGGCATGTAATGTAGCCTTTATTTACATATTTAGATTTGAGATACGCATGTTGTTTGTGTGCAGCTGAAATGATAATATAGTACTGTAGATTAATAATTCGCTGAAGGTAGACCGTATGGGAAGCTGCCGACCATAGCGTCACAGTTATTAACCCTTTAAAGACGAAGCGTATCTGTTTTATATAAGGACTCAGTGCGTACCGCGCTGTAAACACTCTCTACTTCGGTTATAAAAACCAGTCTCTTAATGTTTTATAAGGCAAAAGTTGCTGTTTGTTCTGAGATCCATACAAAACACATAAACGCAATGTGGGCACCACGTAGAATTTTTTAATGTTAAACGTGGTGGTACGTAAAGTTACCGCTAGGCTTTAAAAGGTTAAAGACAAAACTTATCTGTTTTATATAAGGACTCAGTGCGTACCGCGCTGTAAACACTCTCCACCTCGGTTATAAAAACCAGTCTCTTAATGTTTTATAAGGCAAAAGTTGCTGTTTGTTCTGAGATCCGTACAAAACACATAAACGCAATGTGGGCACCACGTAGAATTTTTTAATGTTAAACCTGGTGGTACGTAAAGTTACCTCTAGGCTTTAAAAGGTTAACACGTCTTTTCTATGGCCGTACGTGTCGCCGGGAATATGGCTGCTAGATTCCCTCAGCAACTGTAAGCGTGTCTTGACCAAATGTGCGATTCCGTAAATTTTAGTACAGTATAGTATGAACATAGTGCTTTGTATCATGCAGTGCTCTTAAAATGGGCTGTGGGTATGCTGTACCACCACTACTGTAATGACCACCACCACCACCACAGTCTCCATTATGATAGCAGTTTGTTCAGTCCTTCGTTCTTAGTTTATTAGATGACGTCGTAAATACCTCAGATTGTAAGACGTTGTGAGATATTCGTAGTTACTGTTGCGTGATGAAATCGGAAGGGCGCGAGATTGGAGCGGCCGTGACCTCATTAGAAGTACTAACGTGCTATGTGATTGGCAAGCCTGAGTACAGCGATCAGACCTCAGGTTATTGGGTCTCCAGGCGTGGATTTGAACTCGGGACCTGCCGAAAACGAAGGAAACTCCTTGTCACTACGTTCGGCGTCTGCTGTTGCTACGGTTTGGGGGGCCTGCAATTAGGAATGGCGTTCAGAAATAATTTGGACTGACCTCGTTTGCAACAATTTTATTATCTTGATGCTGAATACTAAACAACTGCTGGCTGAACATATTCACCTCCTGTGTTATACGTTCTATCTCCTTGGAAGTTTCCGGATGGCTCACGTAACCGTTCTATAGCGGTGTTGCTCCCGGACAGTCGACACCTGTGCAGTTCTGCCACTGCTGAAGCTCCGTGCACAGTAGAACACAGTGCTGCGTGCAGGTGCATTCTTTTCACAGGAACCACATGGTCCGGCTGTGCCCGAGATAATCGCCTTACATTTTGCAACTCGTGGCCATGCGTTACGACCAGTAATCACGCACCAGTTTTTCGCAGGCACACACGACAAGGGCCATTTGGTGGTGGAATGTTGCGATGATAATTCGCGCGATATTACAGCTTGTCATGTGTCGAAACAGCAGCTCCTGTTCAAATAATTTCCGAACGCCGTTCATACGTCTGTACCGTGAATTGAAGTCGTTTCACCTTGCGCAAGGGGAACATCACCCCGAGGGAGTCTAGCTTGTTACAACACTTCTATATCTCCACGCCTACAGGAAGGGGTGTAACGTAGTACATGTTGTTAGGGTGCCCGAACAGTTCTCTGAATATTTGGTGGCGGAACTGGAGTAGACAGACGGTTGTTATCGGGTGCCAGTATGTCTGCTGACTGGGGAACTCACCGGTGAGGTTGGCGGTCACGCATATCGAGCTGTGTAGATGCGGTTTAAAACGTGTGGAAAATCCGACAGATTAGACTTTCCATAAAGTAAAGTTGTGCTCAACATTAAGGCATGTGGAGTAATGGCAATAAACTGCACCTATTCTTAACCTCAGAACTGTGTGGGAGTTGTCAGCTTCCCGCCCTGGCCGCTGTACCTTAGGGGAAAGTGTACTGTTTGCCCTTTGAATTGGCTGGTTCGGCCACCGAGTTGGGCTGAGTAAGAGACTCCATATCTCATCATACAACCAAGAAAGAGCAAATAATTTTACATGACAAATACAGTTGTTATTCACTACTCCACCTGTCACTTTGTGGGGCCCTTCTGGGTCCCCGGACATTTTGGAATGTGTGGAAATGAAATTTCCGATGAGCTTGCAAGGCAAGGCTCCGTTCATCATTTTGTTGGACCGGAGCAGGACCTGGTGGGGGGCTGCAGGCAGAGTGTAAACAGAAAATTCTGTGTTGGCTGGATAAACAGCACGTGTCACTGTGGCAGGGTCTTGCCGGCACTCTGAGACAGGCTGGAGAGTCGATCTCGGGCCCTCATACTGCTGGTAAGACAACGCAACTGTCCTTTAACCTTTTAAAGCCTAGCGGTAACTTTACGTACCACCAGGTTTAACATTAAAAAATTCTACGTGGTGCCCACATTGCGTTTATGTGTTCTGTACGGATCTCAGAACAAACAGCAACCTTTGCCTTATAAAACATTAAGAGACTGGTTTTTATAACCGAAGTGGAGAGTGTTTACAGCGCGGTACGCACTGAGTCCTTATATAAAACAGATATGATCCGTCTTTAAAGGGTTAACAGGACGCAGTCGAGGGTAGTTGTTGGTCTTCTTACAGGGCACAGCACCCTGAGAAGACACTTCCACATAACGGGACTGACAGACAGTCCCCTTGTGTAGGAAATTCGGAGCAGAGGAGACCTCAGCTCGTGGTTTGTGGGAATGTGAAGCGTTAGTGACGCCCAGACATATTTGTCTGCGTTCCCTCTTTTTGGACCCTGAGGACCTTAGAGGTACTAAGTCTGGGGGCAATCTGGAACTTCTTCAGAAGGACAGCGCTGTCATGACTTGTACCCAGTGAGGGGGCACAGAGGGCCTGTAAAAGGCGTAGGTGCATCAGGACCGCAAGGGATAGACCCATAATTTATTCTATTCTATGCTTTGTTATTCACTTAGGCCTACACGTTTCGGTATTGTGGTCCATCTTCGGGGAAATCACTGTGTAAATATGATGAGTACATACATTGGGAGGGTCTGGTCATATCCCGCATGCAGTCCCGTGTCTGCTAGACGTCTTGTAGGAGCAGGGGGCGTACTAACTCATGAATAATTCATGGTGATTAATCACACGGACGAAGCTGAGAAAGAGGGAGAAGGTTTTGAATTTTAGACAGTCACCGAGGCAACAAGAAGGCACAGAGAGATCAGCAAAACTGGTTTCAGGTTTTAGAACAGCGGAAAGTGAGAACAAGGTACCGACTTATTTTCCACCGTATTCTGTCATTGGTAAATGAGTGGCCGCAGAATTTTTTAGTAGAGTTTCATGATTTACAATTTTTTCGTATAAAGTTGGTATGTGGTGGAGCAGTCAGGTGGGCACCCCGAATTTTTCGTTGTGGGGGCCGCGGGGGGGGGGGGGAGAGCTGGTCCTGAAGCTATGTATAATTTATGTTTGATCTGAAAAATTATGTTATAAAATCATGTCGTAAGCACAACAACTGCATTTATATACATACGAATATAACTACATGTTCCGTGACTCAATCACAGTGTCCTGTCTTCTTGCTTTTTTTTTTTTAATTTTATTGATTTATTTTTCAAAGTTCTAATGTACTAGTCGTCAGCTGATTTGAGTGGCTGATTTTGACTGAAGGGGAAATCACGTAAAACTTTTGGTATCATAAATCTACAAAATCCGGTTTTTTTATTATTTTGGTTTTATTATTTTATTATTATTTGGGGTTTTGGAGGGGCTTCAGTCCGGCGGCCCCCCCCCCCCCCCACCGGTTGGGTGCGTCCCTCGTCGGGACGCATGGGATAAGAGAAGACATCTCTTCTTGCCTCTGCGATGAATCGAGCCACTGTACCGCCTAGGCTGTCCTGTCTCCGTGTACTTCGTACTTTTTAATATTTCTGCGCAAGTTTATTTATCCTCATTTTGAAACGATTCCGTGTGAGATGTTCACGAATTTTCCTGCATTCTCAGTCCACGTGGAGGAGCCAAAAGTATACTGAAACCCTCTACATTATCACGGGTCACATTTCCAACCACGTGCGAGCGAGCGAGCGAGCGGATGCAGTGGGTTTCCTCCCACTTTGCACTTGCAGTGCCCAGCGACTGTACGGCCCAGGTGATTATGGCATACTGTGATTTTGTCCCTTTGTGCCGCACCGCCGCCAAGCGGCCTGTTGTGATGTTTTTATTTGGGTGCCATTTAAAAATAAACTGGTCCTTTTGTTGTTCCTTTAACACGTCATCCTTCGCAATTTGAATGAAACTAAATATGATAAGGCGCGTTTTGTATTGTTCAACGAATTTTAACACGTTGTGCTTAGAATTTGAGCAGCACGGCTTAAACTTTACGTGTTGCGTTCAGTACTGCCCGTTTTTCCCACTCAGGGTTATTGTTTATAGCGGGCTGGGATAGCGTAGTCCTTATAACGACTCGCTACGGTCTGGACGGTCCGGGGATCGAATCCACGTGGGGGGCGAGATTTTCCGTAGCCGTCCAGACCGGCCCTGGGGCCCACTCGGCCTCCTGTACAATGGGTACCGGGTCTCTTCCCCGGGGGTAAAGCGGCCGGGGCGTGGGGCTAGCCACCCACCTCACTCTGTTGCCCCTACTGGAATAAATCTGTTCACAGGCCTATGAGTTTGAACTGAGAAAAGTCTCTATTTTACAACCAAATTCATTTTTGCGTCTTGTTTCCGTTTAGCGGCTAATCTTTGGTGAACATCTGTGAAAGACAGACTTTTTAGTACCTCATGGCTTTTCTCATAGCAGGTGTTCGGAAATGTGAAACCCGCCTCTGTTGACCAACTTTGGTTCAATTCAAAGCCGACAAACTTGTACAGGTGGCCAGCTTATGGAAACCACTTGACGTAATGAGAGACGAACTGTGCAGCTGTCACTTTTGCGTATGTACGGTTCAGATTGCAGACGCAGTGGGTAGAGTAGGAAGGCAGATACATAACGCTGTCCGTGAACAGCACCGTTAGGTACAGTAGTGGGTCAGTTGCTACTAGAAAATTCCATTGTATTGTCCATACTTGTGGAGAAAGGATGGCGGTTGGGTGGACAACAGTTAGTTCTGCTAATGAATGAGGATATCGGTCCATTTACAGTTTGGTATACGAAAACTATGCAACTCTTCAGTTCTGCCAACATAGGGAGGTTGAACTTAATGGACAGTATAACACTAACTGTGAAACTGTGGCCAAGATTCAAGATAAACAGGTGGTCAAGTTATAGAACAATGACCGTTGTCACATCATAGGAATATGCCAATTTCGTAAAAGTGTGGCCAAAATACAAGGGTGGCCAACTTCACAGGGTGTACTGTAGGTAACAAGCTGGATGTGGAGCTGCGTCTAAGGTTGATATTTGTGTGCTTCAACCAACCTTCGAATCTCTGAAAACTGAAAAACAGCACCAGGTGTCTTATTAAATGATTAAGTGTAATAAACAAGCAGTCTTGCCTTATTCGGGCTGCATAAATTAAGTTTCGCACATTTGCAGTTGTTGTTAACCTTTTAAAGCCTAGTGGTAACTTTACATACCACCAGGTTTAGTATTAGAAAATTCTACGTGGTGCCCACATTGCGTTTATGTGTTTTGTACGGATCTCAGAAAACAAACAGCAACTTTTGCCTTATAAAACATTAAGAGATTAGTTTTTATAACCGAGGTGGAGTGTTTACAGCGCGGTACGCACTGAGTCCTTATATAAAACATATACGCTTCGTCTTTAAAGGGTTAATCAAATAGGCATTTATTTAACATCGTTGCTGATTTAATGGTAGTATGTTGTCATATATTTTCTCCATCAAAGGATTTTAATGTATACAACTACTGTCATGTGGGGTCCGCGAAATTTTTTGTCTTTAGGAGGGGCTTGTCATCTACTCAGAAAGCTTGGGAACCCGGCGTTATTCTGTTTTGTTGCATTTGTGCTGTACGTACATTCTGAAAACGAGTGCCATTGGGATGTACGCTGTGAAGGAGATTTGGTTTCGTTTGGCTACGTTGCTTCCGTGTTAAGTGGGTCCCTGTCACCGTGTTAAGTGGGTCCGTGTCACCACGGCATGGCGCGTCCTCAGGTTGCGGATGGAGGAACGGCCTCCAGTTATAGAGGCTAGCTACAAATACATTGAATAAGTAGTCGCGGACAGCCGACAAGGGGTGGCCTTCCATCTTGGGGGGTGGGTGAGGTGCTAACAACTCCTCACCGTAAAAAATTATTATGTTACGAAACAGCCTACAAAGCCTCGGACCTGGACCGATTCTTTGGTACGACTCCAGCTACGGAAAAGGGATATGAGTTTTGGAAAATGGATCTTCAAGAAGTGGGATGGGGGGGCATGGACTGGATTGAGCTGGCTGAAGATAAGGACAGGTGGCGGGCTCTTGTGAATGCGGTAATGAACCTCCGGGTTCCATAAAATGCGGTGAATTTCTTGACTAGCTGAGAAACTGTTAGCTTCTCAAGAAGGCCTCTGCTCCATGGAGTTAGTTAGTTAGTTAGTTAGTTAGTTAGTTAGTTAGTTAGTTAGTTAGTTAGTTAGTTAGTTAGTTGGTTGGTTGGCTACATTACTTGGTCGGTACAGTGAAGCAGATGGGGCCGCGTTAAAATGCACGGTGATTTTTCATGTGTAACGTATCAGCACGAATTCACTGTCTCACTAAAAAACAGGCCCTGTAATCGTATTTCCACTCTGTAATGCACCACACACCAACCGTAATGCCGTGTGGTGACTGCGTGGATTAACTTTGAGAATTCGCGTGTTCATTCCGCAGTCTGCCTTACGACAGGTCCACAGCCTCTTCCAAAGCGAGTTCTCCACACAGTGCGATCTAGTGCTTCCTCTTTCAGTTTCCAGTATCTTCTCTTTCCTTTAAGGTCATCCAGAAGCTGCTGACGTCTTCTTCGTCGTCTTCCCGTCATTTCTATCTCCCTCAAACTATCCTTCAGTCACATGTTTCAGAAGGCAGTTCCTACGCAAGATGTGACCAATCCAGTTCGCCTTTCTTCTTTTTATTGTATGTAGGATATTCCTCTCCTCCTTGACTCTATGTAACACTTCTTCCATTTCTCACACGATCAGCCCAGCTGATCTTCTCCATCCTTCTCCACCACTACATTCCAAAACCTCCCGGGTATTTCTGATGTTGTGTCCGAAGTGCACACCTTTCAGCACCACACAAAGCTGTGCTCCAAATGCAGCACTTTACTATTTTCTTCCTTAAATTTAAGTCCATATAAACTGAGATTAAACCAAGGTTCGTTACTAAACACATTGCATGCGGCGTGCGTTTCTCTCGCCTGAGTTTATGACATTTCTAGTTAGATCGGTATTAGTGCACAAACACGCGACGTTGCAATGGTACGCGTTCTCATTACGAAGGCAGACTTCACGATAACAGACATGTGACGACGTGTCTGCGAGTATCGGGTGTAGAAGGCTCGGTAAGGTGAAAGGTAAAGCTATTCAATGACAGTCTTGAACAGGCCCTTAGGGCTGAAGGAGGTTGAGGCTCCAAGATTTCAAAACAATCGGCACATGCAGGTGGCAGGGTTTGTCAGCCCTACGCACCGGCCACCTTTACCCCCCAGGCGATATTCCAGGTACTCATTTCTGTTAGAGGCTGAGTCCACCCCGGGGTTATCATGAACAGCACTACAGCCCTTGGTGGGCTTTGGCCTCCTTCACAACTCTCCTCCAGCCTGCTGTGTCCTCTACTCTTCCTCACCAGCCTCTTACCCCTGTCACCACATTGCCCAACCATCTTGTACGTGGTCGTCCCTTACTTCTTCTGGATAATAATCTCGCTTCACCAACCAACCAACCAAAGAGCTAACTAAGGGCGGACGTCACTTTGTCTGGGTAGCCTTTCCTGCGTATTAACCCTTTAAAGACGAAGCGTATCTGTTTTATATAAGGACTCAGTGCGTACCGCGCTGTAAACACTCTCCACTTCGGTTATAAAAACCAGTCTCTTAATGTTTTATAAGGCAAAAGTTGCTGTTTGTTCTGAGATCCGTACAAAACACATAAACGCAATGTGGGCACCACGTAGAATTTTTTAATGTTAAACCTGGTGGTATGTAAAGTTACCGCTAGGCTTTAAAAGGTTAAGAATCGCTGGGCTCCAAAACAGACACCTTATTCTATAACGGGGATTAGCTTACGCGAACTGTTTATAGTCCTGATTCGCGACCGGGACTTGTTACGCTAAAGGCTACGGCGCTAGGAGCATATAGCCTTCCTATCTGGCGGGGGGGGGGGGGGGGGGGAAGAATTTGGTTGGATGGCTGCCTGGGAGTTGAACCCAGAGTGGCATAGTCGCCGCGTAATGTCTTGGTGAAGCCGCCATGCTCGCGGGAGGAAGGGACGCGGGCCGTGCACCGACTTTTTGATTTCTCCCTGGCATTTACCTTACAACTGAGGAAAATAACGGTAAAACCTCAGTCAGGGTGACCGAAATGCGCCCAGCTAGTCAATAGCGGGCACGTTTCGATGTCGAGTTGTCCGCCATTTAATCTCGCTTCAACGTTCTTTTAGGCTTTATATTCACACCGTGCATTGTTTCTTATATATAGTTAGAGACCAACTCATGCACACATTAACACTGAAACATTCACAAAAGTACCCCTCGCATGTTTCGAACTCACTTAGTGTTCATCTTCAGGGGGGTCACACATTCACTGATTACACAAAATCACAATATGGAATATTTTATCATATTTTATCAACATACCAGATACGTCATAAAGGACAAACATCTGTTGGCGTATTGTGATTTTGTGTAATCAGTGAATGTGTGACCCCTCTCTGAAGATGAACACTGAGTGAGTTCGAAACATGTACGGGTACTTTTATGAATGTGTTAGTGTTAATGTGTGCTTCATTTGGTCTCTAACAGTATATTCTTTTAGACATCCGTTCCTCCAACATTCTCTGCACATGCCCTAGCCATCTTACCCTCTGTGCTTTCACGAACCTTATAATATCAACCACAGGATTATGGAAATGAAAAATTCCAATGACCCCCTTCGGGAATCGAACCCGCGTAGTGCTGAACCAACTGCGCTACCGCGTAGCCCCAGACGGCTCGGTGAGGCAGCCAAGTTCTGCGAGGTGCGATGCGGAAGCCGGCACGTAGTAACAAACGAAATGGGTCAGATAAACTAAGGACCTTATACCGCAGTATAACGTTGAAGGTCAGAATTAACCCTTTAAAGACGAAGCGTGTGTAAGGACTGCGTGCGTACCGCGCTGTAAACACTCTCCACTTCGGTTATAAAAACCAGTCTCTTAACGTTTTATAAGGCAAAAGTTGCTGTTTGTTCTGAGATCCGTACAAAACACATAAACGCAATGTGGGCACCACATAGAATTTTTTAATGTTAAACCTGGTGTTACGTAAAGTTACTGCTAGGCTTTAAAAGGTTAAAGCTGGTTTGCAGCAATGATATTAGGGGCCGTGCTGGATTCATCTGGCTCAGGATATGGACAAATGACAGGATCTAGATCGTGAACCTTCAGGGTCTATCAGACTATCTTGATCAGCTGAGGAACTGCTGGCGTGTCAAGCATGGTGAGAACCCAGTTTCGGTGTAATGCACTGCGCATGCGTAGCGCGTTCGGCGTGTATCTGAATGTGAGATACTAAGGAATGATGCTTTGTGCTTCCAAACTCGTCTATCCAAACAAGCTTTGAAGATGTATAGGACAGGGCTGTTGTGTTCGCTACAGGTGGTAAAACAGTGTTGTTAGATGGGTGAAGGGGAAGGCTTGGCGTGGAGAAGAAAAAATGTTCTGTGTTTTCTCTATCGGACCCATGCAGTGCTGCTTAGCAGACCTGCTGCGTTCTAAAGATAGGATTCAGCGCGGTTGAAGTACAGCACGGCGAAAAATTTCATGCATGTAAGCGTTTCCCAGTCACTTGTTAAGGCGCGTTCTCAAGATTGCGAAAAGCGACTGTTAGCGTCGTAATATCTGTCCGTCCGTCCGTCTGTCCTCAGTGAACTGGCTCCGACTGGACGGATTTTCGTGAAATTTGATATTTGAGGTTTTTTTTTTTTTTTTGCAAAATCTATCGAGAAAATTCAAGTTCCATTAAAAATCTGACAAGAATAACGGGTACCTTGCGTGAATACCTATGCAGATTCATGATAATATCTCGCTGAAGTTTTCTTAGAATGAGAAATGTTTCGGACAAAAGTTGTAGAGAGAATCAAAACACACATTTTATGGTCAATAACTTTTGTCCAAAAATCGTACCGTTTATGAGATAATGCGGAAAAATATGGTACAGCCAGACAGGCCACAGATGACAATAAAATACGGCGCATGCGCTTTGCATGCTGCATAACTAAGGCTACAGACACACATTCAGAATATGTAATACTTATTGCTTTTCCACGGCAACAATCGTTACGCGAACGCGCCTCAACGTTACGTCATGCGTATACTGCCTGTCTGTGTTGTCTGAAATGGCGACATAACCGTGAATTTTGACAAATTCTAGAACATATTTGGTCAGGATGAGGACAGTGTTTTGAGGTGTGGGGCCGATACTGCATACGACCTGCTACGACCGTCTTTGGGGTAGATTAGTGATGAGGTTCCTCCTCGGAACAAATACAGTCGAACCCGGTTATAACGACATCGGTTTATACGACACCTCGTCTATAACGTCAGATATTCTGTGGTACCAGTTAATTCCTCACTGTAAACCATAACATTATACTCCTCGGCTATAACAACACTCGTTTATAACGACACAAAATATTCCTTCCGCTTCCTGACGTTATAACCGAGTTAGACTGGATATAGGATGACACGTTGTGACATTCGATAAGACAGCGATAACTTAAAATTTCATTTTCGGTCAAGTTTGATAGAGGTAAAGGAACCATAATTGGACATATGTTACCAAACATTTGTTATAAATCCCTTTGAAAACTGTCGCGCGTCACGTTCTTGCAGTTAGCAAGCTGCTGATTATTTCGGAGGTCTGAGTTCTTGCAGTTAGCAAGCTGCTGATTATTTCGGAGGTCTGAGTTTTCAAACTCGCGACACAGAAAGGTCATCTCACAGGGATTTGGTGAGCATAGAAAGCTTGAAATAGGCGACGACTGAATCCTCCCACATCCTTTGCAAATCATAATGCACACATCAGTGTAACAAATGGCAACACACAGACAGTGCAGTAGTCAATAGAAGAATTAGTAAAAAATGTGACAATGTTTAGACACTTCGAAAATGAAATGCATGTTCACTATTAAGTATTTATCTTAAGTGTATAAATCTCAGTTGTAAAATGTACTCCCTGTAGTATTCTTGCAATTAGGCTTAAAAGCAATAAGCATATAAGCGAACCCATTACAGGCCTGGTCAGGCCCTGAAGGTTCCAGGAGGTTGAGGCTCCCAGATTTCAAGACAATCGGCACGTGAAGGTGGTAAGGTTGTCAGCCATACACACCGGCCGCCTTTACCCCACAGGAAATATTCTTTGTACTCATTTCTGTTAGAGGCTGAGTCGACCCCAGGTTCATAGTGCGGCCGGAAGGATTATGCCAATAAAAAATTCCAATGACACCATCGGGAATTGAACCCGCGACTTTCCGGCTTGTAGCGCAGTGCCTCAACCAACTGCGTCACCGCGTGTCCTCTGTTTGTGTAACTTTTAATTTTTAATTTTGGATAAGTCCCTGAGGATGATCCTACGGGATCGAAACACGTAGGACTAAAGTGTGAATATTTTAACCTTTTAAAGCCTAGCGGTAACTTTACGTACCGCCAGGTTTAACATTAAAAAATTCTACGTGGTGCCCACATTGCGTTTATGTGTTTTGTACGGATCTCAGAACAAACAGCAACTTTTGCCTTATAAAACATTAAGAGACTGGTTTTTATAACCGAAGTGGAGAGTGTTTACAGCGCGGTACGCACTGAGTCCTTATATAAAACAGATACGCTTCGTCTTTAAAGGGTTAAGTGTTGTAACGGAAAGACATTGGAATACAGTGCAGTGGTTGGATAAATTTTGTATTTGATTAATAATCTTGCTTTATTCATACGGAATATAATGTTATGTTGACTGTTTACAACCATTCAATTATACTTAGTAATACAAGGGAGATGTGTCACCTTAAAGTCCCCCCGCCATTTTGTTTTCGCATATGTAAACTGTAATTCGTTGTCAGTATTTTTTCAACGTGGCAAGTTTTTAAAGCGATGAAAAGGGACGTTCGTTGACGTTTTCAAGTGACCATGACATGTCAGCTGGCCTGAAGCATCTACATTGACTTCTGCTTTAATTATACTTATCGTTAAAACGTGTTTATCGAGCTAGACGCTGATTTGCCGTGGACAGGCTTGTCTGTCTGCCATATAAAGCGTTGCAGCTGTCTGTGTAAATAACAAATGCAAACCGTGTAAAGTAAATTAGTGTCATGAGTCTACGGCCTTTCTAGAGTAGGGTTTCCCCAAACGCTTTTGCTCGCGGACCCCTGTTGGCGTCGAAAAATAACCACGGGTCCTCACATCCTTGCTCACGTAAGTATAGAGTGTGCGGATGATACGTATCCAGAGTTAAACAATTTATATCTCGGAACTGGTTTTAGATAGCTGCGAATACATACCAGTAGCATACGTAACAATGCAGTGTATAATTTGAACTTAATTAAACTGATTGTCGCTGGCTTTGTGGGTACAGGGTGTTTCTTAATTAGATGTTCTAGCGGTAATGCGAAATAAACATATCGCCAGTTACAGAAGTTCTGTTAGTGTTTGTAACAAAACCTTATTTCTTTAATTAAAACATGACTAAACTTAAAGGCAGCCATTACAGAAATGTATCCACGGATCCCTGAGGAACTGGTCGTGGATTCGTTGGCATCCGTGGAGCGCACGTTGGAAAGCCCTGCTTTGGAGTAATAATAGTCGAACGGTGACGTCACGTGTCGCATGTTGATGTGAAGGTCAAGATGTCTGATGACGTAACCAGTGTAACGAATGATTGGGTACTGTGTTGTTTAGATAGGGGTCATTAGTATTGATAACATTTGGCAAAACTGCACTATGACCTGTTTTATGTTATTTTAATAATATTCAGATTTTTATCTTGTAGGGTTAGCATGTGATAACGCAGTACTCTGTTCATTTGTTTGAAATGCAAAGTAGTTAGTGCGTGTCGTGGATTCAACAATACGTCGCCGTTGTTTCCCCAACTACACGTATCATCCTGGAGCTGGATCGAACGTTTTACATCACTGCAAACGAGTAGTAGAGCTCATTTCTCAATCCGCATAAAAAACGCAGGATAATGGTTAAAATTTTTTGTGTTTCAAATTTTGGTTTCAGTCTCATACGAAGGTCATCGGGAAAGTGATGGTCCTGGAACTGCGAACAAATGCCAGACAATATTGGAGTGCGCGGTATATGACGACTAGTCCCATCTATTGCCACACGGCTGAATTAAAATCACGTCGCCCTCCCCACCTCACCCCTTCAACAGGCCGTATGTCAGTGCCAGAAAAATGGCTGGAGAGGGCGTGTCTTCGACAGCCTACAGTGATGGAATGTCTTGTTATCCGGGCAGTCCCGTTATGCAATATTCACGCACGACTTCAAACAGTGAGTAAAGCATTTTAAAGACGGGAACATGGACAGCGCCTATCAGCTTCGTAGACGTCGCCCGCGAACTGCCACCACCAACAAAAAAAGGGAAAAGTCGTTGGGATTGTAAAAAAATCGACATGTGACAGGGATATGGGAGAAAAAATTGGAATGAGGCAAGCCGCGGTCCAGGAGATTTTGGAAAGTTATCCGGGAAAGTTCGTGCCCGCTGGTTTCCTGGCTTGCTGACGAAGCAGAGCGAGCTACCGAGGGGGAGGGTTGGTGGTGGGGTCGTGACCGTTGTTGGAACGGCGTGCTGTTGAAGGTGATGGCTTTCTTCACAACATCGTAACGGGTGACGCAAACTATTGTTACCGACCATTCGCGTTCAAACCCTGAACAGGATCGGTGATTTGGGTTCCAACCCAGAAGAGGCCTTATTAAGATAAATTCTTTTCGGTTTAGTTAACCTTTTAAAGCCTAGCGGTAACTTTACATAGGACCAAGTTTAACATTAAAAAATTCTACGTGGTACCCACATTGCGTTTATGTGTTTTGTACGGATCTCAGAACAAACAGCAACTTTTGCCTTATAAAACATTAAGAGATTGGTTTTTATAACCGAAGTGGAGAGTGTTTACAGCGCGGTACGCACTGAGTTCTTATATGAAACAGATACGCTTCGTCTTTAAAGGGTTAATTAGAAGAGGGACTTTTTGGTGTATAAAAGAGTAGCTAGGGAAGACAGCGCGAAGGAATGAGTGCGGCTAGCTCATTGAAAACATTAAGGGTATGAAGATACCGCATTTTGTCCCCGGTACAGGGCTACACACGAGGCGTCTGGTGCGTGAAAGAGTCTGGGGCCGTGGAGGGGGGACAAATGATACACAATAAACACAGAACGGGAAACTACCACGAAAGAAGGGATAGAGACGTCCATCCTCACAGGAAAATAATGGAAGACAAAGACAATCTCAGGTACTCGATAATAAAGTAACGTAGTTGTTACTTAGTTGTTACGTAGTCCCCGTTACGAAGTTGCTAAGATAAAGAAATAAAATGGTTGTCTTTTCTTTTCACGGCTCAGGCTGAGGGAATGGTTAGGCAGTTTCATCTGTCGTTCGAAGTCGTTTGTGAAAGGAAACGACGAGTCAGCATGAAACCAGCTGTAAATACTGTGCGACATCGGAAGACAGCGTTGACGGGTTTATTTGCTTGTTATAAGAAACACATTCTTGAGAATCTTAAATTACACACAGGCATGACAGCCAGTGACAGATGACACTTCAAAATTAGCAGCTGTTAAACTGGAAAATAAATTCTATTCTTGTAAAGAAAATGGCTGGTCTCTTTTTAAGTGCTTTTCTTCCTTTTGCTGAAGGTCACTCAGGTTTTCTTCGCGATATTTGAAACGACGTGAACAAATGTATTGTAATGATGGTTTGTTTTGCCACGTATAGGCTGAGAACGTGTCCTTTCAAATCCATGCATGCTTATCGTTATATTGGCTTAGAAGCCAACCTCAAAACGGGCTCACGCAGGGAGTTTTAACATCAGAGTGTGTGGCCAGTCCTTATGTGATGTCAGGCTTCCGCTGCGATATTGATGATATTTGCCTTCCTCTGGGATATTACGCAGCGTCGAGTGGTAATCCTTTACCGACGTTTCGGGCAACGTATCGGCCCCAGCTGCAAGAGTCAAGAAGTCCAAGAAAATGGGGCTTCTTTACCTTTACATGTTACACAAAAAGTGGGTAATTACTTGGGTTTCCAAGCGACTCTTGGCTTCTCAAGGTGGATTGTTTTGAATCAAATTACTTAACCTTTTAAAACCTAGCGGTAACTTTACGTACTACCAGGCTTAACTTTAATCAATTCTCCATGGTGCCCACATTGTGTTTATGTGTGTTTTCCTTATCTGGGAACAATCTGCAAGTTTTACCTGACACGTCATCAAATGATTGGTTTTTTAAACTGAGGTGGAGAGTGTTTACTGCGCGGTACGCCCTGAGTCTTTATATTAGAACGCGTCTCGTCTTTAAAGGGCTTCTAACAGTCACTGCGAATGCTGTACGTATAGATACAGCGCGGTGAGTCAAAGCGCCAGTATCACAGAGTTCACCTGCCATCACCATTCGCAGTTCGATTTCTGGTAGGGCTAAGATATTTTTGTTTCTTCCGAAATATGTAGACCGTTTCTGGAACCCACACAGTCTCGTGTTTAGTGCGTGTCGGAGCGCTTTTCCTCGAACAAAAACGGCAGGGACTTGAAGCTGACCACTCATCTTCACCTGGTGCCGAGGTTAAGAACAAGTGGAGTTATATCTCCACTCCTCTATATGACTTCATGACATTCGCAGGGTAATTTACCTCCATATGCCCCAGTAACAAAACCCTTTGTTTGGTTCATAATGTTTCAGTGTTTAAAAGGGACTTTGTCAGGTAGCATGTCACATTCTCCGGCTTGGCCTCTTCCGTTGAGGATTCACGACCAAACTTTAGAAAGCGTTACTCATTGTCTTCTTGCGTTTCAGATGTTTCGCCCATCAGATACTGTATTTGATGGTCGTAGCACTGAGTGAAATTCTTTATTGAATATTTTTCCTGATTCATCTCTCGCTCTCTTCAGCATTAACTGCTGCAGCCGCCCATACCGCCGCCGCCACCACCACCACCACCACCACCACCACCATCACCACCATCACCACCACCACTTCCAACACCACACCACCATCTCCACCACCACCATCACCTCCATCACCGCCGCTGCCGCCGCTACCAGTACCATCACCAATATTACTACTACCATTACAGGTCAGTAGGGTACCAACGTTGCGAGGGGCCCCGAGTGCAGGTAAATGTAATGAAAGGTTTTGTAGAACCTTGAAGCCACCTTACGATAGTGTTTATTTTATTTGTGTATTTACGTTTTATCTTTATGACAGATTAAGATGACGTGTTTACAGAATTACTAACGGTTAAAGTCAGATTTAATATGTTCCATGTCCGTGCACTATATTATACAAAAAAACATTAAACACCAACAAATGCACAAAGGGCTTTTTCATCACTTGTAACACACTCCTACATGTTTCGACCCTGCTGGGTCATCTTCAGGGAGAACTTTCTGCCGTGGTTACACTATGGTTGCAAGCCGAGACCACAGAGTTCGCGCCTCCAAAAGGCCACGCAATACACAATCAACAGCTCAACTATAAAGTGCAACCACAGTGTAACCACGGCAGAAAGTTCTCCCTGAAGATGACCCAGCAGGGTCGAAACATGTAGGAGTGTGTTACAAGTGATGAAAAAAAACCCTTTGTGCATTTGTTGGTGTTTAATGTTTTTTGATTAAAGTCACGTTTGGGCCGTCTGAAAATCTAGGAGGGATCGCTGAGGTTCGGGGCCCCGGCAAGACCTCAACGGCCCCTGTTCGCCGCACACAGTCCTGCCACTTCAGTGTAGGCTTGTAGTTTTACTGCAGTTAAGATTAGATGGCACGCGCGCAGAAACGAGATTTCGTCTTTCGGCGAAACGGATGAGTCCATGTGACTCTGCGGGGGCGACAGTTCAGTCGACTGCTGGAAGCCGAGATGTGCGGTTGAGGTAGTAGCGTTTGTACTGTGCTGGAGAGGTTATGTTACGCGGTTGTGCTAGGTTGCTGGGTACCCACTCCATTCTCCTGTTGCCCCTTTACTTCCCCTCACACGCGTCGCCGTGTGCCATGTCATCTTAATCCTGCTCTACATGTCTGCCTTTTAGGCGCGTTCGCATGCTCGCCAAAGCAGTGCCGGCCTGACCAAACGCGAGGCCTGTTTGCGTCAAATCGGCCAAAGGCCGGCCCTGCGCGAAAGCGCGTATTAGCTTCGTTATGTCCGTCCGCATTTTCAGCTCGGCTTCCACTGGACGGATTTACGTGAAATTTGATATTGGAGGTTTTGATTAAAGTATGTTGATGAAATCCAAGTTTCGTTACAATCGGAAACAAGTGTCGGGAACTCTACGTGAAGACCTAAGTAAGTTTTGTTGTTTCAGGCGACATTAAATCGTCACAAAAGCGCTTTCGTCGAGTGAAGTGGTGTCAGGCTGTTAGGATCGCCGAGGAGGCATAAACATTATGTGAACGCGCCACAGTGTTATTGTTATGCGTACATTGCCTGCCTTGTTTGAGAATGTGGAAGTTTGCCCAGTGCACTTAGCGCACACCCGGGGGGGGGGGGGGGGCTGCGGCACTGCCGCTTGTAGACGCGGCTATATGAAAGATTTACGTGATTTGCGCATCAACCTAAATCAGCTACCGAAATCAACTGATGACTAGTAGTACATTTAAATATTGAAAAATGTAATAAAAGCTTACGAATACGTAGATATTTTTTTTCCTTTTCATTTTTCTTGTAACCAAACTAGATGGTTGGGTCGGTGATTTTGACAATTTTCATAACTCAGTTTTTAAACGCAGACATAAATTACATATAGCCTTAAGGTCGGGGACCCCCTTCCCCAAAGAAAAGTTCTGGGTGCGCCTATGGCCCAGTTAGTAAAGTTATCCCGGACTAAAGGCTTTGTGTTAGAGCTACTTGAACGCGCTAAATGCTCGTTCTCGATGGAATCGCGCTGCGAAGTATACCTTGTTATCCCAAGTTTGTACCATGAAAACGCCTCTGAACAGATCACAGGATAAGGCTAGATCTTTCTGGTGTCACACCAAGGACAACGCCTACTAGTTCAACACAGCGGTATCGCGAGTTGTATTTTAAGATTCACGCCACACTGGCGTTATGGCGGGAGAAGATCGTGTAGTCGTGGGTCATACGTTTGAGAGTCATGGTACACCATATCAGCGGGTCGCCACAGGCCATACTATTAGATGATCTGTGTATCAGACACACAGCATGGCGGCTATAGTTGGGTTTGGCTGTAACACATTTCTTTAATAAACGAGAGCGATAATAATGATAATTGTAAATATCACCGCATTCTGTTCGAAAAAGTTTACTGCTTGATCTTCAGTGATCCATCAAATAATTTGCAGTGAGGTTTTTAGGCCTGTGCGTTCAATAGAGGCTTATATTTGCTGTTGGTTTATGTTTCTAGGCCAGATGATTTGAACTTCCTTTAACTACTGATTAGTATGGTTTATTAATTTTGTAGAAGGCTTCGTGTTGCTTTCGCAAAGATGATTTTAATTTGTACAATTTCTCAGTTCTACATTTATATGTAAAAAAAAGTATTTGTGTTTGTGGTCAGTGTCATAATAACATTTAAACGTTGCACTCTTTGCAAACTCGAGCCACCTTTTCATAGATCAGACATACGATTTCCTTTCAGTTTGTGAACAGAAATATTTTTCTCTCCATTCTCGATAAAATGCGTGTCTTTCACTTCTATTTACGTTTTTTAGTAGCAGGTTACTTCGGTACTGACATTACGGCATTCACTATTCAAGTTAAAATTAAATATCAATAATCTGACTACAGCAAACTTGATTGAAAGCTAATTTGCAGCTTGCAGTTTTAATTTTTCTTTTTAGTGTTCTGGTTATAGGCCTGATGATGGCTTGTTCAAGCCAAAACATGTAGCCTGTTTTACCTTGTATTGTGATTTGTGTGTGACTGCCTGAAAAAAGAGATATGTCTGTAAATTGGTAACACAATGGGGATGTCTCACCTCAAAATAATACAGTGGGTAACAGAACCAAGAAAGCCATGATTACGTTGATCTGTACTATCAGTGGGACTTATTTCCGAAATGTCAATTTTGTCGTCAGCTTTTTAGGAGGGAGCGCCTTTCCCGAAATTTTGGTATATACCTACAAATGTGGGGAAGTAGCCACAAATCACATATCTTTTTGTGTTGACAAGTTGTACTGTAACATGTTTCAGCTCATGTGTAAGGAGCTGTCATCAGGCTGACAAGGTACTAGAGAAAAGCTGTCATATAATACACATTATATCGTTTTACACAGTGTATGTCTGCAGTTGAGATATCAACTTACGATATGATAAAAATATATGATAAACAAAAAGCATTAAATTCAAAATTATATCAACTGTATATAAAACAATAACATTAAAACGAGTGTTAAAATAGTTACAGTTATGTATAATGTATTAGTATTCCCAGATGAGGGTGTAGATCTAGGTTAGTGATGTCAGCTTTGGGAGATGTTACACTGAACTCTGCTTGCAAGATGTTGTGAGTAGGAAGAATATTCCTGTTGCCATCACTGCTGTTTTTTTATATTATTCTCCTCAGTCAGTTGTTTTCTGTGAAAGTGTATAACTTGCAAAATATATCATTACAAATGAAATAGATTGTGTGTGTATATGTTGACTGTATGTGTAAGAATTATGTTGTTAAATTTGGTGAGTGGATACATATTAGTACTTACATAAATGTATATAAGCACTGCAAATCCCCTGTTATTGTATTGCCTGTGTACTACATGCTATCCTAATCCAGGGGACTGGATTTAAATTTACAGGAAACATGTATTACATATATGTTATCTGAGTAATTTGCATCTTATGTAGAAAGTGAATTTTGTTATTTTGTGGTGATAGGTCTGGGAATACCACATCAGCTGACAGCAGACTGGAGGTGTCTCAGAGTGGAATGCCATGGTGGAGAAGACATGCAGAACTTGGACCAGGAGTTGCGGAGAGTCGTCATTAATGGCGGTTTAAACTGAGGCTGATCACCAACAGGAAACTTGTCTTGCAAGGTATTTCATTTTGCAAGATTTGAGGTTATTGCTGAAGATTCAAGTCTCCTAGGAGGGTATGCCATGTGGACTTGTAAATAGTTGGTGATTGTTTGAGGAATTGTGGTGCCTTCAGCTTCAGAGTCCAGCAGTCCAAGAATACTTTTTGCATTGCATTTTAGTTTACAGTACTCATACACATATTTCCCTTTCTTTAAGTGTAATTCCCTTCTTGAACATGAAGGCAAAGTATGCTTATGAGTTCACCATGCTGATTTTGTATGTGCTGAAGTAATTTTTTACAAAACTTGCTGTGAACATAAGGCCACTGGAAACCACCGTAATGCCATACTCTTTAATTTCACTACTGTCGGTCAGTAAAACATATTTGATTCACATATTGCTTTGGTGGTGGTGGTGGTGGTGGTGGTGGCAGTGGCAGCAGTGGTGGTGGTGGTGGTGGTTGCTGTTGCTGCTGCTGCTGCTGCTGCTGCTGCTGCTGCTGCTGCTGCTGCTGCTGCTGCTGTTGTTGTTGTTGTTGTTGTTGTTGTTGTTGTTGTTGTTGTGATGCAAAGAGGACAATGCAAAGAATCCCCTTCTGAGACTGTTCAGCTGTTTTTATATCCTGTTCTTGGGCAGCATGTATGCTTATAAAAGTGTTCATGTCACAGTAGATATTTTGCAGTCATTTGATCTACATGCTTGCAGTATCCATTTCTTTCACATGTTCCATCTGTTTGTTTTACATGCTCCGGTCACTTCTTGAACGTGTTCTGGCCATTTATTCCATATGTTATGTTCATCTGTGCCACATTGTGTAGGTGTATGCTCCGCATCCTCTGTCCATTTGTTCCTCATGTTCTAGCCATTTAGTCCACGTTGTCTAGCCAGTTTTTCCACATGCTGTAGCTCTGGGTTTCATGTGCTCTATCAATTCTCTTACATGCTGCAGCCATTTGTTAAACATGTTCTGGCCATTTTCTTATGCTCTAACTGTTTGTTTCCCATGTTCAAGCCATTTGTACCAGGTTTCAGTTGATGGCTTGGACAGCATATTGTGCATCGTTAATATGTGTCTGGTTTCATGCTTTGCCCAGTGTCTTTTGATAGCTCCATTCATGCTATTGTACTTTCTGTTACTCATATTTCGTACGTTTGTCATTTATTCTACATATTCCTGTTTTGCATGCCAGATACGTAAATAAATATTCTGTTATATTATTTTTCCATTATATGCTCATTGTTACTTTTGTTGCATGTTTCCCTCCATTGTTATGTTTCTTATTTCATAAGTTGATGTTTGCATTTGATGTACTTTTATATGAACATAATTATGGGTAGGATGATCAGATGGACATTGTATGTAGAATGCATGGGAGCAATGATAAATGGGTACAACACTTTCATCAGAATAGCTAAGAGGAAGTGACCCATTGGAAGACGGAAGAACGTAACTCTGCAGCTAATCATAAAGAACGAGGGTGGGAGAGTGTGAGGTGGATACTTCTGGCTGAAGATGAGAAACAGTGACAGGCTTTTGTGAACGTGGCAATAAACTTCCAGTTCCATAAAAACTGGGCAATTGCTTGACCAGAAAAGTAACTTACCCTGTCACTAAGGACTGTGTTCTGTGGAGTTAGTATCTTTGGCGAGTTCATTTATTTCTGTGATTCGTAAGTTCTGAAGTTAGTGCAACACTTTGAATATTTTGCATAATATTGTGTCAGGTTGTAGGCAGACAATTTATACTTAAACATTAATTATTATTATTATTATTATTATTATTATTATTATTATTATTATTATTATATCATGTTAGGCCCAAGGCTTTATCTTGGAGGTGGGCAGAAATTCTTAACCAAAGGTGTCACATAAATTTAATATGGGTTCATTTTTATGAGATACAGGCACTGCTTTTTATGCTGCTGGAGTCAGTCTTCATTGGTTTTCCGGAAACAGTCCAGTCAACAAAAGCTTATATATTGAAAAAAGTATGCATCTCGGGAATTAAGATTGTAATGTTTATTTGTAATTTCTTTTTGATGTATTTCATATCATATGTTCCTTACTAGTAGTAACATCTTGATCATCTGGATTATGATGCCGTTAAATTTGGTAGGTGCGTTACCAACATTTTAGAGGAACATCATCAGTTGCCCTAAATACGTAAGCACTTCGTTTCTGTGAATGTTGGCAACCACCTACCAAAATAACTGGTGTCATAACTTAGAAAACCACAGTATGAATGTTCAGTGCTGTGAAATCCTCATCTCATATATTAACAGTGTAATAATGTATTAACCCTTTAAAGACAAAGCATATCTGTTTTATATAAGGACTCAGTGCGTACCACGCTGTAAACACTCTCCACTTCGGTTATAAAAACCAATCTCTTAATGTTTTATAAGGCAAAAGTTGCTGTTTGTTCTGAGATCCGTACAAAACACATAAACGCAATGTGGGCACCACGTAGAATTTTTTAATGTTAAACCTGGTGGTATGTAAAGTTACCGCTAGGCTTTAAAACGTTAATGTAGGTTTGAAATTTTGTTTTGTGTAACGTGACTTTAATTACACAGTGAAGAACCATTTCTTTGAAGAAATATGTGTATTTTCTTGCAGGATGTTGGCAGTTCTGCTAATGACAAATGAAGATCTGGATTGTCACTGCAGTTTGATACTACTTAGACATTAAGTAACTCTAGCAGTTGTGAACATGGTGAGGGAATGTACTTTCATGTGCACATAGAATTTTTATCTCCAAGAAGATAAGTGAAAGAGAAACTGAGTTGTTTTCCTTAACTGAGCCTATCGTTGATAGAAACTACCGAACCCATGCCAAGTGGCTGACCGCTGTGTTTCCAATGGAAATCTTACTCAAATTTTTGTGCTTAATTTTGTACAGGTAATGATGCATTTTTTTAGTGTATTATAAATAAATGTGACTAAATGTCATTATTCAGACTTACCTAATTCTGTCACATAAGATATGCACAGTGTTAATAAAATACACACTTTATAAAACCAACTACTGCTTTTGTTACACATCTTTCAGGCCAAGGTTTCTTGGCATAACAGGTGTTGACCTACTTGAGGTCATTATCAGTGTCGCTACCAGTGCCTATATTACATGGGTTTCATAATGTGATACTGTGTAACTGTGGCGTAAGAGCTGAACTAGTCCATGGCTGTAAAACGGACGTATTTGCAGCACAATAATTTGAAAACCCCTTCACTTTATGTCAGTGCAACCTGTGTGTCTACCGTATCCGTTGAAATGTGTTTAAATTGTGTTAATTAAAGTAATAAAATTATTTTTAAACCAAATTTCCCACCTGAATATCCAGTGGAGTTGTGTGTGTGTGTGTGTGTGTGCGTGCGCGCGCGCGCGCGTGTGTGTGTGTGTTGCCAGTTTCTTTATGTCACTGTTTTTTGCTGCCATTATCCATTATCATAGTAACTGCCTACCCCCTTTCACTATGTTATTAGTTGTTATTACATGTGCACTTTGTATGTCTTTCACTATCACTGTATACTCATATATTAATAACCTTCCTGCTGGATGCCATGCTTAGAATGGTAATTGTTTATCATGTTTTGCTATTCATATGCTTTTAAGTGTTGTATCTTATTTTATATCCACTGTCTTCTATTTTTTGTAGTCTGCTTACTCTGTAGATTTATATTTCTCTATTGCATTACTTTTTGTAGATTTTTGTGTTTGTTGCTGTTACACCTCATTGCATTGCATAGTGGCAGTTTAACTATGGAAAAGTACAGTTTCAAAAGTTGAAGAAATGTTTTTATTTACCTGAGCGTACTTCTAGTCATGTTCCTGAGCATAGTAAAGTAGGATGCCAACTTGTTAAAGGGGGCTCAGCCCACATGCTGCTCCTATTACAAGCAGCATAATGTGAGAGGAGCATTCTGCCATCTTTTGATCCATAGACAGCTGGTAGACAGTACATGCGAGAGATATATTCTGTTGAACAAGAATTGCGGTTTTACTTTTTGCAAAGTGTCTGTCATGGAAAAAATGTCAATGTAAGTTTTGTAAAAAAAAAACCATATCACTGGTATCGTGTAAAAAACAGTATAGAGAATAGTGCATACATTTTGTATGACAGATTTATTGCTGGACAAAAAGAAAATATGGGAAAATTGTGTTTTACCTGAAAGGATATTGAATTATATTGATCTCAAATGCGAAAAGATGAAAAAGTCTTTGTGGCCGTTGGCTGTTCAAAGTGCATTGTCTCTAATTCCTCACTTCACAGCATAACAAAACTTTTAAAAAACACTCCCACTGAAAATGAAGAGCCATACAACAAATGTCTCCTTTAAGAGTGGTAAGCAAAATGGATTTTTCGATACAGAAATCTTGTTCTTCTCGGATGAGGCATGCTTTACATTGAATGTAAGCAGCCAGAACAACAGATATTGATGTTCTGACAATTGCCAGTGGGTTCACACAGAATCACAGGTCCCACATTTTCAAAGAAACAAGACAAATAACTTGAGGACTGTCACCTCTTAGATCTCCATATTTAAATTTATGTGACTAGCATTTGTGAGGGGCAGTGAAAGGTAGAGTTTGTGTGAATAGTCCATGTTCTTTACAAGAATTGGCAATTAATATTCAGAGAGAAATTGTTGCTATTTCAAGACAAGCTCTGTCATGTATCAAGAAATTTTCAGAAGTTGTGAGGCTTGCTTAGAAGCTGGTGGTCAGCAATTCAAGACTCTTCTGTGAAATAAGTTGAACTGTGGGGGTAAAATTGACTCCAAACTCCTAGCACATGCGGGTTTCGTGTGACATTAACCTCCTGTGACTGCTGCTGTTCTTAGGGACAAAATTATCGGTACGCAGTGTATATGGTGGATGTGTTACCACTAAAGTGTATAATTCCATCCGTTATTGTACAGAGTACCTAGTTATTTCTTATATTAATGAGGCTTGTTAGTTAGAATGTTTAATGAAGGGAAATTGAATACTGTAACTAGGTATGTTATTCAGTAACCAGTTATTCCCTACAACAACAAACTAGCATCTCGGTAAAGCTTTGAATGAGAGATCATTCAACACTATAACTACTTATTTTATGGGTCAATAACCCGGATTCTGTTAGGATACAGAATGGGATAAATGCTATGCTTTAAGTACTTATTTCATAGAATAATGACATGACTGCAGTTTTAAGCATAAAATGAGGAACCAGTGGACACTTGAGCTATGTTTTTCATGTCATAATAATCTGACGCAAGTTAAAGCATGAACTGGGAAACAATTCCGTACTTTAACCAGTTATTTTACTGAATGATGTTCTGACCTTGGTTAAGGTACAGACTGATATGACACCAGTTACAGCTTACACTGAGGTACCATCCCACACCTTAAGTAGTTATTTTACAGCACATCAGGCTGACCTCAGTTAAAGTATAGATTAATGTGACACCAGTTACAGCATACTATAAGGAACAATTCCACACTTGATCCAGTTATTCCATAAAATAAATATTTATTACGTAGAATAATGTCCTGACTTCTGTTAAAGTATAGAGTAACCTGATCACAGTGACAGCATGCAGTGAAGAACAATTCCACACATTACATAGTTATTCCATAGTATAACTACTCCTGAGTTAGGTTGGTTAAGTTAGGTTATCTTTGGTTACAATAGTTAAGGTTATGTTATAAATGTGGTGATGTCATTATTGTGTGAAGTAACTACTTCAAATGAGGAATAGCTCCTCATTCTATGCTTTAACTGCGGTCAGGACATTACTGTATGAAATAATTAGTTAAAATGGGAAGTGGTTCCTCATTGCATGCTGTAATTGTACTTTGGTCATTCTGTACTTTAACTGAATTTGAGACTTTATTCTATGAAGTAACTATTTTTTGTATGGAATAATTAGTTAGTATGTGGAATTGTTTCTCACTGTGTGCTGTAACTGGTATTACATTATTCGGTACTTTAACAGAGGTCTGCACAGTATTTTATGAAATAACAAGTTATTGTATGGAATAACTAGTTGAAGTGTGGAATGGTTGCTCATTGTAAAATCTGAGTGGTGTCTGGTTATTCTATATTTTAACTGTAGCAGGGATGTTATGCTATGAAATAATTAATTAAAGTGCTGAATGGTTTCTCATTCCATGCTTTAACTGGGTTCAGATTCTTACTCTGTGCTGTATATCCAATGATTCCTTATTCCATGGTTAAACTATATCTTATTGCAAGGAAGGTGGTGGAACGTAGGGTGCACTAATAAACATGGTCTGTTCCCAGTTTGGATGGTGAGGTGCAAAAGTACAATGCACTGCTGTAAGCACTGACTGAGAGAGAGAAAGAGTCTTGAGTATATTGTAACACTTAAGAACTGAACACCAACTGATGCAATGATGAACTGTGTATATTTAGCAAAACGAATTTTTTTTCACTATTATGCACCACGTAGAATATGAATATACTTCTCGAGAAATATGGAAGTCTGGAAGTTCGTAACTTGAAAATTTTTATGCAGCAAAGATCCCAGTAGCATAGCAGACAGTCAAGATGCAAAGTAACAAAGATTCTGGGGACATGTAATACTGAATTAATCCCCCAGAAGTGTCTAGTAACACCTTTTCAGAAGGCAAATTGGGGCTTTGGCTTCCACATGTTAGCTCATTGATGTGGAAGCTTCTAAGCTGTGGTCATGAGACAGTGTAACACAGGAGTCAGGATACAATTGTGATTTCACTGTGCACTCAAGTTTCATCAGCCAAGCCGGACTTTCAGTGACATTTATAGTTACATGTGATTGCTTCATGACGTCAGTGACCTTGTTTACTGCGTGTGAAATCGACATTTCTCTGTTGTGTAACAGTTACCATTTATTACAGAAGCTGTTACTTTACTTTAATAACACAGTTATATACTTTACAAAAGCAATACCTTCTTACCTATGTAGAAGTTATCACTCGTCAGACAGAAATGTCTGTTTGGAAATAGCGTTTAGTGATACCATCTGAGAAATCCATAGGGGGTCATTCTGTATATTTCTACTTCAAATGCTGGCTCTGGCATTCGTATATCTTAAATATTCCTTGGAGGAATGTATTGAATTTAAGGCTATTGTTGTACATGGCTTTTGTCTTTCCACCACTCTGAACATTTTTGACATTTTTTAAGACAATGTGTGTGACAGCAACAGTGGAACAAAATAAAACAAGTTAAACTCATAATAATCAATTGCATGTAAAATAAGAAGGAGAGATGGTAATGCATGTTTGAATGTCTTGATTTCCAATGTTGTGCTGAAATCAATCTCTCTAATACTTCCACTTTTATGGCTAGCTACTTTCAACTAATCTCAGTGATGAATTACATTTTTCCAAGGTAAATCTAAGTGTATATCATTTCAATTAAGGTTGTTTCCTTCAACTTCAGAGCAGTCAAATACTAAAGGCAAATAAGGGATGATGTTTGTATCAGTGGTGCTCCTAGATATTGTCAGTCAAACTTGCATAATAATTTTAGGTGCGTAACCTTTATACATGTTATTTAGTTTGAATTTCCCTGTAGTGATTAAAGTGAAATCAGATGGTTCATACTTTGAACATAATACAGTTAATATATCAGGCCTGGAGGCAACAGTAATTACTTGATTATTGTCCAGTTGTGCCCAAGCAGTTTGATTTAGTTCTGTGATTCTTTGAGAGCAGGTATATGGGATTGTTCTGACAGATTGCAACATTTGAGCTTTACATTCTTCATGTAAAAGTTAATTATATGGGTTGAGTTTATTTGCAGATCCATTATTTATTGCTGATTATTTTACAACTCTTTAATTTGTCAGCCCTTAATCTAGCAAAATACTGTTTTGCAGCATCCATCAAAAGATATGCACATTCTGTATAAGTATAAATTTAAATTCAGTTTTCTCTACTTTTATCGTTAAAGGCAAAATATGGCATAAATTGTATGTTGCATTGTTTGTGAAAGGCAGACAAATTATAGACACAAGATAATTCTCTTTTAAAAATACACGAAAATCGATAATTCTTAAGACGAGGTAGTGGTAAGCTGCATTCATTGGTAACAGCAAAGAAAGTTCTGATGGCATGTCAGCTTAACCAGTTTTCATCAACTTCACAATTTGAGGAGGTGTAATGATTTGGGGTTGAATTACCCTTGGTGCAAATTAATAATGGCATCAATTAAGATCTCAGATTCCTTCCTTATTAATTTGTCAATGGCTCTGTTCAATTGCGTGGAGTGTTCATTTATAGTACACATTATGGATGAAGCTGTAAACACTCTTGTTACATCCCCATCCTGTTTGTTGATGTGCTTTGCCACATCTTCTAATTCTTTAGACAAAATTCTTTCATTTTCTGGAACAGCCAACAGAGTAGAATTTAAGGAGCTGAGACTGGACTTTACTGTGGTTATCTGTTCCTTGGAAAGCATTAAAAAAAGTCAATTTGTTCATTTTATAGGGTGCCAAAAGGAATTTTACTAACACCCTCCAGTAAAGTTAAAGACACCTCTTTTGTACCTAGATTGAGTGGAATTGTTTTCATTTTTGGCCAGGTGAACATTCTTAAATTGTCTACTCCTGAATTGCCTGTTTATGTGTTGAATATTCTTTATACAGTCTGTGGAATTTATCCAAAAGGTGTTTATATGCTTTTTACAAAAGTTAGCTGGTATTTGAGCATACTCTTTCACAACTTGGAAGACTGCTTCAGCATCATGTGAATTAATGCATGTGACAGTCTTCCACTGTGTTGCGCAATTGTGCTTTTCCTGGTCGATCAAAATATAACCCTGGTGATTCCTTGAATGTCTTTATAGTCACATCCGAGGCTAGTGTTCTTCCACAGACTAGTAGGAAAATGTAGCGTTACCAGTGTTTGTGTCCCATTGTCCTGTAAGTTTAAGCAAAAAATGATTTCATTCTATTGGCATGTACCTTAAAAATTTTGTTTTGCAGCAATTTTAACGTGACATTTACATCAACTGTTACCACTGCATAAGGGCCTGTCCAAGGTTGAGACAGTTTAAGAGGCCTGGCCTCTGCAAACATTTTTGTCATATAACAAAACTTTATCTCTGACTACAAAAAAGAGCATGTTAACTGTCCTATCATGATATTCTGTACTTTTTTCTTTCTTGATCTGGATGTTAGACCTTGCTACTCGTAACTTGACTGTAGGTTAGCTTGGCCTTCCTTCCCATAGTTCCACTTCTGGTGTTCGTTTCTGTAATATACCTGGTATGTTATGCTTTCTTCCAAAGAGCAATTCATGAGGTGTGAAGCAGTAGTACTGAACACATAGGTAGCATAATGTGTCCATTTTTCCCAGATGTAGCATCTTGGACATTTTACCAACACTGTATGTGTTCTTTCCAAAGTACAATATAAAAGCAACAAATGCATTCTTGTTATTTTTATTTTGTTATTATAGGTCAATAATTGTAAGTCAGTCCAACATGTTTTGACCCCTTCGTGGGATCACCATCAGGGACTCCTTATAAGAGTATAATTACACAAACACACTGACAATATAAGTACACGTTAAAAATATAAACTGTGTAAAAGTCATAAACGTTGGACAATGGTAGGCATCCTTTTGTGGTGGTTCCCTGGGTTACTGTGTATAGCAGGTTGGATGCTTATATGTGGGTGGACAAAACAGTTGGACTGGCCTACAGTTATTTACCTATAATAGGAAAATAAAAATAACAAGAGTGCATTTGCTGCTTTTATATCATATGTTGATCAACAGCTATGCATGGTATGAATAATGTAAAATTCTTTCCGAAGCTCCATTTGTTTCTGGATGAGAAATGGTAGTTCTGATTCTCTTAACTTTTAAAAGCTTGAACACATTAGTGAATGTGAAGCTTCATCTGTGGAATCTCAGCTTCTTGTAGTGATGTGGGGACAGCAGTGGTATTAGATAATTCACCTTGTCGTGTATGTATGTATGTATGTATGTATGTATGTATGTATGTATGTATGTACGTACGTACGTACGTTTGTTGTGATCTTTCTGACATTACTGTCAGAGGACCCACTTTATCCACAGAACATTTTTCCCAAACAACTCCAGGTGTAGTGGTAATTTGCAAGGGCGTCTTAAGCTTGTCTTGCATGAGCTTATTTTCTGACAGACTTCACATGTTTAATATAATTTTCTGTTTCCTGTGTCATTCCTGGTCAAGTAATGAGTAATTTCATGCTTTCATAGGTGTTATTCATGTCTAAATGACTGCAGACTGGCTTCATGTGCATTTCTTGGAAAATTTTCAGTTCTTCTTGTTATGTAGGTGCAGCTTTCTGAAGCGTTTCAGTGAGGGAAACTTGTGCTACATTTATTCTGCTTGATGCATCTGCATTAGTGTTACTGTAACCTCATTTGAAACTGTCTGGTAGTTGTATTCTTCTAGTTTCAAGCACCATCTGAGGTATCTCAAACTCGGCATCCTACACATTGGAAATCCAGAGAAGGGGACTGCAGTCACTCACTGCTGTAAATTTTCTTCCATACACGTGTGGTCTAAAATTTTTTCATCCCCAAACTACTGCCAATAATTCCTTCTTTACAGTTGGGTAATTATGTTCAGTTGTATTCAGTATTCTACTGGCATAGGCTGTAGGCAGGCCTAATCCATTATATCCTTGGCTGAGAACCAGACCTAAAGCTTCATTGTTTGTGTCAGTAGTTAAAAGAAGAGGTTTTGTGAAGTTACGATAGTGAAACAGTGGTTGGCCTGTTAACACCTGCTTCAGCATTTTGAAGGGTTTGTCACTTTCTTCACTTCAGATAATTCTATCATAATGAATTCTGAATTAGCTACCTACAACATGAAATGTATGTGTGGTTTCATATGTGTCTGTGAATAATTTCAGTACAACACTTAGTTCTGTTTTCCTAACTGTGTTAGAAATCCCTTTTATATGTATTCTTCCCATAAGTAGATACTTAATTTATGTTTTCAAACTAGACCTTTTGATTACAGAAAGATCTGCATGTATGTCTAAAAGGAATTTCAACTTGTTTTCTTCACATAAATCAGTTCTCAGCATTATAGTGTCTAAGTTAGAGCTGATATTGCGCTTGCATTCATGGAGTCTGAGTGAGAGACAGCCTGTTTCTTGGTCTAGGCAGTCGATGGGTTGCTCACAGGCTCCCAATCTTTGTTTCCCGAGTTTGTCCCACCTTTATTTTGGGTTGTACAGTTACTCTCTGTGTGGTGCTTTTTGCCACCTTTCTACATATTGAACCCTGTCGGCAGTTCTTGGTGAGGTGATCAACCTCTGGGGTAGAACTTGTACCTTCCTCAGTACAACTCCTAACTTCTCGTGAACATTTAATAACCTCCCGTGCATGGTTGTGGGGAAATTTGTCATTGCTCTTACACGTATTAGCCACGTGGCCTAGCTTCTTGCACTTGTGACATCTTACGAGAGGCCCAGTAGCTTCAGGTTTGTTCCTGCACCAACAGGATGGTGCCTTTCTTTCGAGTGAAATTTCAGTGGCCTGAGGTAAGAGGATAGACTCCCCCCTACTTTCAACTATAGTTTGTACTTGTTCATTGTAAAGGCCTTGTATAAAGTGAACTTTGCCTGTGAGCCCTCCTCCTCCCTGCACCTCTTTTGGTTTACACACACATCTGGCAGCTGCCCCCAAGTCTGTCCGCTTTTCATCTATCCTGTGTTGCCATGAGGCGACGCTTTCACCTTTACCTTGCCTATCACTAAACATTTTGCAGGCACAGTAATCTGAGTGCCATATGGCATAATTTTCCTCTAGTATCCCCTTAACTAAATACCATGTATGTATTAAATCTGTCACAGTTAATTCTGATCTGTCATCTCGTATGATTTTAGTTTTCATATGATTTTAGTTTTCACAAATTTTAATAGTATTTCATATTTGCTTGGATGTACAAGCTCAAACGCTGCATCCACATTCTCGGTGAATTTTCTTAATTTGTTCACATTCCCCATCAAATGGATGAGTGATGATTAACTTCATGGCTTCAGCTACACTGTAATACTGCATGCTACAGGAAGCTTTGGAAGCTTCATTGCTATGATTTGCCTCCATAATCGTGTTAAAATTAACATGGGAGGATTGACAGTGCCACAGTCACAAATTAATTTAAAAGTATGAGTTGCAAATCACTGGTGCTGAATCCCCGGGCTGTCAAAAGAGTCCATGGGGGGTCTCATGAAGACTGACTGTTGAGTCCACACTCAACAGTCAGTGTTCATGAGACATGATGTTTTAACTTCTTGTGGATGGTACTGCTCACGATATGATGGCATGTCTCGGAAGGCGGACTGGCCAGGTGGCTCCTCAGTCTCGCATCCAGGATGTTCATAGACTGGTAAGTAGGTCTTGTTGTCTGGGCTGGAATGATAGTAGTGCTACTGGTCTCTCGTGATGATGATCCTGTGTAGTCAATGGGGTGAGATGATGTGATGCTGTCTGGTAACCAGCAGCATGACAAATAGAGCTTTGACGGATCCAAATCAGTTTGAGGTTAACCCTTTAAAGATGAAGCGTATCTGTTTTATATAAGGACTCAGTGTGTACCGCGCTCTAAACACTCTCCACTTCGGTTATAAAAACCAGTCTCTTAATGTTTTATAAGGCAAAAGTTGCTGTTTGTTCTGAGATCCGTACAAGACACATAAACGCAATGTGGGAACCACGTAGAATTTTTTAATGTTAAACCTGGTCGTATGTAAAGTTACCGCTAGGCTTTAAAAGGTTAATTGTACATTGAGACTAGTACACAGGCAGCTGATAGACAGGTACAGAGGCAATGAATAGGAGTATCTTGTACTGATGAATCGACTTGAAAATCTGCTACTTTGTAGCTGATTTGGTGCTGGTGAACTTTGTTCCATCCCACATCTGACATCATATTTGTTGTATCCCAAGGAAGGTAGTTGAGTCGGGAACGTAGAATGCACTGCTGTAAGCACTGACTGAGAGCGAGAGAGTCATGGGTACATTGTAAACCTAAAAACTGAAACTCATCTTCACAACAACTGATGCAATGATGAGCTATGTATATTTATTAATATGTGGTAGATGAAGTTAATACAGATGGTTTCCCCAGGATTATACACATGTAGAATATGAATATACTTCTTGAGATATATCAAAGTCTGGAAGTTTATAATTTAGACATTTTTATGCAGCAAGGATCCCAGTAGCATAGCAGACAGTCAAGATGAGAGGTAACAAAGATTCCGGGGACATGTGATACTGAATTAATCCCCCATAAATGCCTAGTAACATCTTTACACAAGGCAAATTTGGGCTTTGGCTTCCATATGTTATCTCATTGATGTGGAAGCTTCTAAGCCTTAAAGTTATGAACCAGTCATGTGTAACACATGATTCAGGATATATTTGTGATTTCACTGTGCACTCAAGTTGCATCAGCCAAGCTGGACTTTCAGTGACAGTTATAGTTACATGTGATTGCTTAATGACTTAATAACAGTTATATACCTTACAAAAAACAGTACCTTCTCACCTGTACAGTCAAGGGACAGTAGTATCTGACAGCTACAGTCTGGTCATTATTCAGTCAGATAAATAGTTAAAGTATAGAAAATATCCTCATTCTAAGCCTTAAACAGGGCCCAGAACATTAGTGTATGAAACAGCTTAAGTGTTGAATTGTACCTCATTCTATGCTTTAACTGCAGTGCTTTCATTATTGTATGGAATAATAATTGGCGGAGATGTTGAATCATCCATCGTTACAGACTTTACTGTTGAAACCACATAAATTCACCACTGGGATAACAACAGGTGCACACTAGTTATTGAGGACCCTGTATCAGGATACAGGATCAAACAGCAAAACAGCCATGTCTACAGCTGTTTATGCCAGGTTATTTGTTCACTTTCTAATGCAAACTTTATGTTGCCTGGAGGTGGAAGTTAAGTATGTATGTGGATAAACAAAAGCTATACACAACAAACTACGCTGTCAACATAGACGACACGTGAAACAACAGATGTAAAGTGCTAGTGGTGGAAGTGTTTTTAACAACTTTTTAACAGGTTTTTATTTTCTTCCTTAAAGACTATAACATTATGTTTTAACTAATAATATCTATGGTAACAATCGTGGTGTAATGATGAATTTAAAGTAGATAGCACACCAAGAAGTTTTTCGTATTCTAATAAGATATCCCTGAAGATGATGATGTAATCATTGAAACATGTCGGACTTTATAATCTTAAAATTTTTTATCTTAAAATAAATAAGCAATACGCTGTATTGCAGTTGGTTACATATCTATAAACGGGGGTTATTTATCAAATCCTGCACAGTATAAGAAGCTATAAGGCAATGTTAATAATAGTAATCATTTATATTTGATATTACAAATGTCTTATGAAGAAATGAGACAATATGTCATAGACCAAGGAGCTGGATGTGGGGTATATGCTTTGTTTTAGCCATTCATGTGTGCCTTGGTCAATTGTTGACTTCCATGACATAGTAGATCTTTGTACTTGGTATTATGTGATGGCAGGTTACGAGGCGAATGCATCTGTGCCAAGTGAATATTTGTCTGGTTGAAGTATCTATAAATTATTTATAAAATAACTACTTAATTTGGAATAAAGGAATTACAGATAAACAAATTCCTACAGAAATATAGTTGGAAAATCCTCTTGCAGAGAGACCACTTTGGAAAAATTATGAAGGTAATATTAAATGGATTTTACAGAAATAGGCCTTCAAGATGTAAACTGGATTGAGCTGGTTCATGATGAATTTGAATGATGGGATCTTGTGATGATAGTGATATGGACTTGGCTGACACATCCATTGAACTTTTTAACATCTTAGAAGCTGGGTGTGTTTTCATCATCAGGTCAAGTATATCACATATCTTTACCCCCACTCAGAGATCAGCTCAGTCTGATATACAGCAGTAGGTTTCATTTTTATTTCTTACTTGATAAAAACAACAAAGCCAGATTTGAAACTTTTTTTAACAAGAAATTATTCAACTGATACAGTCCAATATTTCTCACTTTAATAATACATTAGTCAAAAATGTTTATTTAAATTTATGAATGTACAGGTTTCACAAAGCAAGGAATAGTTTGCCCACATGTCCTACTGGCTCCGTCATAGTTACATGTGCGTTTATAGTACCTGAGTTGCATTGTTTAGAGAGTTGGTTCTGCTTCCATCTTCAAGTGACTAGTTATCATGCATAAATATTTTCATTTTTATTTTCATTTTGCTGTAATCCCATTGTTCCAGTGGTTAGCATTCAGACTTTTCTTAAGTCTCCCCTGGTCACTGCTTCTTTTGCCTAGAATGTAATAAAATTATAACTTTGACCTACGTCATTAATAAACATTGTTGGCTATCTGACTGATTTCTTATACATTCTATTAATAAAATGATAGTTTAAAAGTGGGTTCACAACTGACTGCTTGATGAAGGGAGAACAATGTGCCTGTGTTGAATATTCCTATGCTTCATTGCGCTTAATTAAGACAAAAAAAGCCAGTATATGTCTGACCATATAGTGGCTAGGCTAAGGGGTGGACAGGAAAGGAATCGTGGCTCAGTTCTGGGCAGGAACAAGATATGACCTGTTGCCTCCAAAATGTCCAGACCATCTCTGTGACCTATGTGACCTCCCATTCAGTGGGTACTGGGGCCCACGCCCTGGGCATACAGCAGCCACAGTGTGTTGCTTACCACTGAATTCTGTCTACTGTGAAGGTTAAGAATGAGTTGAGCTGTACTTTAACTTCCTCATAGGTCCCCATGGCCTGCACAGGGATAGGAGTAGAGGTAAAGCTTCATGCATGCCTTACCTCAGCAGTAGAGGAGCACCTCCATCTTCACAGTTAAGCTACTTTGACCATGCGGAAAAATTTTCCTGGAAGTCTTACTGAAACGGAAGTTTCGTATTCCACTTGGTGGTGACGGTGATGACAGTGACAGGTTATTTATGTTAACCGAGCAGATAGTATGTCATTTGGGATCACTGGAGCATCTGAACTGTTTTTAACTGGCTGTATGTTCTGCACCAACATATCTGTCATCTTCATGTAAATAATTATTTGTTGTACCCAACATTGTGGAATCACATGATTTAACTTTATCCACTTAAATATACGAGTTTCTTTTTGTTCAAAAATTTTGTTATTGTGTCATGATCATAAACTGTGAATCCTTGTCTTTGTATGAGTTTTACACTGTTAAGGTGACTGTTTATTTTATAAGTAGGAATGATGTAAGAGCGAAGGTGGGTCTTACAAGGAATATGAGAAAATCATGTTCCTTTATTGCAAAAACATATGTGACTTTAGCCTTGCCTGTTTCTATGAGAGTATCCACTGCCTTTGGTAAATTTAAGTGTATAAAACTACAAAACTATATGAATTATAATTTGCGGTGACAAACAACAAAGAATTGAGCAGTCCCCACTACCCCATCATTCCTACTCATAGTTGCTGCATTGGTGGTCTGCTCTTAATCATGGTACTGTTAACCATACTTAGTGCCATTGCTTAGAAAGGTTCTCGCCTTCCATTCTGATGTGGCAGTGCTATTGTAAAGAACTGAAATTACATTTACACGTGTGTTGTGGAACCGTATGATATTTTAAAAGTAAAGAAAACCGTGGTATAAAGTCTGTGTACTTAGTCATGGAATACACCCTTTGCAGTCTTGTGTGTTTTCAATGCAGCTGTCATTTATCTAAACCAAAGTACATTTTCTTTGAAATAGACACACTAGCAAAGAGCTAGAGGGAAATAAGAAAAAAATGCACATTTTCATGACCACACTTGAGAATGTTCAGTCGTGTAAACCAGGTGCACACCCAGAATGTGTCGCTGTGTGTGTGGGGGGGGGGGGGCCTGACCCTGAGGCTATATACTGTATACTTTGATGTTAAAAATTGTTGTAAAATCATGTTGTAAGTACAACATAACACTGTTTGCGACTGCATTTATACACACACACACAAATATAACTACATTTTCCATGACTCAATCACAGTGTCTTACATTTTTTTTTATTTTATTAATTTATTTTTCAAAATTCTAATGTACTAGTCATCAGCCAATTTCAGTGGCTGCTTTCTGCTGAAAGGTAAATCACGTAAAACTTTTGATATAATATCTACATAATCCGTGGTGTTTAAATTTCAGTTTTGGGATTTTGGGGGGGCTGCAGCAAGGCAGCCGTACCCCCCCCCCCCCGGGGGTGCGCCCTTGGTTTAACCACTGCACATACTCCTCTTTGAACTTAAATGTCAGTTACTTTGATTAGTTAAATCAACTACAATGTAAGGTGTTCCTAAAATGTATGCATATTTTTCTGAAATTCTATTTTGTGTGTTTCTGTTCATATGGGTTTTCTTATTGACTTTGTTAATCATGAATCAGCTTTGAAAAGTCATTCAGTTCATATATAATGGCACACAATTCAAGTCAAATATAAATAAAATGTGCCTGCCTCAAGAACGACCCACTTCACTGGAATTACTATCGTGCTAGCAGTTGTGACCCTCAGAATTGGCAGGCCTGCCGAGAGCGGGTTCAGGAACCGGTGTAAACCTTTACCGGCCCGCCAGCAAGCAGCGAGCAACGTATGCAAGATGGCCGCTGACTGCAACTGCAGTCACCACGATAAATGACCAATCACTACCTAATTATATCTTATACTACCAAGAAAGACAAACACATTTGCAACATAATCGAGCCCCTTCCACATCGCCAGGGCCCGGTGATTGGTACCCGGTTTCTCCCACCTCCCTCTCGGCGGCACTGAGAATGGGGTTCCAGTAAGTTAATAGGGAGTCTATCATAAATGGTTTCGGAATACGCAAACTTATGTTTCACAACAATCGTTCGCGTTAAACGTCCGTGTACGTACGTATAATATAAATAGGCCAATGTTAACACAAACCACAATATTTAAGTTCAGGGCGCCGGTCTAATTTCGTCGCTTGGCTGCCCGCTCCGGTGCGCCCATGTGTTGTTTCCAGACCGTGGTTGTTAATCATCATTGGCAGCAACCTAGCTGGCACAAGTACATTCCTCTACCATCTGTGTGATACTACACACAGCCACTGAGTGTCAGCCACAATAACGCACATAGACGCAGCTTGTGGCGAAAGAAGACGTTGTGTCCAAAGATTTCTTGTACTTTCACCCGACTGACTGAGGTTCAAGTCGCAGACTATTAAGAAGTTTGCATTAAAAATTGCGTTGTTGTCTGCTGTGATGTGGTACATGACGGTTATCTGTCCTAAAATATGTAACCCATATAATTCTGGCTAAATGTAAGTGCACAAAGAATTATATTAATAAATGTCAGAGGATACCATGCGAAGGGCATGATATTGGCAATACTGTTAGAGACTTTTTTTGCCACTATCTGTGACGTGAATATTTGTCTTCAGCATTGCAAAAACGTTCATTTATGTCGCCTAATGCACAGGCCAAAACCTTATGAGCAGAGTCCCTCAGCAGAAGCTAGGTGTTTCTCATCAAGTTATTGTGGTACCAATGGCGGGTGTCACGGTATATAATTGACTTTCATACGATGTGAACATCTTTGGTTGAATATCCGTAAACAGCTTACTCCCAGTGCTCACGGATTAACTGTTTGCTATGATTCAGCAACCCGAATAACCAACGCATGTGGGCATGCGAATCTTTGCTAGTATTCGCACGTGGTATGCAAGACGCTGAGTGGCTGTGGCCGCGAGGTTATAGATGGTTTGCATTGTAAGAGGGCTTTTTGGATGTGAGCAATGCCTTTGTTTTCAAGTAAATTTTTTCCTAAAAAGCCTTCTTCCAGGAAAGTAGAATTGTCTGTAATTAACAAAGAACTGTCGCCGGAGAAGGCATCACAGGAAGTGGGTTTGGAAGTTGGACCGATAAAATTAAAATTGGGAGACCAGGAATCGGTTTTTGACAACGGAGAATGGGTACCAGGTAACAGTTTGAGAAATAATACGGTGTTGAGCCTTTGAGCTGTAGTGCAACAGTGCTAATTATGCATGTGATTAAAGCGTAAAGGTAATTAATTTTAAGTGATTAAATCTAGAAAAAGCAAAACGAACGCATGGATATAGTTCTATTTAAGTCCCCTGCTTCTCGAAGGACTCGTTACATTATTGGGCCACCAAATGTTTTATGCTATCTGAGGAGAATATTTTCACCGCTTCTAAAGCCAAGTATTCACCACGTCGTCAAAGTTTTGATAATCGGTGTCCGTACAATGGGGCAGTGTGTGCATGATGGAGAAGCTTCAGTGATGTTTCAAAGCATTATGACCAGCAATCATATTATAGCAAATTGCTTGTCAGTGATGCAATCCAGAAGCAGTGCCAGCATGTTGACACTCAGACCATATAAAGCATATTAAATACAGCAGAAAGCCAAGTCACATGTAAAGTTCTCCTACTATAAAGGATACTTCATGGTGAGAGCATAATTGGACATGCTAGTAAGAGTTTCTTTGGTAACTGCCTTTACTTTTTGAACTGTCTTTATACAAAAGCTCTTACAATTCTTATACTCATGGTATAATTAATGTGTTAGTTACACCGTAAGAACACAGGATGCAGACAGTTATGAACCATTGCAGGTTTATGCATCAGCTGTGTCACAATGTGTAAGTTAGTAAATATTTCAAGGTTTCATCTTTTTAATATATCTAACCATTTCCACTGATATCTGTTTACTACTTACATTTGATATAGTCTTCAGTATCTGCCCAGTAAGCACTGAAACATCCATTTACGTGCAAGATACATGACTGTACCTTTGATTATGTTTTATTGCTTACAGTTAAGATGTCACAGAAGGTAACAGTAAAACGGTGTGAAATTTTCAGTATACAGTTGATCTTCACCTATCCAGAGTCTCAAATTTTTATTTGCAGACCTGTAACTCCATACTTGAAAGAAAATTACAGAAATCTGTATTGACATGTCATTTATATATGCATAGTCTTAAGTTTTGGTTGTGTTTCTGTTATTTGCAGAGACTGGACCTGTGAGTGGAACCCATAAAGAAAATCTGAAACTAAGGCAGTATGTACAACACCTTCAAGATGAAAACAGTTTACTGAAGCTGAAGTTTGAAGTATTGCTTGATATGGTACTAGATATGTTACTTTATCATATGTCTAATTGTAAAGTAATTACCAATTCAACATCAGTTGTATTCTAACTTGTAATAATTTAAACTAAATGTGTTATATAATTTTCTTGTCTAAATTGTGCAGAAAATTTTAGTGGGTGGTGTGATATGGCATTAAGGACATGACTTGCCAGATCATTTGACAGATATGTTACTTTACATTTAACCTTTAAATAACCTCTATTTGCATATGCATGCACACATTAAAAAGCAACCTTAGATACTGATTTTATATACCTAGGCAAGAAGGAAATTTACTGCATTCTTAAAACATGGTGCATAATCTCTGTTTTATTTTCCACAAAATGCTTTTATACTACTGTAAAATACAGTGTCATCACTGTTCCTGCAGCAGGGTGGAGGCTCTGAGACCAGTCTTGGTAGCTTAGCCAGTTTACTCCACTGTACCAATTGTATATCGTGAAAAAGTGTTCACCATATACACAGAATAAACAGCAGTGTGTTTTGATCAGAGAAATTCTAGAGTTTGGTGTCAGCTTTAGTTCATTTCACAGCATATTGGTTTGTGGTTACTCTCCACATAAGGATGTGGAAAAACACTTACTACATGCATAGCTGATAGCAAGGTTATTTCATATCACAGTAATTTTGGGAGTCTGTTGTCAGCTGTAGTTCATTTCACGCAGTCTTTCATTGCCATTACACAATGACTGAATGATGCTGTAAAATACACGCTAAATACATACTTGATACTAAGTTACTTTCAGATCACAGTAATGTCAGAGTTTGATGTTAGGCATAATTCAGTTTCCACAGTATTTCCTTAGTATTGCGCAATGTGAACAATGCGGAAAAAATCATAGTACATGTACGTTTCATGCAGTGGCTTCCAGGGCTGTGTAGTCGGTACACAAAAGCTACGACTCCGACTCTGATTCCTCGATTTTTAAAACTTCCAACTCCGACTCCTCCATTTTTAAAACTCCGTCCCGACTACTTCATAAAAGCTCAATATGTATTAATAACGGTAAACCTATAAGACATTTCATCGCCACCACTTGAATCATCAGGCTACTGTTTAGACTTATAACCTATATTTAAGTATAAGTCTAATGGTTACTGTAGCTATCAGGGCTCCGGAGTTGGAGTATCTAGTTAAGATTTTAGACTGAGGTCAGATTTGGAGTCGGTACATTTTTACTGACTCCAGCTCCACCTAAAAATTCCGACTCCAACTCCACAGTGCTGGTGGCATCTTCAGATTACGTAGAGTGTGGAGTTTGGTGGCAGCACTAGTGCACTTCACACAATATCAGAAAATATTGTCATTGGTAGGCAGTGAATTCCAGCCAGATTCTATCCAAGAGATAGGGTTTGCATGTGGGACATGTTCTATATTTTGTCTTTATATTTATTCAATATACTTCCCAGTGAATTTGCAGTATTCTTTTGTTGTGATGTTTCCAAATGCACTGAAGTTACCAGAACTGGATTTTTGTAAAAAAATATGATGATTTGCTGAGTAGTTGAAATGTAATCAGTAATGTGCATTTGATATTAAATTACTGTGATGTTCTGTTAGTAGGTTTTATGTGTCAGTATGAGGGTCATCTGAAATTCCATTTTGTGAGTCAGTTCTGTGGTCTCATGGTTAACGTTTTTGCATCTGGGTTTTGTGGCTGTGGGTTATGTTGCATTTAGCATTGTACACACGTCTGTGGTTAAAAGAAATGAAGATGTAAAGCGTGCTCTTTGTGTCTTCGTAAAGGAATGAGATATGTAGAAACGGATTGTAAGTAAACTTCATGTTTTGTGTCCTGTCTCAAGAGACAGTTTTGGTGGCTGTACCACTGTTGTGTGTATATTTTTGTGAGTGCAGTACCCTACAGTAATCCAACAAACTTTTATGATCCAAGATCAAACAATGGGCAGGGAACAAACTAACTCTGACAGGTTTTCCAATGTTTTAAGATTGTCTGTGGTTTCTTACAGCTGACACAAACCACAGCGGAATCACACTTGCAACAAAAACGAATAGAAGAACTCCAGAAGCAAGTTCTGGACTCTACAAGAACACGTCTAAGGAAGAGATAAATGGACAATTCCTTGTTCTTCACAGTGGCAGGAGGTACTTGTATGTCCAATACCACAATGCAGGCTGTGTTTTTATATCATTATTTTTACCCACGTGGTCTATCTGTACATTTATGATACCAGCAGACTGTTCCTTATCACTAATAAACCACAAATGACACAAGCAGAAGCAGACTTGTTAGGAAACTAGTGTGTCAAGTTTACTGAAGGATGTTCCTTAGAGTTTATTTTTAGAATTATAGGGGCTCTGTATTACTGGGCTCTCCATAAGTGGTTGCATGAAGCTAGTTTTAAGTATTTAAGATACTTGTAAGATTATAGATTCAGCTTACATGAACAATTATAAGAGCTTTGTCAAGAGAGAGTGAGAAAGAGAGTGCATATGTGTGTGTGTGTGCACGCACGCGCATGCGTGCAGTATAGAAAGGCTTCAAATTTTGTCTGTGTTTACACATAATTGGTAAGCTCCCCTTGATATCTCATCCACTGTTTAGTGTTCTTAACCCACTGGGATATTATTCAATTTCGTCTGTAAAAATGTCTACACAAAATGAACTGTAAGAGTTCAGAAACAGACAGAACATCCATATAAGTACCATTTTTCTTATCCAGTCAGTAAACTATTTTGACTTGCAGCCAATTGCATTTCAGTCTTCAAAGTGTCAAGGTGAGCTCAACCTTAGTAGCCACCTCAGTCTGACATTTGGCTGCAAGTTTAGTGTTTTTGTGCCTGAATTAAATGCCAGGGATAGGCAAAAAATGACTAGAATTTAAGTGGCCACCTTTTTGTTTGCATTTTATTGGCAACAACTTCAGGTGACTTTTGTTTTGTAAATGCGCACTATGTGTTGATTGTGGTTCGCTTTCTGTGCAATAGACTTGACATGTGGTGTGCTCAAGTAGCTTCCAGACTGAAATTACTGGTATATTTCTATAGCAACAACATTTACTGTTAATCATTGTTGTGGCGGGCTCTTGTGAATGCGGTAATGAACCTCCGGGTTCCATAAAATGCAGGGAATTTCTTGACTAGCTGAGAAACTGTTAGCTTCTCAAGAAGGCCTCTGCTCCATGGAGTTAGTTTAGTTAGTTGTACCCCTCAAAGTAGTGCATTGTTTGAAACTAATCAAGTTGTTGCCTTGGTTTTGTGTGAGTCATGTTGGTATAATTAAACCTCAAGTGCCAGCTTGAGTTTTAGGAAGAGAAAGATGTCAAATGTTGGTAAATCTTATGAGTAGGGAGTGCGTGAAATGACAGCCATTTTGTTCTTAGCCAGAAATTCACGCAGATAAAACAGAGTAACCAGGGTGTTTCACGTATATGGCAGAAATCTGACACATTTTTGGATTGTCTTTGGAAACTGGCTGAATTGCCCTAAATGAAATCCCAACAGATTAGCAACTTTACAGATGGTGATATTTCAGTTTTTGAGGACAAGTTCCTTCACTCAACATTATTATTTGTTTTGCTTGTTGATGGATGTCCTGAGCATTCGGCATCTTCAACAGAGGCCACATGACTTTTGAACTTGGATAATCAATAAGAAATGTGTGTTCTTACTATTATCTGCTATTAAGAAGCAACTTTCAACATTTCTAAACTGTCTGTAGCATTTTTTCCCCAGATTAAAGCAAAATTTGACATAAAAATGCTGCTCTTTCAAGTCTGCTATTTTCTAGGTACATCAAAATCACAAATCGAACGACATATACTTGTACTTAAGAAAACATAACTCTACAATCAGACATGCTACAGCAGTATTGGAAGCTATATACATTTTTGCAGACTCAATTTTCACCTACTGGTAGAAGGTTGTGCTAGCTGCGGTAGTGTCATCTCACAGTCAGTGTGGAAACCACTTGATTTTGCTACTTATTTTGGGTAAACTGTATATACAATCAGACTTTGTTTTATGCCTTTTTGCTTTAATGCCCCTTGCCAATTTACACCGCTTCTTAATTTGCTTTCTCTCATTAAGTACAGGAAAATGCTCCAAAGATATTTTTGGAAAACATAAACTAATTTGATTGTTAAGCAGGATAAGAGTCTGACATTCTAACTTGCTGCTATCAGAGTGTATGAATTATCTGTCTGCTTGTTGCAATGAACTCTTTGAATGAAGAACAACAAACTCAATGGTGGATATCATGAAAGAAGTGAATTTTGTGAGTTGGTACCTTCTTGGAACGTGTGATGAAGAAACAGACACTACACTTGTTCTGTTTAGTGATGAAGCTTTGGTTCATGTCAGTGGGTATGTGAATTATCGGAATAAGAGGCATTTGTCTGCAGAAAATCACATGTTAGTCCACAAAGTGCCTTTACATCATAGTAAGGTCAGTGCATGGTATGCTATGCTTACACATAGTATTACTAGGCCTGTTTGATTTCCTGAGACCATAAACTTAACATTGATGTACTATACACAGTTTGGCAGTATGCCTTTTTTCAGCAAGACAGTGCAACAGCTGGAGATACTGACAGTTGTATGTATTGTTTATGGAGAGTTTTTGGTGACAGTAATAATAAGTAGGAGACTGTGGCCTCTGTGTTTGGCTGTTGCAGTGTTTACTTATGGGGCACATTAAAGTGACAAATGTGTGGTAATAACCTTGGCATTGAAGACAGTCTAAAAAAAGCAATTAGGATGCAGTGCTGTCAGTCTCATCAGCAGAACTTGGATGTGCAATAAATAATGTGTGATAGGTGATAAGTGTGCATGTGGCAAAGGAAGTCACTTCCAGCACTTTCTTTAACCTTTTAAAGCCTAGCGGTAACTTTACATACAACCAGGTTTAACATTAAAAAATTCTACGTGGTGGCCACATTGCGTTTATGTGTTTTGTACGGATCGCAGAACAAACAGCAACTTTTGCCTTATAAAACATTAACAGATTGGTTTTTATAACCGAGGTGGAGAGTGTTTACAGCACGGTACGGACTGAGTCCTTAAATACAACAGATACGTTCCGTCTTTAAAGGGTTAAATTAGTTAGTAAAAATGCAATATTAATTTAAATATATTAAAGCAAAACTTGGCAGCATCTTGTTTGAATACAGCAAGTAACATCCTAATATCAAGTGCATTATACTGAATTAAGATACAAGGACCCTGGCTCATGGGAAATTGGAGTAGCAGCAAGCGCTATGCTGTTTGCCATCCTGCAAAATAGTGTGGGTGAAGTGTGATGCACATGGTCACATAGAATAATAATAATAATTACAAGATATTCTGTCCCTGAAGTTTACCTTCTTAAATAGAAGAATGTTGTAAGTGCATTCAGTCCTCATTGATTTCAAAATTGGAATTAATTTTGTTGAATATGTATTATGCGCATGAAACTTATAACCTATGAACATGAAAATATATAAATCATTGTTGTTGCAATTCATGAGTAATTACAAATAGTACAAAAATGTATGGTATTTATTGCTTCTTTATTCACCATTTATGCGACTTCTTGATCACTTGTGACAATTACCAACAGCTGTTGTAAAATATGCAAAGTTGTTGTCCGGTGACAAATAACATGAGAAGTCTGTACAGATTTATTACTTTTAAACAACTTTGCTGATGATTTGGAATAGTTGTTGAAACTGAGGTATTCACTTTTGCCAGAATCAGGGGCATGGGGGGAAGGGGAAGGGGGGCAGAGTAGTACAGTCCCAGGGGCAGCAAAATGAATACAGTGAAACTCGTTTAAGAAAACCCCGGTTAAGAAAATTTCCCGCCTAAGAAGTCAGGATAAAAAAGCACCAAAATTCTTCCATTTCATTAAAATTACTATTACCAAAAAAGTGCTCACAAATTTTATATTATTGATCCAAATTAAAGTGCAATATGTAACTGTGACTTTTTTAAAGTTTGTAATTTCTGTTAAGGGGTGGCCACGTGCTCACTCACCCAGGTGCCGTAACACCTAACTAAGCCACTGAACACAACATATCACCCCTGTTTTGTGAAAACGGGCTAATTTCATATTTGATGTTCAGCGAGTTGTCCCCTTTTTACAAAATAGGAGCAATATATATGCATGTCTGTATGAATAAAAAAATGGAATTATCTGGTCAGGCAGACATTGTGGCTTGTAGTTCACAGTTGTCAATCCTAACTTCTGTCCTCCATGTCAGAGCATTTAGTTGATTATCATTTGGAACCATGGTTGTACAGGTGGCCATGTCAGTCAAAACGGGCGAGCATACAAGGACAGTGCCTCAGTATTTGAGTGCAGTAGAGTTTGAGAGTGGCTATACCTAAGAATGGGTATATTTCAGACCTGCTCTAACACATAAATGCTTCTCTGTAAGTTTTATTTCTAGACTTGATATACAAAATCATATGTATTTTATGCCTGTCTCCTTGTGTGTTTGTCTGCACAGTTAACTGATATGTTAGTGCTTCAGTACATTGACCATACAATATGCCTGAGAGTGGTGCTTGTTTTTCATATTGGCTCCAGTTTAAAAGATCTTTGGCCTAACACAAAAGGCACCGTAAAGTAAATATGCCTGTGTGAAAGAATAGTGAAATGTAGGATTTCATATTTTCTCATTCTGTTGGGGTAGATTTAAATGTAACTCAGTTACTTTTACCTAAATCAGGTGAGCTTGTAGTAATGATTTAATATGTGTGGCTGATGAAGTATTAGTCTGAAATTAAAATATGTCTTTAACTCTATCAACAGCCTTGACGTTTACGTTGTATATGTTTATGTGCTGAACGTCTGAACCAGTTTGTCGGCAGCTGCATCTGCCCCAGTTTCATAATCTACATGGGTCATCAACATTCTTCTTGATATTTATTCCAGAATCTGAATATGTTGCAAATACAGGCTGTTAATGTAGTGCCTACAAAACACAATAAATTAAAGATGTCTTCAGTTTGGCATGTGCTCTCTTAAATATAGGGAACTGTGAATGAAGTAATTTCTGTATGAACAGTTTACTGTGGTTACTTTCATTCCCTTATGAAATGTGAAATAATTTTCTGTGGTAACTCTTCCAACAGTAGGAAGATTTTCACTTTGTGAAAGAAAATTGTCAGAATTATGGGTGGTGCACAACTCAGATCTTCATGCAGAAGTGTATTTAAACAATGACAGATTTTCAAACAAACTCGTCTGTGCGCAATATTATACAAGGAATGAACACCATCATCATAGACAAAATGCCAACCTATCTTGTTTTCAAAAAAGTACATTTTATGCTGGCATCAAAATTTTGGACAGTTTACCACGTAGTCTGACAATCCTTAAGAGGCAAAGTTTAAATTAGCCTTAATAAAATACTTAAATACACGCTCCTTTTACTTTGCAGATGAATTTTTTGTGCACAGAGATGATCTTTGATGCTGTTTTCTAAAATGTTTTTAGTATTTTACACTGTAAAAACTGTGTATATTTATGTATTGTGTGTGACTTGTTCCCCATCGTATTGTCTTTGTGACACTTATGGATCCCTGGAATGTGTGTATGTAACAAAATGTTTACTTTCACAAATTACTTTCCACATTTTCTACAGAATTATAGAGTATATTTTTCTGATAGAAATCAAATCATAGAAGCATCAAACTGAACTTACATTTATTAGGACCAAACCATCATTACTACCAAATCAGCGATTTTTACTGTACTAGCATCAAAGTAATGGCATTTACAGGAACTGTTATTTAATTTGTCAATTGTGACTTTCAATTTTTGTAAGTCTGCTCTATCTTACTTCACAGTGCATGACAGAATACATTACTATACACAGTATGCAGTATCAGTATTAGGGCACCATGACATAAAATTTATTTCCCCAAGTAGGGTATTTCCATGACAGTACTGGTCACATAATTTGGCTACTTTCGATGCACTGCACTAAAATGAACTGTCCGCAAATTTTACACTGGAAGCCATTAGTGAAATTTAAATTACTGTGAACAAAGTACACTAAAGAGGCAATTGCTGATACAAACTTTTCGTTTTCAATTTATATCACACCCTAACACATTATTTTACATTCCCACCAGACAGACCGACAGACAGACACACAGATTTAAAGCAGAAAAGGCACATTTGATGACACATAATTATCGTAATGAATTTGTATTTCCACTACAATGGACAATTTTATGATGAAGTGTCCTCCATTTTTCTGTTTTACTCTTTATTCAGCAGATGCTCTCTTATATGCAAACCCTCCTTCTCAGCTCTGCATCCCTTTCCACCCTTTCACAGTCTTGATCATCACAGTGACAGATTATTCCACAATGTTGATTTTATTATTATAGGTAACTCTCATTTTACACCAGCGGTACATTCCAGAAAACGTTGCGCAAAGTGAATACAAAACTCCCATTTAAAACAATGGATTTCCTGGGGGTTGGGGGAACCAACAACCTCATCCTATATAGTGTATGACTATACCTCTAGTGGACATATGCTCCTGTAGAGTATGATGTACTGTATATAATATATATACACATTTATATATGGTATACATACATTTTTATACAATATTTATTTATAATGCAATAAAAATGTAAGAGTCTCACATCCAGTTTTTGGAACGGTTCATTCGGATAGGACTGTGGTAATCTTGCTACATGAACTCTTTAGTTCCTTACTTAGCACTTTCTTTAATTCTGACATTATCACGAGTTCTATGTACGCTATCACGAGCGAGTCTAACATTACGGCATATATCAGCAATTCGTTCGCCTTTTTCACGTAAATGAATGTAAATTCAGAGGATTTTGCAGAAAGCTAAATGTCGCCCTTTTAGGCTACTTGCACAGAGGTTTTGTGTGATTTTCCTAACTAGTAAGGCGAAGGCCAGGGTATAATGCAAAGACGGAGCACGGCCCGCATTCCACTCAGACACGACAGCTACATGTGCCTGCCCACCGTTGCAGGCCTTCTACCCAACACATCGAACCAACCTGGGTTCAAATCCTAGAAATCCACCCTACCAAATCATAACAAAAGGGGAGAAAATGTGCAACTTAGGTTAAGGCACTAGTCCGAAGAGTTATACTGGCCATTCGTCTCGGACTTCCGGGAGCAGCATCAGAAATAAGACTCATGATCTCTATCTTTCAGATTTGATCGAGTCTTCCCTGACATTCTTCAGAACGGAAATTTTCGTGGACGTTCCAAGCGACTTTCTGAGGTGGCAGCAGCGCAGCGTATGTACTGGTATGTAACAAGAACTTTGTAATACTCATGCAGTTACTTCAATGCCGTCCCTGAATAGGCCACGGCAAAACGGTCGCATTCTTATTTCACGTCAGATTTGTACACTGCCACTTTCCGCTTTTCACACCCCTCGAGGTTTAGATTCATGGAATAAACGAGATGTGATCAATACTTCGTTGCTGTCAAAACATACGTTTAGCATTTGCGATCTCGAATTATCACTACTGTAACAAAATTACTCCTGACAAAAATAATTGGGGCCCTGAAAAGGGCCTTTTGTTTCCCCAAATAAGAGGATTTACTTAGAGCTGGTGTACTTGGTCACGGCCTTTGTTCCTTCGCTGACTGCATGCTTTGCCAGCTCACCTGGCAAAAGCAGTCGCACTGCAGTCTGTATTTCTCGACTAGTGATGGTGGATCTCTTATTGTAGTGAGCTAGTCTCGAAGCTTCAGCTGCAATGCGCTCGAAAATATCATTAACAAAACTGTTCATGATACTCATAGCTTTGGAACTGATTCCTGTGTCGGGATGAACTTGTTTCAGAACTTTATAAATGTAGATAGCATAACTTTCTTTCCTTTTCCGTTTCTTCTTTTTGTCGGTTTTAGAAATGTTTTTTTGTGCCTTCCCGGCCTTCTTAGCAGCTTTACCAGACGTCTTCGGCGGCATTTTGTCACTACAACGTACCAATAACCGCACCCTCTGTGTACTTTTATTTATGACAAGAGCTGGAGCCAGAAGCGCACGTATCAGATGGCATCATTTAGTTTCCTCCTCTGATTGGGTAGTCCACAGTTACAAGCCCTGAATAGGCCCGTTCCTCACTTACTGATTGGATAGACCTCATGACTTAATATGAGTATAAAGAGCAAGGTTTTTGGACAACTTCGTATTGAGATCCGAACTGCAGAGGTGAGAAGTAGTGCTACAATGTCAGGACGTGGTAAAGGCGGTAAGGTGAAGGGAAAGTCGAAATCCAGGTCTAGTAGAGCTGGGCTGCAGTTTCCGGTGGGGCGTATTCATAGGCTGTTGAGGAAAGGCAACTACGCAGAGCGTGTAGGAGCTGGTGCCCCAGTCTATTTAGCAGCTGTTATGGAATATTTGGCAGCTGAGGTGTTGGAATTGGCTGGTAATGCGGCTCGTGATAATAAGAAGACGAGGATTATTCCGCGTCATTTGCAGTTGGCGATACGTAACGACGAGGAATTGAATAAATTGTTGTCAGGCGTTACAATTGCGCAAGGTGGTGTTTTGCCGAACATTCAGGCAGTACTTCTACCTAAGAAAACTGAAAAGAAGGCTTAAGTTTAAAACTTAGATTTTACTAAAACGGCCCTTTTTAGGGCCCCAGGTTTTTCTGGGGAGTTGGTGTGGTCGTATGACTTATTCGTGCTGAAACATCGGCAGACGTGATTTAAAATCCGGTCCAGGAAATCTAAGAAACCAAGTCCAAGTTTGGTTTTGTATCTATTCTTAAGTTCTCATAAGATGGTTAGACATATATATTTCGTTAGCGGTGGTAGTAAGTTCCATTCGCAGTGCGTTCTTTTCACAACTACCGTCTCTTACGTGTTTGATTTTATATATTATCGTGTGTAGCATACACAGTGACAATTCAAGTAATGCGGTATGAAGTTTATAACTAGGCTGTGGTGAGGCTTATGCGGGTGATAGTTTAATATTTATGCTAAATGCCATCCTTATTCCTATCGGATGTAAATGCCATCCTTATTCCTATCGGATGTAATTGCCTGAAAGCTGCTGAAATAACTTGAGTATATGCAGTACAACTTTGTCATATGACGCTGCGTAAGCCACAGATTACTTTGGAAGCAACTTCTCAACGACAATTTCGAGAGCATTCTACTCGTTGATATACTGACCGGTCTGTGTCAGTATCAAAGCCCTCCTCGGGCTTTACCAAATTTTAGTACATATGTGATTCTTTTGTTTCGATCTCAACGCCCTTTCTCGCCACAGAGCGGGGTCCGTTGTTACCGTCTTTGTCCGTTGTGCATACTTACATATGAACGCATAACGCCGTAATCCGGATACATTCTAAACATTTGCATATTAATTTGGAAAATACCACGTAACACTGGAGGATCCGATTTCAGAGTAGTCAGTCGTTGATAATTAAACGGTGCAACTTAATTTGTAGAGCATTATGACTCACAGGGGTTTTTTTACAGCAGGTCTGCCTTATCCTGCATTACCATTGCTATTCACGGTTTATTACTCACTTGCAATGCCGCACGCTTCACGGGCAATTGGAAGTTTTTTCTCCTTTGCTAGGATTCGCCTTTTCTAATTACACGGATACTTCGTTCTTATCGCGATATCAGCTTCCTGCCTGCCATGGTCTTCCCATAAGATCCAACCAAAGAGCTAACCACCGGCGCACACTTGCGCCAAGCGCAAGTCGACGTTCCTTTGAGTGGCCATTCCTCCGTTTTAACGCATCGCTGGTCTCTAAAACAGACACCCTACACTATAACCGGGATTCGCTTACGCTGTTTATAGTCCTGATTCACGACCGGGACTTTTTACGCTAAAGGCTCTAGGAGAGCATAGTCTTCCTATCTGAGGGGGGGATGGCTGCCAGGGAGGATGGCACAGTGCAAATAGCGTAGCATTGTTCTTGGAGACGTTAATGGCGATTCTGCATTCTCTCAGCCACCGCTCTAGGTCACTCAGATAAGTTGCTAAGGTCCGCATGAGCAGCGCTGACTTGCGTGACGTGGCTATAATGGCCGTATCGTCCGCGTACAGGGCCAGCTCGACGTGGCGGGAAGGCACAGCCATGTCGTTAACATACAGACTCAAAGAGCACAGGTGAGACTAGTCCGCCCTGCGCTACTCCAGCGCGCATGTGACGGCCGGTGGATGTGGCGGTTAGGAAAGCTGCCCCGAAAGTCCAGTCATGGAGATATAAGGATAAGATTTCAACAAGGTACGATGGGAAATTGAGGGCGGTTAGTTTGAAAAAGGAGACAATCGACCCAAACGGTATCAAAGGCTTTGGCCACAACGAGAAAAATCACGCCTGTCAGTTTCTTCTCGCCGAAGTTCGTAGTCACTCTTTCAACGTGGCGGGCCACCTGAAGAGTCGTGCTATGTTTGGGTCTGACTCCAAACCGCTCATCACGCAGTAGCCCGCGCCCGCTTACGTTGCTTAAGATCCTACTAAGTAGGATTTTTAAGAACAGTTTGCCAATCGTGTCTAACAGACTAATAGGCCGATACAACGAAGGTAGTGACGCGTCCTTCCCGGGTTTCAGGATGGAAATCACGCGGGCGTGTTTCCATAGTGGTGGGAAATACTGCGCTAGAAGCGCTGCGTTGAATAACGCAACGAGGAAGCTTATAGCCCGCTGCGGAAGGTGCTTCAGAGCCCTGTTCGGTAAACCGTTGGGGCCTGGCGCTTTGCCGACCTTGAGACAACGAATGGCGTCCTGGACCTCCATGGGGTTAGTTAACTTAGGCCAGCCAACCCAACCAAAGCGCTAAGGGCGGAGACTTGCGCTAAGCGCAAGTCGACATCCCTTTGTCTGAGTAGCCATTCATGCGTTTTAACTCATCGCTGGCCTCTAAAACGGACACCTTACTCTGTAACGGGTATTCGCTTACGCTAACTGTTTATAGTGCCGATTAGCGACCGGGACTTGTTACGCTAAAGGCTACGGCTCTGGGAGCACATAGACTTCCTATCTGAGGGGGGAACTTTGGTTGGATGGCTGCCAGGAAGTTGAACCCAGGGTGGCAAATCACGTAATGTATTCGAAGTGGGCGCTTTGGTGAAGCCACCGTCCCCGCAGGGGGGGGGGGGGTTACGCGGGCATTGCCACTTTTTTTAATTTCACCCTGGCATTGACCTTACAACTGAGGAAAATCACGGTAAAACCTCAGTCAGGGTGACCGAAATGCGCCCCGCTAGTGAGTACGGAGCAAGTTTCGACGTCGACTTGTCCGCCATTTTGCATGCGGCCTCGACTAGTCAGCTGATAGTTTGCACATCCGGCAGCTTGCGTCGGCCCTCGGTCAGCGTAAGTATCTGCCGAGTTGCCGAACTAAGGGGTTCCCCACACCAGCTAACTTTGAGTCCTAACTCTCGGTTAGGGCTCTGGTGTGTTCTGCAAAGAACGGCACTCCAAGGTCCTCGTGAATCTGCCTGTCACTGATGTACCACGGTGCACCAGTAGCAATGCGAAGACACTTGGACTAGAGAGCCTGCAGCTGCTTAACGTAGCTGCGAGCTGCGCACCTCCAGATGGGGCACGCACAGTCCATCATTCGGCGGATGAGATGCTTATACATCAGAACTCCGCTCCTGATGGAGAGGCCGCTTCTCCTGTTTAGGAGAGGGCCAAGCACAGCGAGTCGCCGGGAGGATTTCTTCCTGACCTGTACGATGTGAGGCCGCCAGGTGAGGCGTGAATCTAGAGTCACTCCCAAGTAACGGGCTGTATCGACCCATTCGATTGGCTCTCCTAGGAACTGAACCGGTCGAGGTCGGGGACACGTCAGGCGGCCTTAGCAAAGAGCATCGTATTGCTCTTCGAGACGTTAATGGCGATTCTCCATTCTCTCAGCCACCGCTCTAGGTCACTCAGATAAGTTGCTAAGTACCGCATGAGCAGCGCTGACTTACGTGACGTGGCTATAATGGCCGTATCGTCCGCGTACAGGGCCAGCTCGACGTGGCGGGAAGGCACAGGCATGTCGTTAACATACATACTCAAGAGCACAGGGGAGACTAGTCCGCCCTGCGCTACTCCAGCGCGCATGTGACGACGGGTGGATGTGGCGGTTAGGAAAGCTGCCTCGAACGTCCGGTTATAGAGATATGAGGATATTATTTTAACAAGGTAGGAGGGGAAATTTAGGGCGGTTAACTTGAAAAGGAGACAATCGACCCAAACGGTATCGAAGGCTTTTACCACGTCGAAGAAAATCGCTCCTGCCAGTCTCTTCTCGCCGAAGTTCCTAGTCACTATCTCAACGAGGCGGGCCAGCTGAACAGTCGTGCTATATTTGAGTCTGAATCCAAACTGCTCATCACGCAGTAACCCGCGCCCGCTTACTTCGTTAAGATCCTACTAAGTAAGATCTTTTCGAACAGTTTGCCAATCGTGTCTAGCAGACTAATAGGCCGATACGACGAGGGTAGTGACGGTGCTGTGTGGTTACCACCACAGCTACAGCATTTAAGCTGCTGCTTGGGGGTTTAGCACTCGCCAGAGAGGTGTGCCTCGCCACAAGCAACGCAACGGGGTGGATGCCCACAGTTGCGCTGCGTGTGTCCGAAGGGCTGGGAACGTTTGCACTGCAGGGGAGCCTTCGGTGCAACGTACGACTCCATCGAAACTCGAAAACGGCAGAGTTCAGTTAAGGGGCGCACTTTCTGGGCTTCCGCTCCTCGCGCCACCGACACTATGAAGTGCGGTGTCAGGGGGCGGTCTCAGGCTACATCCTTATCTCGGCGCCCAGAGCGGAGCTGTAAGAAGCCCTGGACATGAATGCCCAGAGTCTCCAGCTCCTCCCGAACGACGCTCTCAGGCATGTGCTTGCCGAGATTCTTTAACAACAGACGGCCGCATCGGTCCTCCGGGAGAGAAAACGTGTGTAAACTCACACCCTTGCTCCCATCCAGGGACCGCAGCGCACTTATCGTGGCTCGGAAGCCATCGGCCGTGTTTGGAACCAGCATAAGTCTCTCACCCTTCATTTGGGCTGAGAGACCGCTGGAGCATAACTCCCTCAACCTTGTGAAGAATCCACGGGTATCCGTGAACCCTGAAACATAGATAGGAGTCTTGTTATGCCGCTCGCCTGCGGGAATTGCCGTGGTAGTCTCCATGGGGGTGTTAGGAGTGGTGCCAGCTGGCATGCCACTCAGAGGCCCGGACACGTCTTCAAGAGACGAACGCCTAAATTCTGCCTCAGATGAGGCAGCAGGTTCGGGAGTACCTAATCCTTTGGCTGCGGGCTTGATCGGCCCACTTTCCTGACGTGGGACGACGCGTCCAGCCACCACCGAGGCATACGCCGGCCCACCCTCAATCGGAAGGGGCTGCCGGCTGGTCCCGGCAGTCAGTTCATCCGCGGCACACACTGCCGCAGATGCCTCCAGGGCCACCGCACTGGGCGCCTTGAGGCGGGCTCAGACACACCGTCTGAAGTGGAAAGCTCGCGGGTTTCCTTTTTCCCACAGGCAGCTGCAGCGGCGTGTGGGAGGACTTAACCTCATCCACAACCTCGCCGGACGGCTGGAGCAAGGGCCTTTCTCCTCTTGCTCGCCGCCACAGTCCTCCTCAGCTCCCGGAGAGGAACTGGGGAGAGCTGAAGCGTGGAGATAGCCTTCATAAAGGCCAGTTCCTACTGCTTCAGCATAACGCTAAAAGCAGGGGGATCGTACTCAACTACTACCCCCTCTTATCCAATGAAGGACCAGAGAAGCAGCAGCAAACAGGATTACTCCTCGAGAGCAGAGAGGACTCAAACCGAAAACAGTACGTGAACGCCCGCTTACGAAACTTACTCCAGAACTTACTCATTGCGAAGCGCACCAGACCACTGCCAGTACCAGACTCCACCTACCAGCATATCACACGCACCACACTCACTGCTGGCTGTCGACGACTCAGTTAACTTAGGCTCGCTTGCAGGGGCATAAGAGTATGCCTGCATCACCTCGGCAACCTTCTCAATAACTGCCGGATCCGACGGGTCATTTACCGGCTGGAACTGAGACTCAAGACTGTCTGTAAGGGCTTCTGCTGACTCGACTCATGAGGTCATACATGTACGCATCTTTGGAAGCCACGCAGTTTGCTGGTCAGTGGGCGGAATTGAAATTCCTTAGCGTGGCAGGCGTAAGTCATTGTATACCTAATACCTGTAGGGTTAATGTTAACGCCTAAAGGCCCCAACAGACCTGTGAAGACTTCTTCCAGACCTTCAGTTCCATGGTACCCATATGAATGCTCATGCAATCCGTCAAAACTTCTCAATTTACATGGACTTAAAGGGCGATACTCCATCCTTTGAATGTAAGGAGCTATCACCACTGCTTGCCTATGAATTGTCTTAGGCACACCCCTGGCGGTTTCTAATCCGCATAACCCCATAAACAAAATTGCAACTCATACTTGTGTCGTGACAACTCATTTCACTATTTACAGTAGTTTTCCTTCCCTCAAACCCTTCGAAAGTCATTTCAAAGGTAACACCTAATTAAAATTTGTGATAGTGTGGTCAGATACGTTTACCAAAACACATAACTTCTTTTCCTTTGTCCCTTAAAACAGAACACTGCCGTTCCTGTTTTTGTGCGCCTTTGAAATGACTGGAATCCTGTACTGCGAAAATGGAGGGTAGATTAGGAGTGTTATATTTTAGTCTTTACAAGGTATCCCGAGTTGTGGCTGGGTGTTTGGATAGAGGTCTAATCATACGAACGTCTGAGAGTCCGACCAACCAGAGAGCTAAGGGCGGAGACTTCTGAGAAGCGCAAGGCAACGTCGTTTGGTCTCATTAGCCATTCCTGTTGTAACGCATCGCTGGGGTCTAAAACAGACACCTTGCTTAAGGCAACGATTAATGGTCCTGGTATTTGACGGGGACTAGTTACGTTATAGGCTACGGATCTGGGAGCACGTAGTGTTCCTACTTGCCGGGGTGGGCGGGACTTTGCTTCGATGGCTGCCTAGAAATTAAACCAAGGGTGGCATATTCGTGCATTGTATTGGAGCAACTACAGGTCACTTTGTTGAAGCCACTGTGCTGCTGGTTGGGGGATGTGGTACGGGCCAAGACTCTGTAATTACACCCTGGTACTTACCTTACAACTAAGGAAAATCACGACATAGCCTCAGGGTGGTTGAAATGCGCTCAGCTAGTACATAGCGGACACGTTTCAATGTCGACTTGGTTGCCATTTTGCATGCGGTCTCTGCTGCTCGGCTGAGTAAGTCATACACATATACGTCAATATAACTTCTGTGTAGTTAGTCATTGCTCCTGGTGGCTGCCAGTCTACGACTGCCTTTACCGAAAATTTGGGTTTACGAGAGGCATGAAAAGTAGTCAGATGTGGGGTTGCTACGACTGGCGGTTAGGACCTGTTCCAAAGTAGGGCAGCTTTCGTGAAATCATACTCAAAATTAACCTGAAGACTAGCCAATCAAGCCATAAACGAAATTAACATTCAATGACTAATAAAAACACTAATACAATTCCAAACCCGTATGAGTGTATAAGCTCAAACTCAACTACCCTTTGCTAAATTGTGGCCCTGAAAAGGGCCGTTTGTCTAATTCAAACAAGTTAACCTCCAAACCCGTAGAGAGTGCGCCCCTGCCGCTTCAAAGCATAAACCACATCCATAGCTGTCACGGTTTTTCGCTTAGCGTGCTCAGTGTACGTAACAGCATCACGTATCACGTTCTCCAAAAACACCTTCAGCACGCCTCGCGTCTCTTCGTAGATCAAACCCGATATACGCTTCACACCACCCCTCCGAGCCAAACGTCTAATCGCAGGCTTGGTAATTCCTTGGATATTATCACGCAGCACCTTCCTATGACGCTTCGCTCCACCCTTACCTAGGCCTTTACCACCTTTCCCTCTACCAGTCATTGCCTTTCTTCCTCGCCGAAGACTGTCAGCACAATAACGGAAAATTTACGGGAACAGCGCATCTTATACCCGATGCACTGTTCGACCCGACCAATAGCATTGCGGAATAGGCGTGGCCAAGTGCAATAAAAGGCCGTTTTGTGGCGCTGACGTAATTTTTGTCTTCGTTTCATGCTGTAGGTAAGCAGTTGTGTTAAGGTATTGCTGTTACAATGGCGCGAACTAAGCAAACTGCGCGCAAGTCAACTGGTGGGAAAGCTCCCAGAAAACAGCTTGCTACGAAGGCGGCGCGTAAAAGTGCTCCAGCAACGGGAGGTGTGAAGAAACCTCATCGTTATCGACCGGGTACTGTAGCGTTACGTGAAATTCGTCGCTACCAGAAAAGTACCGAACTGCTTATAAGGAAATTGCCGTTCCAGCGTCTTGTGCGTGAGATTGCTCAGGACTTCAAAACAGACCTTCGTTTCCAGAGTTCGGCAGTGATGGCCTTGCAGGAGGCTAGTGAAGCTTATTTGGTAGGTCTGTTTGAGGACACCAATTTGTGTGCAATTCACGCCAAGCGAGTTACTATTATGCCCAAGGACATTCAGTTAGCAAGACGCATTAGGGGTGAGAGAGCATAAAGTAATAATTCAATACAAACGGCCCTTTTCAGGGCCCAAAGTCGTATCTCAGGAGTAGGATGTGGGTCTGCTGCGTTGTTTACTAATTTCTCAAACTTAAGCATACGACAATGTCAAATCTTGGGCATTTTGCTTGTGTCTTGCGTATTTATGCCAGGAAAATGTCACTATCGCTAAGGAGTTAGATCAATGACTACTTAATATTACATGTCAGACGCTCTCATCTTGCTGGCACGTCTAGTTTCGAACACGATTCCTGGCTGTAAGGTGTTTAAATGTTAGCCCCATATGAGAACATCCAATCCTGCGGACAAACTTCCTACCAAATAAGTTTTTTTGGAATGGCGGTACCAAAAAAATTTCAATCTTCTGTCAAACGGTCATGAAAATCGTTCCCGTCTTGGTAGGGGACATACAACACTGGTTAGAAAATCGAAAAGCAGTGTCGAGACTTTTAAGTACAATTTTACGATTGATTGCGATATCCACTTACGGCCGAGATATCAGAGGTGGGGTCTACATTACAGGGATAAGAGAGAAATGGGTGGTATGTATTTCTACAGTAGCGCTGAAGTCTTACGGAACATCGACTTTTGTGAACGGTATAAATGTATCTGGGTGTAATCTTTGATACAAGCATTACATGGAGGTTTCATATAGAAAAGATGTAATCCATGGCCTCCAAAAGTTTTATCAGTCTACTCCATATTCAGCGCCAAGCGACTAGGTGATGCCATTAAATTAACCACCAAAATATAATGGTTCCACATTGACTTACGCCGTCCGACACAACCCGTATTTAATAATATATGCTACATGTTTCGGTCATTCGACTCTCATCAGGTTACAGTAGAAAAAAACTTTGACATCCAAGTTAAAAGTGTAAAAGTTTTGTGAGATTTCACAAATAATGTAATTTCATAGCGAACACATCAAAACAGTAAGATGAGGTGATTGAGCACATAAAAAACTGACAATTGAAATCGATACCAATAGAGAAAGGCAGTAAACGGTGACCGGAAAGGGAGACAACATTTTGAAGAAAGAATATGCACCCACCGAAATGTAATGGAGAATGCGTAAGGGCCCTTATACTAAAGTGCATGAGTTAAACAGCCATTACTCGACTCACATCGATTTTTTTAAACAAATTCAAACATAGATTTCAAATAATAGAGTAAAAACACAAGCACAAATTTACAGTCATTTTTTGACCTACATCGATATTTAAGCAAAGAAATTTAAATATGGATTCTAAATAATGGAGTGAAAAAAAAGCACATTACGTGAAGAGAAGTTGACTGTCGAGTTGAAAGTTGATCAGGAAATAGGATCCCAAAAATCTTTTTAATTTTTTAAACTTTAAACCCAAAATTTCGAAGTCTTAATATTTGGTTTATGCAGCATTGTTAATAACACGCCTGTATAACAAAGTCCAGTTGTAACTTATATTATATACATATTTGTTAGCTCTCACAAGCTTTTAACAATTTTACCTTGGATGTTACATTTTTGTACTGTACACCTAATGATGATCGAATGACCGAAACATGCAGCGTAAAAATAATTATCAAATACCCCACCAACCAACCAAAGTGCTAACTACGGGCGGAGACTTCAGCGCAAGTCTATGTACCTTTGTCTGAATAGCCATTCCTGCGTTTTAACGCGTCCCTGGGATCTAAAACAGACACCTTATTCTATGAGTGGAATTTTGCTTGTTTTTATCAAATACAGGTAGTGTCAGACGGAAGGCGTGGCGTTGTGTGTGTGAGTCTATACCCACAGCGGACTAACCAAAAACCTAACGTCTCTTGGTCTGCTTATCCATCCCTGCGATTTATCTTATCGCTAGACTCAGTAACAGACACCTTACACTATAACTGGGGATTATGCTTACACTAACGCTTATAGACTCGGTTTACTACCGCGACTTCTTATGCTAAAGGCTACGGCTCTGGGAGCTCACAGTTTTGCTAATTGAGTTTGGGGATACTCTGGCTAGATGGCTCCCTGGGGCTTTGAACCCAGAGTGGCGTATTCGCGTGCTAACGTCGTTTATCTGTGAGTAGGCACTTTGGTGAAGTGGTCGTACCTGGAAGGATAAGGCGATCCGTGCCCTGACTTTGCTTTGTACCCTGGCTTTCTGCTTAGAACTAAGGAAAAATCACGGAAAAACCTCAGGCATGGTAGCCGAAAAGCGCCTAGCTAATCAGTGATGGGCACGATTTGGTGTCGATTTGGCCATTGTTTTACAGGCGGCGTCTACTGGTCTGCTGACCTTAGTCCCCTTAGCTAGCGCGCCAGGAGACGTGGTTCAGCCCTCGGTCTGCGTAAATATCTGCCGAGTTGCCGAACTAAGGGGTTCCCAGCTGAGTCGTAACTCTGGGTTAGAGGTCTGATGTATTCGGCAAAAATGGAAACCCCAAATCCTCATGAATGTGACTGTTACTAATACAATGCGCACAGCAGGATGCATTAAGTCAAATTTAAAAGAAAGGAAACACTTAGTTGCTGTGAAGGTGGAGTCTGAGTGCCTGTAAAATGATACCAGTGAAATAATTACAAAACAAAACTCTTTCGTTCGCTATGTTTTTAAATTAAATTAACATTCAATTCAAAATCATACAACTTTTACATTTTTCATAGCGTGTACGTACCTATATAGACTGACGTGTATTAACAACCGACTCGGACACACTCATTAAAAACCAATATTCAAGCTTGAATATTGGTTGTTATTACACACCAATCAAAATCGTACAATTTATAAGTATTTATATACCATCCGATAAAAGTAATTTAAAATACAGAATGGGGAGAACTCAGTTAACCTAACATTTGAAATGCCACAAATACCTGTTTGTTAGTTTCCATTATGGCAACAGTCAGTCTACATTCGACAGTTGGGCTCAGAACAGGGACAGGTGGCGGGCTCTTGTGAATGTGGTGATGAACTTCGAGGTTCCATAAAATGCAGGGAATTTCTTGACTAGTTGAGGACTTGTTAGGTTTTCAATAAGGACTTTGCTCCATGGAGTTAGTTAGTTAGTCAGTCATTCAGTCAGTCTGTCTGTCTGTCTATCTGTCTATCTGTCTGTGTCAGCACCATTACTGCTTATTCACGTTTCACAAGTCGTGGCAGATCATGGCACACAGTTTTATGTTTATCGTCACGTATGTCTTGCAAAAGTAGAACTCGCTTTCTATTAATGTCTTTAAGTGACTAATGTTTTAGAAACTTTATGTTAAAAACTTTGGTTTAATTATTTCCCCAGCTGAAAAATCATACGTTGCAATTTCTTAATATCTTGAGACACCAATCCGTTCGGTCACCAGGAAAATCCCTTCTGGAAAGATCGTTTAAATGAAGTAACTTAGGTTCATTTGCCACGTAATGCACCAGAACGCCAACTTGCTGCCAAGTCAATTTTGAGTTTAGTTCCTTCTGCGATACATCTCTACTTCTACAGCTTGGCGTGTAGACTATCAAGCGTCGCAGTGAACGCTCGCGCGACAGTCGGTGTATTTCGTCACTTATTGCGGGCGTTTTCTTACAGATCCTGATAAATCTCCTAAACAAGCAAAGAACTAACCGAAAAGTTACCTGTAGGCCGGTCAAATAAAAATAAAATACAGCATAAAATTATTTGCAGAAATTAATAAAACACATGCCTATGAAATACCTAGAAAATAAATTGCGAGATACGAAGTCTTACAGAGGTGTAGCTGAAGTTTAAAGCCGTCTGGGTTTAACGCCGTGCCGTGACGTTCTTCTCGACGCTTCGGAGCATCGTAAGCCAGTACTTAAGCCCAAGACGTCTTCTTTGAGTGCTTGGCCTTGAATATAAAAACAACACGGCATTTCGGAACGCTGGGAATAACTTACAATACGGATACGATTAAATCCAGCAAAAGTTGAATATTCCGAAAAGAAATTGTTCCGTCTGGAAACGGTTTTAAGGAGTCCTTGTCAGATGCATCAGTAAGTCGTGACAAGCTTCTACTAGATACGTCATGTTTGTCCACATGAAAAAGCACGGCTTCAAATACTCTGATTTCCTGGAAATTTTATGTAGGAGCCTTCCATTAAAATCTCTCAAGAAAATTCGAGTTTGGTTAAAATCGGACAAATATATGAGGCACTGTACATGAAGACCTAATTACTGTCTATATTGTTCACATCGAGATTGTAAACCTTAATAACGCAAGAGAGAACTAATTTCTATGTTTCAGTGGCAGAAATGTTAATAGTCGTCTCTCGGTTCGCTGCAGACGTCATCCAAACAAAATGGCTGGAGGGACAGCTAGTGTTAACATACAGCAAAACTCCGTAAGCACTACAATGCTACATTATACGTACATTGCCTTTGATATGGTACATTTACTGACTGCAGCTGGGTTTTCACCGGGTGGCAGTGGTCCGTACACTATACACAAATAGAAAAGAAACATCTATATACATAAGGAGAAACAATACACAAAACAATACCAAAACACAGAAGACACAAAATAGAAAGCAAAACATACAAAGAATAAAACAATCATAGAATGAATAATAACAACACAAAACGAGTATTTAAAACATAACAAAGAGCGAAAAGACATAAAGAAAATAATTTAAGTTTACAAAACAACGAGACAAGTTTACAAAATAATGAGACTAACATGCTATATAGTAACCCACAAACGAATTACATAACTATAAATCAATGTACATAACTATTGTGTTAAAAGCGAAGACTGCATATGGCCCACAAAAAATCATATATGTTGTACTTTCAATAGACTCTGAAAAATATGAAATAATTATAAGCAATTTTATATGGTTCATCTAGAGCATTTCGTGTTCCTGTACAGGCAGTAGTGCTGAGGTCAGATTGAGTGGCATGTTACCTAATTTACGGTGTTAGATGGTGCATTCAGAAGAGAGAGTGTAACTAGAGAGTAGTGATAGTATATTATTTTGCTCTGAAGGTGGTAAATGTGGATTGAATGAGCATTCTTTAAGAAACGAAAAAGCAATCTAGGTCTCTACCTTGCACCGAAATCTGTTCCGTGAGGGCCAACTTTGGTGCCCCTTACAAGGTTCCCCGATTCAACACAGGAAACAAATACTTTTCGTGGACGTAGGTAAAGGATGTAGGTAACTGCCACTAGTCAGGCATGCATGTATAAAGAGCCCTATTGCCCTAGGAAGGGTTCAAATTGGGACGGGTCATACCCTAGCTGGGAATGTAGGGTTCCATTTAGAGGGTTCTGTAGCAGGCAGAAAGCACGTGGAGTTGAACTTGGACTTTTAGGGACGTTCCTCAGACCTTAATTCATTTTCTGGAACCGTATGGGAACGTTAACGGGAAACTGGGACATTAAAATATGATCTGAAACTGTTTAAGGAAGCACGTCCGTGTCTCACAGGCTTCTAAACTGTACGGCTGTTCTCTGCGCAGTCCGAGTGCTGTACACTGGAGGAGTGGTTTGCGGGCTCGAGCTGTAGTTTTCGTCGCCGCTTCTCGTTTGTGAGTTGGAGTAAGCAGTTATGGCTGATAGTGTGGACGCTGCTACGGCAGCAACGAATGTGACCCAGGTGCCTGCGAAGAAGACAAAATCTGCAGGGAAAAAACCACGAGCGAAACCAGTTCATCCCCGTACTTCGGAGATGGTTGCTAACGCAATATCGAGTTTGAAAGAACGAGGTGGTTCTTCGTTGCAGGCTATCAAGAAATATATAGCAGCAAATTACAAGGTTGATTCGGAAAAGCTTTCTCCTTTCATCAAGAAGTACCTGAAAACAGCAGTAGCTTCGGGAGAATTGGTGCAGACCAAGGGGAAGGGAGCTTCGGGGTCTTTCAAACTCGCAGTTCCAAAAAGCGAGAAGGCTGCAGTGTCTACCGCACCACCTCGTGCTAGAGGGGGTGCTTCAACGGGTCCTAAACAGAAGAAGCAGCATGCAGCTAAAGCTAAGGCCAAGTCTCCTAAAAAGCCTGCTGTAAAAAGGACACCAGAGAAGAAAAAGCGAGTACCTGCAGCCAAGCCGAAGAAATCGCCATCCAAGGTGAAGAAAGCTGCGAAGGTTCCTACTAAAAAGCCGAAGGCACCACGACCAAAAACTGCAGTTAAGCCAAAGGCCCCAAAGAAAGCAAGCCCGAAGAAGAAATAAGTCAGGTACACCAACAGGTAAAATCGGCCCTTTTCAGGGCCACAAACAGTAAACATGGGAGTTTGTACTGTTGTATGACTTAGTAGTAATTACAGTGGGTACCTTACGGTTAATTTTCTAGGCATTTATTACAAGCAGCACAGCAGTTATCTGTGCTGCAAAGATTTTGCAAATTTCTTGTTTGCTGGGGTTATACTAAGGAGCCGTAAGTGTATCGTTCTGCGTACATTTCCGACTCACGCATTTATCACTTTCGCTTCTTTCTTGGACAGAATACAGGTTAATGTTATCACACCCAAGTATAGTTACGCACGCAGGAACCTAGTATACTGTAAAAAAAAACACAGCTGACTGCTTGGACTCGGGGCTTATCGACCATTGTTAATATTCGTCCCTTAGCGCATAACTGCTGTGGTTCAATGACAGGATATTGTAATAATACAGATATAGTTATGTAAACATACTGAGTTGATGGGGACTGGGGAAATAGTGTGCCATAATATTCAGAATATGAAACGCTGTATACGTGCTGTGGCGACACATTCCTACTAATCCTATAAATCAACCCACTTGAATGATACTTAACGGGATGGGAATATAAACTGCACACCAGAAATAAGGTTTCTAACTTCGTAATAAGTAATAATCAGTTACGAGATTTGGAAAACATTTGGATTGTTCACGGTGTTGGCCAGGCTTCAGGTATAAAAGAAATGGAATGTAATTATGTAGAATGATAGCAAACTCCGATCACATGTTTCGGTTTAGTATATTCCATTACATTGCTCCATTTGATGCAATTAATTTAGCACCTCCGGTCACATGTCTTGCTCTATGTTATTCCATCGTATTGTTTTATTGGCACTCCTGTAATTCATCGTATTAAATTTGAAAATCAATATTTATTCTTGTATTATGCTATTTTCCTGAATATATTTTTAATTTATATGAAACTGGACGATCTTGTAGGGAGAAACATGCCACAGAACTAAATACGTATGTCTATGTAGATAGTGTGATTGTTATTGATTTTACCTGTCGATATTCAACGCATGAGGCTATAGCGGAAAAGCATGAACTTGAGCCAACAGCACGCGGTGTTCACGGACGAAGTACGTGTTCTGAACCTAGTTTCGCCGTTTGGCGAGTCTATTGTGACCTGTCGCGTCACATTTTTCTGACGGTTCGTCACGGACAGAACAGCGCGAACAAACACTAAAATCAGTTCTCATCACTACTGTTGAGTACGTAACGGCGGGTACAGTGGCTGCAGCAACAGAAAGTTATCGCTGCAGATGCATCACAAACGTATCAATTCACTCCTCCTCCTCCTCCTCCTCATCATCATCATCACCATCATCATCAAGTGACGGCCTCGTAGGTTAGCACTACGCAACGGCGCACCCATGGGGTGGCTGCCGGGCCGCAGCCCCCCGAAATCCCACAAAACTAAAAATGTGAAAAACACAGGTTTTGTAGGTATGATATCAGAAGTTTCACGTTTCCACCGAAATCACCTGATGACTGGTACATTAGAATTTTGAAATGTTAATTAATAAAATAAGAAAACATGAAGGTAGGACATTGAATCATGGAACATATATTCGTACGTATAAAATGCAGTTGCAGACAGTGCTATTTTGTACGTACAACATGGTGTTTGTAACATAATTTTTAAAATCAAACATCAAATATGTACAGCCACATGGATAGCTCCCCCACCCCGCACCTCCAGGAAACATTCTGTGTGCACACCTGGCTCTAAGTGCTGTACACTTCACACTCTGCTGCGGATCTGATTATCAGAAATTCAATCCACCATTTGACACTTTGCTGACTAGAGTGTGAAGTATATTAAATAGAAGTGTTCCAATCCCCGTAGATTTACCCCTATTTAAAAGTGAGCGATTAAACGCTAAAATCTATCTTTCCACAAGGCATTTATTAGCTCTATAATGGCTTATGCCCACCCCGCCTGGGAATTTGCAGCAAAGACACATCCTTTGAAATTGTAGCGCCTGCAAAACAAGGTTTTCCAGACTATCGACAGTTATTCGCGGCGCACACCGACCCGCCACTCCCCTTGTGTAATACTATTGGTCGCTTCACTCTGCAAGAGCAAGCATAAGGATAGCAGGAATTGTTCCCGCCATGAATTAGATGCAGGCGATTGGTGTTATGAATTGTATGGTGCAGGTGATGCATGCGCTTCACCAAAATGCCCACCTGCAGTAGCTCAAATACATTACGCGAATATGCCATCCTGGCTTCAAACCCCAGGCAGCCATCCAACCAAAGGTCCCCCCCCCCCCAAGGCTAGGAAGACTATGCGCTACTACAGCCGTAGCCTTTAGCGTAACTAGTCCCGGCCGTGATCGAGGACTATAAACCGTTAACATAAGCAAAATCCCCGGTATAGAGTAAGGGGTCTGTTTTAGAGCCCAGCGATGCGTTAAAAACGCAGGAATGGCTAATCAGGCCAAGGTTCGCGCAAGTCTCCGCCCTTGGTTAGCTATTTGGTTGGTTGGTGATGCATGTATTCAGAAGTTCGTCTATTTACGTGTGATTTGCAGACGGTGATGTTGTGCTTTTGTACCCATTCGTTTCGTTGTGAACGGTGAGTGAAACTTTGTTGAGGTGGTGCGGTGGGAGGGAACGCTCCTAGGCACAAATAATCTAGTATAGCTCTTATTTACAGATTAGACTTGTGACGTAAACAAACTGAAGGCTGACACAGCCAAAACTGGTACCTCGGCAGGGCGTTTAGCCCCGTTTCCAGACCCCGCATGTTGCTGTTCGAAAATCGTTGTATGTAAGTGTATACAGTGTAGAGCAATTAGTGTTTACAAAACAAAAAAATGCCAAACGTATCCTTGCCAAGAGCCCAGCAACATTGGTATGATGAGGCAGGATCCCTTAGGCACGAATACGAGAGAACGCTATCAAGAAGCATCCAAACGCAGCAGGTTCGCAACATAGTCAATGACATTTCAAGCCTTGCGCGATGCACACTTGTTATTATTAATATTTTTAAGTATAAGATTTCAGATGTCCACAGTGGTGAGGATTCATAATGTGCTTTGAGTTAGGACACAATATAGTTTGGGACTTCATTGTACTCGTATGTGTTTTGGAGGAGAGTTACGGCTCTGCGCAGCATCGCTGAAGTTGGAGAGGACATGTTCCACCGCCACCTTGGCATCTACCTGTCAGATTACATGATGCAATAACCCGGACTACTACAGTTTCGAAGTTTTTACGTTTTTCATGGCATTCTGTAGGAGGGATTGGTGTAATGCGATAAAGTAGGAGGTTGTGTTACCGAAATTTTTCTACATAGCTTCGCGAGTGATCACCTGGGGGCATGCTTTAACCAAAATCACCTAGATGGCACTGTAGTTGAATTGTGTTGTTATTCCCGCCATGCCTTTCCACGGAGATGCATTGTGTTCGTTTGTTGGGACGGTGGCACGGGTAGCAGTTCATATACAGAAGTACCTGTGGTCCACAGCCACACCTATATGCAGTGCCCACGCCTGTACGCTGACACGTAACTCTGATCCATACTCTTAGCCAGATCAGAGGGCTTTGAATATTAGCAAAGCACGTCACAACATGTAAGTGGTAGGTTTTGCTGGTGTGGTGGTAACCGAAGAAAACAGAAACTAATGCAGCCGCCGTCAGGACGGAAGAAGTTGAAGCGAGTGGGTTCCTCCGAAACTTTGCTGACCAGCTACCAGACTAGGTGACTTCACCCTCTCCACACGACCGCCGTCTGTAGAATTATTCGGTTTGTAAGCCAGGCACACGGTATGTTTATATCATGGATCAATGTTACTGTAAATTCACCAGTGACATCTGTAGCAGTGTTTTGAAAGTAATATCGATACGCTTTCGACTTTGTTTGCTTCAAATCATATGTTAATTATTATATTTATGGCCATAATTTGTGGCAATGTAGGTATGTGTAGTACCTGGATCCGTACTTTGAGTTGCTGGTATGGGCTATTTGTGCTTGTGTGGTCTGATAAACTAGTAGAGTAGACGATACGACGTGTGAGTGATTTGTTATTTATTTGTAGAAGTTACAAGAGATAGGAAATTGGCGGTTTATTAAGTTTTACAAGGAAGCGATACGGGTAAGTTTTCTTTTGGCGATTGTTTTATTTATATTTACGCCAGAATAACAAAAACAGAAGTAAAGCTAGAGTGTGTTACTCATGTTACAGAAGTACAATTATTACCTTCGATTTAATAAAACGTAATAAAGATAGTAGTATTTTTGTATCGTTTAAGACTAAAACAGTACTCTCATCAGCAGGAAGAATCCAGCAAATAAAATATAACAAGGCAGGTAAATAAACATAATGATGATGGACGATGATATTCAAGCAGTGGATTCCCCTATAACAGCAAGTTCTGCAGCAGTGATTCCTTCAGATGTAATTTCATCACCTGGATCATTTCCTGGAGCAGCTGGAAGTCCAGCTGCATCATTTCCTCGACAGCATCTGCAGCAGCAAACTCTGGGACTACCAGGATCACCAGGCCAATCAAAATATGCACAGCTGTTGGCTGTAATTGAAGAAATGGGGAAGGATATTAGACCAACTTATGCTGGAAGCAAAAGTTCAGCAGAAAGACTGAAACGTGGAATAGTGCACGCAAGGATTCTTGTGCGAGAATGTCTCATGGAAACAGAACGGAGTGCGAGGCAATGACCCTCAGGGACACAGGACATTGCTTTTGATGCTGTGTTACATACGCTTCTTGAGGAGTACATGCACAGTAAGAAGTAACAAGCATGGTCTTGTATGAGCAATCTTTGTAAAGAGCCCAGTTATCATTACAATGTGTAATTTAAGATGGGGGGCCAAGATTCCTAAAATATATATCATCCTTTAGGCCAATGGACGTCTGTTTGACAAAGTGACATCAGTAGTCCATTACATTGTATTTACTGTATGAATAACAGATGTTTTGGCTTCAGCTGGGGTGTAAGTGCAATTCTTAATTCATGAACAGTTTTCTATAATCTAGGAAGTTTAGCATGACGTGTATTTTGGTTTTTTGGAGGTAATTTGCAATATGCCATGTGCGAATGAGTAGTTAGTACAGGTTAGGTGAGACAAACTAATGTGTATTGTCTATATGTCATATTGACAGTAATAATGTTGCAGTTGGTATGTCAGTGAGCTGTAGTTCACAACAGCTTGACGTTTATATGCAGTTCAATTTGTGTGTTATTTACAGTTACTGGATGTGGCATAAACAGGTGTAATATGTCTAACTTAACCTAACCTATCCTGTTTTTGTCTTATTTGTAACTGCAAGCATTCTACCTTACATAATTAACTCCTCACAAGTTTGGAATGGTATAACCCACAGTTCTCTTACGTGATTAAGCAGTTAGTTTGTACAATGTAGCGAGACTAGTGCAAGTACTATTTTTAACAGCCTATTTTTTAATTCCCTCCTGTGCTGCAACATATGAGACTGGGTACTTGTGGAGAACATGGAGATTATTTTCATGAACAGCATTTTGTGAGTACATTTGGGGTGACAGGCTTTACTTGTAACGTTTAGTGTCTCAGAACTTTAAAATTTGCACATCTTCCAATCATCAGTGTTTCGGTTAGTGTAACACTGGCACAGATGCTTACTGTGAAATTAAATGGCAAAAAGAATTTCTGATTTTTGTCTAACAGATGTGGTATCCATCATTTTATTATCACATCAATGCTGTTCATTGTTATCCATGGTCAAAAGTACAGGTTCACAAATTCTGGGTAGAGCAAAATTGTGATCTTATGGCATTCTGATGCGCAAGCAGCTAAGCGTATGAGAGTAGTGAGGGTTGTAAGGTGGGCAGATGAGGGGCAGAGAATGTGAGTGCAGTGTGTCACATCTCTTTCTAAAAACATGCATTTGTGTCCTTATGTTCTCATATCGTTTCTTCAGTTGGAGTCCGACCATAATGGAAGTATTCCACAACAATCTGCATAGTTTTCTATGGTTTCCTATCTTAGTACCAGTGTTCTAAGAAGGGCAGTGTTTTTGTTCAGCTAATAGGTGGCAACACAGAACAATCTCCACTCTGTAATGTCTTGTAACCAACTAACCCAACACCCCTCTAATACCGCTTGTGGATGATACCAAATGGAGAGATTAAAAATTGGTCATTTGCGCAGTGCCGTAAGATTGTGACCAAGCTTTACCTGGCCACCTCGGCAGCTAAATTTGGACAGTGACATCGTAGTATTTCAACATAATTATTGCAGTTGTTTCTTACATAAAGAAGTGTGTATAAGTTCACGTGCACTGAGCAGAAGATGCCAGATAACTATGATGTTCATACATCACTCCACAATTCCTCAGTATGGAACTTAATTTCATCCATCTAGTGTCTAGACTGTCGACGAGGCCCTAGATTTTTTGCAAATATTTGAATCTGTAGCCAAAAGTTCATCACAGTATGTTTTCATAAATTTAAGACCAACCAAATGCTCAATTTCAATTGAAATTGACCAACCAAATGGACAACTTCAATTGAAATTGTGCATTTGATTGGTCTTAAATTTACCAAAACATTAATTGAATGGACAGAAATGAACACTATGAAGCCTCATCTCAGTAATTTGGATATCAGCTTAGTAGCCTGACTTTGGGTGTGATTCTTGCTTCTGTCAACTGTTTAGAATAGTACGCAGTTTTAGTGATCAAGTGTGTCACAACTGAAGGATTGTACAAAGGAAAGTCTGCATACATACGGATATTTCAATATTAGATTGTGTGTGATTGGATCACTAACCTTGGGTGAAAGTACACATGAAACTGAATGTGCCCAGAAACTGTGCTGGATTTAACAGTGAAATTCTAATACCTACACTTTGTAATATTGGGCATGTATTTGAGCCACTTTAGCACTTACACATTAACATCATTTACCACCCAACTTCTCGCAGAATTAATGTTTTATTGACGGCAGCTAGAGCTAGACGCGATACAAACACATCTCCTTAGTTTTATTAATTGTAGATGTGTAACACATATTCAAATCATGTAAGGTGTTCATTCTTTGACAAGCATAGCACCAGAATTGAAGGCATAAGAAATGGTATGCATGATACATTTGTTACCTTCTTAACTGTTGGTTTGTACTTATCCATTGTGCTGTAAAATCCCAACAATTCGCAGTATCATTAAATAACACACATGCTTGTTCCGTTGTAGTTGCTGTATGTTTTGGCATCCATTGAGGCCATCTTCAGGTGATTAGAATAAAGGACAATGAATTATATAACAGTGGAAGCCATGAAGTTTTTGTCATTTGTGCCAAATTGTATAGTTTGTTTACATCTTTCCCCATGAAAATTAGCAGACCCAAATTTATTTTAATAAGTCCCTCAGGTAGCTTTTATTGTGATCCTGAAGGTGAACACACTATGGCTGTTGAAAGCATCAGGCGGTACTCACCAAACAACACAGCATCACATCCCAGAAGACTTTTAATATTCAACAACACTGCTCTGAAACCACATGTTGTGTTTCTGTTTCGTTGAGCAATTCTTAAACCACAGAAATTGTGTCTCATTGTATGAGGTTTCAGATGTAAGTTCTTTAGGCTCTGATTGCTGATATTTGTTCCATGTGGTGCCTAAATAAGTACTTGAACGTGCCATTTGTTTCCCAGTAAGTTACGTTATAGGTATTGTCATGTAAAAGTACAAAGTCATTGCACTAGTCTGGCTGTTTAAAATAAGAATATTAGAGCAATTTGATTTTGCTTGTGAAAATGCATGTTTTTGTGACAGTCAGTGAAAGTCTGGTTATGAACGTTGGGTAGACATGGAAGCGAGACAGGCAGTATTGGTCTATTTTAAGATTCTGTCCCAGCATTTGCCTGGGAAGACTGAGAGGAAGGCCAATGAAATTGTATCTCAGGATAGCTGGTCTCCTAGCCAAGGTTTTAAGTAAGTAGTGCCTGAATACAAAGCAGGGGTCCTGATCATGGTACTGTGACTTCAGTAAGGGAGAAATTATTTAAAATAATTCTGTAATTATGTCACAGTGCCTGAGCTCATTTACTTTTAATCACTTCAAGTCTTATGTAAGAAGTATTTAATGCTCTTAATTTATGTATGAGTGTTGTGTGATGGTAAGTTAATGGAATTCTTTGCTTTTCTGGGCAGTTACACAGTGTTGATTGGTAGTTAGTAACTGTTAATTGGTAGTTAGTAACTAACTACCAGTCAGCTTTGCAGAACATCCCAGAAGAGCGAAGATCTCAAGTTAATAGAACTTACTGGACCTTTTAAATGATTCTTGTAGTGGTATACATCATAGTAGTGAGTGAAATTTTGGACATTGTCCATTTCCTCAGGCTAAAAGACCCACCATGTTCTAGAGGCTGGATCTGCCTCTGTCTTAAGGTGGAATGGCAGAAACAGAGAATGTACTCTTATGGGCCCATTAGAAAGAGCTACGCACAGTCCCTGGGGATTTTGAATTTTTAAACCTAAGACAACAGACACAGTCCAAGGTTTCTGTCAACGATAATGGAGTCCTGTTTCTGTTAACCTCCTTGCACATGGTTGTGGCCTGAATGTCGTGTTCATATTATCAGAAGCAGCATATTTTGTAGTACACTGTAATGTACAATGTCACTGCATTGAAGTGTATGTGAATTGTAGGATATATGAAACTGTAATTAGCATTCACATGATTTTTGTGAACATATTTTTATAAAACCTGATTCCAAATATGCCGTACTTAACGCAAATTGAGAACAGTATGTTAGTTTATGGGCGTCAAGTTAATAAGCATGGAAATTGAAATTAACTTACAAGATGAATAGCGGAAGTTCAGTATTTTAACTGGTACAGTCCCAGATATAAAGTACAGGATGTCAGGTTAAAGAATATTTATTCAAAGTTTTAAATATTTTTGGTTTCCCAACAACCATTAAATGCTCCATTTTTAGTTTTAAGAAGTTAATAAAATAATCAGTTATATCAATTTATGTTGGCACTGAGGGTTCATAGGAACATATAATGATATGGTCCATATTGCAAGACTTCATTAGTGATGAGTCTGCATGACATGTCCTGTCAGAATTTTGAAGAATGTGGTCAAATTTGGGATCTAAGAATTCTGTTCATACTGAGGAACAGTCAAATATTGACATTGTACTATATTATCATACTAATTGCAATTAATACTAAAATAGTATTTGAACTGTCTTTGTCATGTCTGGATACCACAGTTATCAAATTATTTGAGAGAAGCCTGCATCTCATGCACTAATGACAACACAACAAGAAGGAAAAAACAAAGCTGAAATTATGTGAAGTGATGTCAGTGAGACTGAAAAGAAAAATATGGTAAAATCCATTACAATTTTCAGACTTGTTGTTGGGAGTGTTATTCCACCATTGTTCCACATGCATTTATCTATCATCTGGGGCTCGTACAGTACACTATTTGTTGCTACACTAACATGGGATTCAGTCTTACTTCCACCCATCAAAACAATGAACACCATCTTGTATTACTATGTCAGTAGTGTTAGTATTACTGGTATAATATGTTGCCAGATGTGATGTACCATCTAATCCTTACTAAAGCTTGCCTAGCTACAACCAGTAGGAATTTTTTCTTTCTGTGCTGTGGTCTGTATTGTCAGTGATGATCAGCATATGCAACATCCAGCACCTTTTGTGCACTGTCATTGTTCAGTTTTGTGGGGCATCCATTGTGCAAGTCATTTTCCAACAATTGAAGACAATCTTTGAACCTGTGATGTTACTCAGACGCCTGGTTGTGACATGAAGAATACCCAGTAGGTAAGGATTCCTAGGTCATTAAAATTAAGTGAAATTGTTTAGAATATGAAGTGTAACTCATTTATTCCAGTGCAATATCATTTGTTCTGTCTTGGTACAACTTTTAAAATTACATCACAGAAGAAGTCAGCTTCTTTCGTGTGCAGCCATTCTTAACAGCTGTTTCCACTTCCTCGTTATTGTGGACTCAGTACCCTCCCAAATGTTGCGTCAGTGGCTCAGACAAATGGTAGTCTGATGGGGCAAGATCAATACTGTAGGCTGGATGGTCCAAAAGTTCCTGTCGAATAACTGCAACAAGTCTTGTGTCAAATGTGTGCTGTGTGGGGTTGCGCTGTCTTGCTGAAGGATCACATGTCACAACAGGTGTCTAGGTGTCTTCCAGTGAGTAGCCTCACGCAGTTTGGGCTGCTGAAGCAATCACTTGTTCGGTTGCGATTTCCACGATAATGATGAAGTGTTAGTGGCTGTATATGAGTGGCTGTGAATAGAAGAGCCTGATTTATACCATGACAGAATTTTTAAACTCTTTTCTTTTTAGTTCAGTTATTCTGTAGTGATGCTGTTACGGAAGGTATTATACAGTCCGTTGATCATAACACATTTGTTTACTTCTGTATTATATTATTTACGTGTGCAGCATGTTTCCAGTTGCAAGGGGCCATCATCAGGTATCACAAATAAAAACATTCATAGAGACAATTATTTTATTCATATATAAACAAGAACCTGTGTCAAAAATAAGATCTCATTGTCCACTAGCTAATGTAAGTTGCAGATACACCTCACCTTCCATTCATACTAACCTCCATATATGCATCTTTCTATCAAAACCTATAACACTCAGACTTTACAAAGAAATTAAACAACATTACTATACAAATAGGATCCCAAAAACAAGGTAAACTCCACCAAGCATAAACAAGAAAGTGTGTAAGTCCATTAAATAATACAAGGTTAAAATAACAATAGAAGTTCAAATATTTAAATTGGACAGGAGTACTGTCTTCAATTGCATTTTTAATGTTGATATAATAATTATACAGTTTCAGCATAATTGCTGATGTTCAGCCTAATTGCACTGAGAAAGTTTCACAATGCTATAAAAACATAAACCTTCCATGAAGGAATGAGATTTCATTTTTGGTACAGGTTCTTACACACACACACACACACTCACACACACACACATACATACATACATACACACACACACATATACATACATACATACATACATACATACATACATACATACACACACACACACACACACATACATACATACATACATACATACATACATACATACATACATACACACACACATACATACATATATAAAAAATAATATTCTATAAAATATTTCTGTTTGTAATACATGCCTGTGGCTGCTTGCAGCTGACACATGTTGTGTGTGTGAATGATATAATACAGAATTAAACAAATGTGTCATGATTGATGCATTGTGTAGTATCTTCCTTTTTAAACTCATACCACGATGGGAAAATGTATCAATGTGCTCAGGGATTATACTGAGAAATAGTGTAACCACTGTAATAAGTGAGGTACAGTTAACGTTGTAATGACTTCTTTAATTTTTGTGACCTGGGGATCTGTACTTATTGAACATCCCTTGTAGTTTGTTTACTGTACTCAGTCTGAAGAATCTGCATTGTTTTTTATTGTCAGTTTCCTCAGTTGCTGGCAAAATATCTCAGCTGGCAGAAGTGTCCTCCAGCATGTGTGCCAATGTTATTGAATTTGATTCTGACCTGGAACTTTTGAAGCTGCTATATATGTGTCATATCGGTATGAACTTGTATAGACTAAGAAACTGAAGCCAGAAAACTGTTGGCATTTGGCCCCTGAAAATTACTTTATGATTACATTTCTCTTAATGATGGAGAGCAGTTCTGAATAATATTCTGTTGTCTACATGTCCCAGGAAGTAGCTGTGTGGCTTTACAATGGAGATGATAAATCGTGCAGTATGATCATGACCTTTTATAAAATGATACATAAGTACACAAGTGTCTTCCCATCAGATTAGATTAATTTCAGCATAGAATACATTCATCCCTCACTTTTGTGAGTTCATACTTCCTGGTTTCACAAATTTGTGGGGTCATCCCAAGAACAAAAATACCTTGCTTCGACCCTTCAGTGGATAGGAGCATCAGAATTGTTTGACAACTTAAACAGGTCTTTGAGCCATACCACTTGATGTTGAGGGAGGTGAAGGAAAAAAAAGCAGCAGCTCCCCATCATAATGTTTCTGCAAAGGAAAGGAAGACTAAAAAATACTGAAACATTGTTTTTTGGAGGGGAGTCAATTATTCATGGATTTTTTCTTTTCACAGGGGGTCTTGGAACTGAACCCCTTCAAAAAGTGAGGGATGGGTGTATTTTTTCTGACTGAACTTCCTGTTATGTAATTCTACTTGAAATATTAAAAAGAGAATGCATATTCCTCAGTATGATGCAATCATGTGGCAGGCAGAAAGACAGAGATGTGAATAGAATTGAAAGTAGAAATTACTAAACCATAATTCTAAAGTCAGGTGGCATTGCTCCACCTGGAAAGGCTTGATTTTCTTTATCACTGAGCAGTAATATAATGCCAGTGTCTTTGAACATATTTGATACGTTGATCTCACAATTTCTGATGGACTTTTAATGACCTTCCACTGATATTTGCCCCAGGATATTCAGTAATAGGTTGTAGTCACAGGACAGTGTATGCCTTCAACTGGAAGTGCAAAAGATGGGTCATAAAATTCCTGACAATAATATGTTCAGCTATAGTATGTTTATAGCCTTGTGCAGTTTTCACTTGTAAGTATGGGTACGTAGGATGGGATGCTTATTGTAACTGATACCAAGTTTGAAGAGGACTGTGAATGATGAGCATACAAGTCTAAAGTGGCACTGTGTTTGTCCAGCACTGACTGATTCTAATCTGTATATTATACACGGAAGTTTGCCCCAGTTGTTTAGACTGTTCATTTTCAAATGGAAATGTCTGTAAGCAGTCAAGTATACCAGAAACTCTGACTGGCTGTGGGGCCCATGGAGCCTCCTGTTCATTGAGTACTGGTGTCACTTTCACTGGGACTAAAGCAGATAGGCGGCATGAAGCTGACCACTCACCTCCATCTAGTGCGAAGGTTAAGAATGAGTGGCACTGTCCAAAGATTATCCCACATGCCTTCATAGCATGCACAGGGAAAACTTTGCCTTCACTTTAACTTTCCAATGGTCACAGACGTGTGATTTGAGTTTCCTGCAGTGGTATTGCTGAAAATTTAAGCCTTCTGGGATGTTACACTGTTACAGTTTGTAAATACGAGTAGTTAGCAGTTAACACGGTGTTCCATCCCGAAACAACTTGGATCTTTAATTACAGTCCTCCTATTTACAGTGTAAGTTGTGTCATATTTGTCTTTGTGGCATCTGTTGACATCAGTTTTAATTAATTTGGTAGAAATGTACTTCAGTTTCTAATAAGAATTTAATAACTACATTAAGCTTCCTGCGCTAGTTAATTTTGTGTTCCACTTTAACCTATTTTACTTAGTGTGGCTGTAATTCCTGGTGTTTTATCAACCATGTAAGTTATTACATCTAAGGCAGTTCTTATTCTTTTTTTCATTAGTTGTTTTTAGGTAATAAATTCTCTTTGTGCTCTTTCTTTGGATTTATGTTTACAGTTCTGGTATTTGTAATGGAATTCGTGACAATGTGTTATGCCTGTTGCATGTTTGCATTGCCAGTAGTGTTTGTGTGCTATCCTTTTTCTGGGCCTCTTTTTGGTCATATTTACAAACCAGTTGTGAGAAGTGATTCTTAGCTTCATTTGTTTTTATACACTGAGATTGGATGTGATGACAGAATTGAAGAAAGGATGTATGGTACCCTGGTCCCTGAATATCAGGAGGAAGGACAGGGAACTACAAAATTTGGCTTCCCTGATTTGAAGTTTCTGCCTCTATAGATGTGACGCAGAACAGCTGCTTCATAGAAGTATACTGTCGGTCATTCTGTCCACCCACATAGAACAACTGTGCTCCTACTGGACAGATTTTCATGAAATCTTACATTGGAGACTTGTACTAAAATCTTATCAGCCAAATTCAAGTTTTATTCAAGGCTGACTGAAGTAAAAAACTTTGCATGAAGCCTGAAATCTCACAAGACTGACATATTTTTAAGATAATATCTTACAATGTAGAGTATCAGTACAAGGAATGTGATATGTTGCCATTTTTGAGATAAGTATAGGACAGCCAGAAAGGCCAAAGAAACAGTTTATATCTACTGAGCATGGTCAATTTGTAAACCTCTTACTAAGGTATGGAGGAAATTTGTAGTGCATATGCTGTGTGGAACATGCAAAGGCACATTTAACAGACATTTTGATTGTTTTTCTGGAAGTTATTCACACATTTAAGATCCAGGGCAAAGAACACTGCGAACCTGTGAGAAATGTTACACTCTAGGAACATCTCTCAGCATTCCTATTGCAACAGATTTGTTGGTGGTGTCATGTTATGCCATGTGAACTGTGACAGGTGCCCTGAAATTAGTCACATCTGCTTCCTGTCACATTGCTTGTGATTTGTCATTCACAACCTTCCTGCCTTATGTTGTTTGATGTTGGCGCTGCATCATAAAGTAACAAGTCCCAGACAATGAATGCATTTGATGTAGTATTTTTGGGTGCATAATGAACCAGTTAACATCATCTGAGAATTAATTAGTAAATCCCATGTTGTAATCCAGGGGTACACAGATTTTACAAAAATCTAGGGGCCACAATAAAATTCTGGTTGCCAGAAGAGTGCCATGAAGTTAGTTCTATACTCAAGATCCACATATATTAGATGCCACTGTACAGAATTTAGGCAGCATGGCAAACTGACGTCCAGGATTTGTGCACGCCTGTTGTAGTCTCTTATATATGATTGGTGATGTGTTGGTTTTGTAATAAAAACAGTGAAAACTGCACAATTCTATGTAACTAAAAGTACATTATTTGTTATAATGATACACCCATTTGTGGCTGTGAATATTTTGTTGTAAATGAAGGATCATCAGATGTGAAAGAATTCAATCACCCGGTGCATTTTCTGCTCTGGTATGGATGTGTTGTGGCCAAATACCTGTACAGGTTTGTAGTCACAAATTTTTGAGTGACAGAATTTTTTATAATGTGGAATTATTTCTAATGCATAGCTTCAGCTTTCAGTTTTCAGCTGTGTTATTTGCTGAAGGTCTTCCAACGTTTCATCATCGTCAGAGTGAATGTGAAGTAGTACGAGAAGTGGCAGGTATATTTAAAGTTGAAGCCCTAGAAAACGTTTGCACAGACCATGTTCCCATCATTTTGTCGCCATCACAATAGCCAGATACGGGGGGGGGGGGGGGCGGCCACAGTTTGTGGTTTCACCTCTTTTCCTCCATCACTTCTTTTTAAGCACATGACCCCTTGATGTTTGATAGCACCATGCTCCACTCCCCTACCCTTCCACTGCAAGACTTTTATATCAGCCCTCTCCCTCCTCCCACCTTACATTCACTGTAAAGGTGAGTGCAGTGTACTGCAGAGTATTGGATCTCTTTCAGCATATGATGTGGTTAAACCCTGAAAAGTATGAAGCTGCACATCAGACACTGTCTGCACAAGCCTGGGGAAGAGGGTTACTTCTTGTCCTATTAATCCCCATTTGATTGCAGACACGGTTCAATTCTTGTTGTATGCTGCTAATCTATGTGTGAACAGTGATCTGCTTTTTTGTACATGTTGCTTGAAATTGGGATACTGTAATTTTACTTTGAATTTAACCCTTATCTTAATTGTTGGTTTGGTCTAATTAACTGGTTGATATTTAAATTTTAGCACATCATTAATGAGAAATGTTGGTATTATTTGAACAGAAAAAGATAAAATTATGAAATAATGGCATTTTTTGGAAAACACAACAGAGATTATGCAGCATGTCTAAAAAAATGCGGGAAATTTCATTGTTGCCTAAATATATAAAATGAATGTCCGAGTGTGTTTCTATGTGTGTTCACATATGCAAACACAGGTCTCTAAGAGGTTAAAACAATATCTTTTCTGTTCAGAACAGTTGCATCATACTAGGTCTGTGGAGTTGTATCAGATTTAAATCCAGAATTACGTGCTTTGGCCAGGGACAGTTACTCTGATCTATTATTCTGACAGGTATTTCTGATCTATTTTCCAAATTGTCACAGTTTCAGCACCATACAAAGCCATGTTCCAGGTGTAGCATTTCATTAGTTCGTTCCTTACATTTAAGTGAAATTTGCTGGTGAAAAGTGTCTTCTACATGTTGAATGCTGCTTTTTCCATAGTAATCCATGATTGTATTTCACTTGTACATTTTGAATATTTGTTATCAGGCTGCAGGGACAGTTGAAATACTTCACATTTTCCAGTTTCTTTCCTGATCTATCATAATCTGTACTGGGAATTTGTAGTAGAGTTCCCTTCTTGTGGGTACCTCTGTTCATCTGATACGTACCCTCTTGATCTCTGCAGCGTGGGAGACCCAACTGGTAGCAGTGCTGCCACCAGCTTAGCTCTCCTGTGTACCAGAACTCACAAGCCCCTTCTACCATGACAAGGTGGAGATACACTAAGACGCTAAATGTATTTTACATCTCCAGTATACCTTCCCATGTTATTCATTGCTGCTCTCATCTGCTGCCAGCTCATATCCAACATACAAAATGATGGAATACTGCCATCCTTTTGTCCTGTTTGTAATTCATATGAAAGGTATAGAATGCCAAAACAGCAGACCTTGCCCTTTCATTTATACATGGAGTTTGTTAAAAGGTAACAAAATGTTTCACTCAGCTGTTTTCAAATGTTGAGAAGCCCACATTTGTGATATAGTGGTTTATGGGAAAAGACAATGATACTGTTGCAAAAAACTCATTTTGTGGATTACAGTTTTTTACAATATGTCAATGCTTAGTGCAATGGATATTAAAAAATTTGAGACTTATTATTTTTTGAAGCTCCATTTGTCAGCATCTCTCCCATTCATAATCTTACATGAGCAGGATGGAATCTCAAATAATTGTTTGTAATCATCATCTGGTATACAGTTTAACAAAACATTTTTTATTTCATAGGAAGATGAGTTGATAGGAGTGTTCATATGCTGGATTGGCTAATATATGTATTGTAATGGAAAGGACGGGATACTTTTCCTTATATAAACATGACATTTTTATTGAGAAATCACTAGACAGATAAACAACAATGACATGTTTTCAGTTCATACCTGAAATGGTGGCAGATGTGTTGATATGATCTCACCTGTTGCTTGATAAATCCACACAGTTTCTCCCTCAAATTCATGTACATCAGTAGTGATTTGCAACTGACACAAAGGAATCGTAGTTAACGTTGAATCCACAAGCCAGGAAATGCTGTGAAAGCATTCCTGGATCTTCATAACCCTAGGGTTACTCCAAGGCACCTTGGACTTTTCAGCCAGCTTGTTGTCTTAAATTGTGATCTGTATTATTGACACCTTGTGTTTGTGTTCTTTAGTTAATGATTCTGAGAATTGCTAAAGTTTATACAGAAAATACTTTTTGACACTGGGCGAAGTACTGCAGAGCAGGTGGCATCACTATGCAGCATTGCCATCATGCTGTGTGATGAGCAGTCCAACAGTAAAAATGCTGAGGTTATAATGTCAGTGGTGGATGAATGAAACATGAGTATGGAGCATTGGTGGAATGGTACTGACAGGGACAGATAAGGTAGTCAGAGAAAAATTTGTACTAGTTCTACACTCTCCACCACAATTCCCATAGGGACTGTCCTGAGATCGAACCCAGACCTCCACAAGTAACTGCTTGGGCCATAGTGCTGCAAGTGGTTGTCAATGATTCATAGGCATTTCAATCCAAAAGACTGTAATCTAAATTTTCACTGCCATGGAAACCTCAAGTTTTATTCTCTGAGATTATATCTATGAAAATTGGAGAGAAAGTGTGCTTGCTGTAAGAAGGCAGCATACCAAAATGTTTTCTGTGCCATTTTTATGTTTGGAATGTTTGAAATCAGAAAGCCAAGGTGTGCAAAGTTGGAAGTTTGTACCCAGTTTTTGGATTTTTTTAAATTTAACGAAGATGTTAACTCATTAATGATGATAAATTGTATTATTAAATTCCTAGGTGGAGATGAGATAATGGTTTATAAAAATCACACTTGTCTGCATGCTGGGCTTCTTTGGAATTAGCAAGGTTCCAAATCCTGTGTACTTAGAGGGTCAGTTGTTGTGCAAATTGAATGGGGATAAAATCTATAGTGAATTGTTAAATTTAAAGTATCTGTAAAATAATTAATTAATTAATGTGGGGAAGTATAGCTTGGTAATCCTGTGGTTATTAATCAGTTAATGGTAAAAGTGAAAATGTACATATTTGAAAGGGTAGTGACAGTCTCGAGTATGGTATTAGTGTTACAGTGTGAGGACCGACATGCATCTAAATTATATATACAGATTTAGTTCCTACCTCCCAGAGAATGCAGTTTGTTTCCATTATGAAGACCACTTATTTAATGCTGTGTAGGGAAATGATAAGAATTTATTACGAGAATTATACAAAACACATAAATACACTCTGTGTCAAAATGTAGTCTTTTTAAAAGTATTTTTCTAATGGGTTTTATGGTGAATATTTCCTAGTACTGAGAGTTGAACTGCTTATCAGGTTATCATCTTTTTACTGCAGTATGGTTATTGTAAAAATGTATATAAAAGCCGTAGTTTCATATGACACTTCAAATATCCCGAGTTGGGTATATTTGATAAACTTAATGGGGCGAGCACACAACGAGGAAGCTGGATACTGTAACGCAACCGAAATTCAAGACATTGTGCCAGCCCGAGTTTAACATGTGAAACAGCAATGAGCCACACCACCCGAGGCAACTACACCTCAGCTGGAACTTCCAAGATGTTTTGCCAGCTGGAGTTTAACGTATGAAACTGCAACAAGCTACGGCACCTAATGAAACTACAACGCAACCGCAATGCATTTGGCAGATGACATAACCCCGACTCCTAGGCAGCCGAACAACTCAGTCGTCTCTCAGAGTCGCGTGTGAGAGTGGTGTACTAGTTTATGTACTTCCGCATCTCGGTGCAAGTTTTTCTTTTCGCATCGTTGAGATCCCAGTAGTATTCAAATGGCCACATAAAATAATACGGCGTGACTTTTGTTGCTTAATACAAGTTAGCATTTAAATTAGTTCTCATACTGCATAAGTGTCATTGTATTTAACTGACATAACCCCACGGAGGTGGAATTTCACCTGGAGGTGTTAGGAAATAACCATCCAGGCGATTTGTCAAAAGCTGCTGCCTCAGTAACTTCTGTCGTGCGTCACATTATTCGTTTAAAACAGGAAAGGCTGACTGATTCACTGCGAAGCTCTTGCGTACTTCACAAAACAGCACTTCCCGGATTAAAATAAAATTGCGGAGGACAAAGATACTTTAACGATTCAGTTTACAGTTTCTTCTTTGGAGCATATTGGCTCGTCAAGTAACTTAAACCTTGCGTGATTTCAGGTTTCCGCTGCGGTGTAAATGAGATATTTGCTGTTCTGGGATTTTAAGCAGCGTTGATTGGTAGTTGGTTATCGACGTTTCGGGACAACCTATTGGCCCCATCTTCAAGGGTCAAGAAGTGGACTGCATGACCCTTGAAGATGGAACCCATAGGTTGTCTGGAAACGTCGGTAACCAGCCACCAATCTACGCTGCGTACAATCCGAGAAGAATGAAGATCTTATCTTAAACTTGGCATTTATTATTCTGAAACCACGTACTCTTTTTTTTGGCAGGAGAGAATCTGTAATTAGATACATGTCTTTTGTTTGCTAGCATTCCTGTATGGCAGGGTGTCATTAAAGTATTATCTGACATTACAGAAACAGAGTACACAAAATTGAACCAGTGCGAGCTGAGTTCATACATGTGGGCATACAGATGGACGTGGCAAAGCTAATGTACGCTTTTCATACCTATGCAAATGCTCCAAAAATTGCCATCGTGTATTAAGTCGCACAAACACACCCACTTCAAATGATGTGAGAAATTGGTCGTTTTCCTGAGGCAGTTGATTTTCTTGTCAAAATGGGTGGCATTTATTGAAAGTGTCTGTCGCATTGTGGTTTGCAGTTTCCTTCATGTGCATGAGGCTTTATTGTCAATGTTAATGTATGTACACATGTATATGTGTGTGTGTGTGTGTGTGTGTGTGTGTGTGTGTGTGTGTGTGTGTGTGTGTGTGTGTGTGTGTGTGTGTGTGTGTGTGTGTGTGTATGTATGTATCTGCTGGGTTACCAAGGTGGCTTGTGTTAAAGGTGATGGTGCAGGTCAAAATGTTTGTGAGTAGTTTATGAAAGGAGACAATGATGTATAATTTCACAGAAGGGGAACCTTGAAATTATGCAGAACAGTATTACACAGATTTGAGGTAGGGTTTGCTCAGGCACTAAAACTTCCCCTCGTGCACAGTAACTGACAAATAACAAGGTTTATGACTATATATGAAACCTAATTCCAGTTTCACTGCTCTCATGATTGTCATTTTCTAGCAGAAGTCCATGTCATGTGGTTTATAATTCAGGATATTTTTTCTGTATGCAAGACGGGCTGTGAGCATGTTTGCTCAGTTTTAGTGCATCTCTCTTGATTTTTGGAGAGATTTAACACAAACCATCTGACTTTGTAAGAGGTGTGATTTCATGCTTATGTGTGTGTAGGGTTAAAGGTATGATTGAAATTACATATGTGTTTAATTTTTCGAGTTGAGAAAGAGATAGGCATAATATGTAGTAGAAAGGAGTCATACAAAACATAACCTAGTCACCGTGAAGTACTGCCTGTCTGCACATACACAGTCCTGCCACTGTGGGAAGCACCACTGGAAGCCTTCTTTTTGTATGGCTGTGTAACCTGTGCAACGTGCTGTTGCAGTCTGTTGAAATGCTGCTGCAGAAACAAATCAGTGACCTTTGAGCTCAAACTTGAGGGTCAGGAAGAGCAAGAAGTTGTATGCATGGAGTGAGATATGGACAGTGTTGTAGTGGGGGGTGGAAATTTTGTTCTTCGCACACATGACACACACATTATTATGGTGAAGGATTCAGTTGTTTCTCATTTTCTGGTCTTCCCTGCTAGAAGACACCCCTCACATGCATAGTAACTTTGGTGTAAAATGCAGAAATTAACTGTTTGTTCTTACAAAAAAAAACTCATGCTGCACCACACCAGAGTTATTGGGAAAAGTAATCAGTGTGATCTACTGAGATTTTGTGGCATATTACTTTGACTTTCAGAGTTACATGTCAGTGTGCAATTTAGAGGACTAAGGTTTCATCTCAGGATCATAGGTGACTGCCCAAGATTTGTCCCTAGTAATAATCTTCCATAGGAGGTGTGTGTCTTAACACTGATTGTTGAAGGAGTCGAGCAGCAGTCACCTTCCTAGTCCCTTATCAAAATATGTGGCATAAATTTTACATGCATACCACACTGACAAATCTTCTTTCGTAATGCTATGAACTGATCCATATGAGATGCCAGTTTCATATGCTGTCTCTTCAATTGTTACATACTGATCTGATATCATGACCGTGCGAACTGTATCCACATTTTCTGTATTCATTGACATTTCTAGACTGGTGGTGCACTACTCATTTTCTAATTCAGACCTGCTCAACCTGTGGCTCGCAGGCAAAGTGTTACCGACGACGAAGTGTTATGTTGCCCACAGAGGCATTTGAAATGAGACAAGTTCTTTGAACCGTTCCCTCAACAAAGCTGAGATTTAACACTGAAGCCATTTTGAAAATTATGGGTTTTTTATTAAGGGAGACATTATATTACATTACTGATTCATTTTGTAAAAATGTTCTATGTAGTGCCTGTGTATTGAATTTCAGTTTTTATAATGGTTTTCTATTATAATAGGATAATTATTATTACCAGTAGCCTATATTTTTATTGCATGTGATGTATAGAAAAATACACAGGTAAAATTATGCACATACAGTACTTATTTATCCTGCATTCTGCATACTGAAGTTCATGTTGCCCGCATGCAGGCCAAATTTTGCCGAAGTTGCCTGCGCCACATAAAGAGAGTGAGCAGGCCTGTTCTAGTGATTCTCAACCATTTTTAAACGAATTGTACCATTTGTACATTACAGATTTTTTAACAGGTGTATTTCCATAAATTGCATAGGCTTACAGGAGTTTCCACTGCTGATTTTCCTGTTTTGTGAAAAAACTTTATGTTTACATGTTGTTTGGACTGAGACAGTGCAGTGAACACTGGTGATTGAAGCAAGCTGACATGCCTGGAAGTATTCCAGCTTGCTCCCCATACACTGCTTACTTTATGCCTGTGAACACCACCTGCTCAATTTAACAGGAAGCATGTTTGTTTTTATGTGACTGAATTGTGGAAGACTTTTTATCCTATGACATATTTACTGTACATTATGCAGCAGTCATTCTTATATTTTTTGGGTGTACAACACTTTGCATGATTTCTGCATGCTGTGAATGACCTCCAGTTAGCTTGATTTTAGAAACATATTCTCAGGTATTTAACATAAAGTAGTAGTTTTATGAATCTGTCATATCAGAGGTTGTGCCGTGAGTGTAATAGGACATAAACCATGCGTGCTTCAATGTCATAAACACTGAATTACAAATGTGTGCATTTGTCTGAGAACCTAGCACATTAGTATAGAGTATATCCATTACATCATTGGAATGGGAATGTCAAGTATATGTGGAATATGAAAGGAAACAAAACCTCGCAAGACCCTGATTTGATACTGTCTGCCGTTGGTTGCCTGGAATTATGTCACCATTCAGCAATTGCAGTATATTCATTTTGCTTTATAGAACAACACAAAATTTTGTATGTCATATTTTGTTCTGTATGAAGTTTAACCTATGTTCGAATGGACTGTAAGAGATTTATCTGAGGTATTTAAATTCTTATTTTTAACTTTAATTGTATTTAATTGTATTATTGGAGGGTGCATATGAATAATGTGGCATTGCTTACTATGGTAGAGGTCTCTCTTGTGAAAGGTACACGACATTATTTATGAATGTGGAACGTTTTATAAATTCACCACAATTAAGTTATCAGTTGATTCTTATTTTACGTGCTGCACAAGATTACTTCACATGTTTACCACTGATAAGGCTGATTTAATCTGACTACATTTTGTAAGCAGTTAAATGGTGATACTTGAAAAATACGTCTGTACTATTCTACATTAAGTTGCTTGGGTTGCTGTACCTCAGACATGAGTGAAAATTGCAGTACTAAGAATGGAAAATCTGCTGCCAAGTGTAATGTTCCACGTTAAATGTGAACCAAATATTTTTGTACTCATAGCAGTGGCAGTAGCCTGATTCTTGGGCATTCCTGTAATAACTACATTTCATAGCAAAGTATTTATGCACTTAGGAGAAGACTGAAGTGTCATGATTGTGACAGAGTTGTACATTTTGTTAGAATTATTGTTAACGTTGATAATAAATCATACTACATTGCTCACTGTTGCAACTCATGATTTATGAAATGGCTTGACTGTACAGTTTAAAATAATACATTGCAGCCTCTTTGTAATGTGAATTGGTTAAAAGTTTAGTATTTTGATAGAAGTGTGAATAAATCAGTGTACTGTGTGTTTGAAAAGTTGTTTGTTTAGTAAAAACAAACCGCATTCCCAAACAAAAACTCCTTAGTTAATGAATTCTCTTTCGTGTGAAATAAAACTAAGTAATTTCAATAGCAAGTGTATAATATTTTATCATTTTTATACACACACACATATATATATATATTTGTGTGAGCGAGAGTGTGTCAATGAGAGAATGATGTATTGGACTCCAAGCATCCTCCTTAAACTGCTGAATTTTAGTTCCTAAATCTTGCTTGTTTTGTTCCTCCTTTGTTTTCTTTAAAATCATGAAAACATCAAACTTCTTAATAATGACATATGAGCTCTTTTTCATTAATTCGTCTATTGTATGTGTTCAGGTTAAACAGAGCACCACTCTGCACATTCTTTATACTGCACTTAAAAACTGCTGTTCATAAGCTACATGGTAGGAAGGGGAATCAAATTTTATTTTTCAGGTTTCACATTCCGTTATCAGCATTCGTATGTTGACAACTTGTAAGTACCAAGTTGTGCCAATTAAGGATTCCTATATTATTTAATTTCTGCCTAAGCAGTTACAGGTGAATATGATCAAAATGTACGAAGAAGGTAATATATCATAACAATAAATACATTTATTTTAATTTATGATATGCAGGTATTCAATTCTATTGAGCATGCAGGTATGAATCTAGGGAATCAGTTGATAAGCTCCAAGTAAACTAACTTCATGGTGAGTGGTAAATACAGACTTAAAAAGTAAGAAGTGTTGCCATAAAAGTGTTTCTTGCCTCCGCCTCACCTTCTAAACATCATCTTTACTGAGGATTCTATTCTTCTGGGATCTAATGCTGTGTCAATACGTAATCATACCATTTAATGTTATGCATATTTTTTGTAAATTAAATTATGCAAGACTGTCAGTCTTAGAGTGAAGAATTTTTGGTGCAGGAAGGGTTGCTGACATTAATTGATGTTGGTAATTTGATTCTGAAAATCTGCTGTTCCCTTTTTTCTGCAAAGAGTAACTTGAATGTACATAAGATAATTAAATGCTAGGGTGAAATCTGATCATATTTTTTATCATTTTCAGATATTCAAAATGGTGACAACAAACAACATGCAAACGCTTCATATTTGGGATACAGAATACAGTGCTGATTCTGTGGAATGGTGTCCAATATCTCCTTTCCAGAATATATTTGTGTGTGGAACTTACCAGCTAGCCACAACTGAAAGTACTGAAGTAGAGAATAGAAAATATGATGACACCTCAAAAAATCTGGAAATTAGTGAAGGAAGTGCAGTTTGTAATACTTACAAGAGAAGTGGACGTTTGTACCTATTTGCTATGGATTCTTTAAAGGGTCTTTATTTATTGCAGACATTAGAAATGCCTGCTATATTGGACTGTAAATGGTGCCATTGTAAAATAGATGGGAAAATTTTACTTGCTGTTGCTAATGCTGTGGGAGAAGTGCTTCTTTATGAAATGCGTACAACAGGAGAACCAAAATCAGAGGAAGATAAGATGAACATTAAGGGAATTGAACCTTGGCTATCCTGTACTCTGTCATTGCTGTGCAATTCTGTTATTGCCCAGGATGTTGATAGTGAAACACTAGCCCTTTCATTGGATTGGTCAACAGGGCGCTGTAAGTTCGAGCATGAACAGAACAGCCCACTTATCAGCGTTAGTGATTCAAAGGGCTACATTTCTTTGTTAACATTAAGTGATTTAATGTTCGAAAAGAGAGAATGTTGGAAGGCACATGATTTTGAAGCTTGGATAACAGCATTTGATTATTGGAATGATTCTGTTGTTTATACAGGTAAGAGAGAGAGAGTCATTCAGTGTAAGGCACAGTGTGGACTTTATATGTTAAGCATACATACAAAATGTGTTTTTTTAGAAGTGGTTCTTACAATAGGGAACTTTATTATTTAACACAGTTTAGTTCAAATTTGTGGGTGAATGTAATTTTAATGTATTAAATCCAAAAACCAGGACAAGAAACGTGCCTTTCGTGCAGGAGGCTGTGTTGTTTTTTTATTCAATTCACATAATAATTTTACTCATGCATATCTAGCGAGCGGTAAATGTGTTGATGGACGATGATGCCTAGGCTGTGACACCATAATCAAGCCTAGTTTCCCATAAGCCTTTATACATATTTTACTGGAATTAAACATGGCATACTTCCCTAATTTGCATTTTATCATTGCCATTCTAAGTAAACATAAATTTCAAATGATGATGGTGCTCTTTTGTGCTACATTCGAGATTACACACTTGCCAGTTTTACATTTAATTATCCAAGTAATGTCATGACAATATTTAAGAATATAAACTTAGCTTTAGAGTATGATAGGGAATCATCAAATTTTAAATTGCAGGTGGGGATGACTGCAAGTTCCACACATATGATATGAGAACAGGTACTGTACGTCCTGTCTTTACTGGCAGTGTACATGAAGCGGGTGTCACAAGCCTTCACTCAAATGCATTGTTTGAACATCTCCTTGCTTCGGGAAGGTATACAAGAGCATTAAAAGTTCATATTTCAGAATGCTTTGCAACTGGACATTTACAGTGTTTATTTATGGGTTTAGAGGTGGTAAAATAGGTGGTACGTTTGATCATTAAGCAATGTATATACTGTACATTTTCATATGGTACATTAATTGGGGGCCGCGGTGGCGCAGTTGGTTGAGGCACTGTGCTACAAACCGGCAGGTCGCGGGTTCGATTCCCGATGGTGTCAGTGGAATTTTTCATTGGCATAATCCTGTCGGTCGCACTATGGCCCCGGGGTCGACTCAGCCTCTAACAGAAATGAGTACCAGGAATATTTCCTGGGGGGGTAAACGCGGCTGGTGCGTAGGGCTGACAACCTTACCACCTTCATGTGCCGATTGTCTGGAAATCTGGGAGCCTCGACCTCCTGGAACCCTGTGGGCCTGTCCAGGCCTGTAATGGGACTGCTTTACCTTTTTTTTTTACATTAATTAACTGTTGATGATAAATTGGGAACAATGTGGGAAGAGTCAGACATAGCCTCTGTTAATGTACTGACATGATACATCTGTCATGCTAGTTGGTAGCCTGTTGAGACTGAAGCTGGGTGCCTTCCATATATTACAGTTATGCCTACTGAGTCCTTTAACCTTTAAAGCCTAGCAGTAACATTACATACCACCAGGTTTAACCTTTTAAAGCCTAGCGGTAACTTTACATACCACCAGGTTACATTAAAAAATTCTACGTGGTGCCCACATTGCGTTTATGTGTTTTGTACGGATCTTAGAACAAACAGCAACTTTTGCCTTATAAAACATTAAGAGACTGGTTTTTGTAACTGAAGTGGAGAGTGTTTACAGCGCGGTACGCACTGAGTCCTTATATAAAACAGATACGCTTCATCTTTAAAGGGTTAACATTAAAAAATTCTACATGGTGCCCACATTGCGTTTATGTGTTTTGTGTGGATCTCAGAACAAACAGCAACTTTTGCCTTATAAAACATTAAGAGATTGGTTTTTATAACCGAAGTGGAGAGTGTTTACAGCGCGGTACGCACTGAGTACGTATATAAAACAGATATGCTTCATCTTTAAAGGGTTAATACTTTACCCAGAAGTAAATTGGTGTAATGATATTTTGTATATATGTTGCTTTTAATGTAAAAGGGAACCCACACTGTGATTAATGTCAGTCCAGCTGGGTTGAGTGCACTGGAAGAAATTAACAATTTTTATTAGCTCCCTTGCATTTTGTAATTGAAAAGGGTTTGTGAGATCACTGTCTGCTTGTGTGTTCCAATTCCCGTCTCAATTCTTGAACCAGCTGGCCAGTTTTCGGGCAATTTACTGTAAATGTTATGCTACTGAAGGCCACATCAGCCTCCTCCTTCTTGATATTATACCAGTAATAATAACAGACAGGACAGAAAAATTTTTGGTATGGGACCAACACTAGTGCCACTTTGTAGATTCCTAAATCAATGTGTGACTAGACATCTTCACACTGTACTATACTATACAGTACACAGCCATTACTCATGGAATATATATTGCATACCATAGGCTGGGGTCTCCACCCTGCCAAACCAGAAGTCATTTGCAAGGCAGATGTTTGAAGACAGACTTTTATGTTTTAATATCATACATATAATTTGAACTGTATATATTTTTGGTACTGTATGGTCACTACTGCTCTAAATAATTAATATGCATATTACCATTCGTTGACATACTATTATATGCCATGCATATCTCTTAAAGGTGGCCATCTGATGATGGCTAAGATGGGTAGCTGAAACATGTAAGAGTAAAAAGAATTGTTGTGCAGTGATGGTAATAAAAACTTATATATTTGACATTCCTTCAAAAATCTGTGAAGGAAATTCAAGGTTGATTAATATCTTACAAGAATAGTGGGTACATTACATGAACACATATGTACGTTTATGACAATATGTTGCTGAATTTTTCGTAGAATGAAAAATGTTTCATACAAATGTTGTAGAGAAAAGCAAACACACATTTTGTGTTCACTAACTTCTTTTCTGAATATTGTGCCATTTATCAGATAATGTGTTAAAATATGATACAGCCAGACAGGCCAAAGATGGCAATGTAATACGGTGCAGAAAATATGCAATTGCCTGCAGGATAATTAAGCAAGAATACAGACACACACACTTGTGATATTTAATACTTCTTGCTTTTCCACTGCAACAGTGGTTATGTGAACACTGCCAGTCTTATATGTACCTGAAATAAACTGAATGGACAAATACAGTATCTGGAGAATGTCAAATATGAATGTATGAATAAGAATTTTGTTATGTTGAAATGGTTGAGGTATATGACAAGCGTTTCCTTTTTATTTTTTACAGTTATGATGAAAATATTCGAATTTGGGACACTCGCCTCATGAAACATCCTGTATATTCCACTCCTGTAAGTGGAGGAGTGTGGCGACTTAAGTGGGATCCACACACGTGGACACATCTCTTGACTGCATGCATGCACGGTGGGTTCTTTGTACTGGACTACACTGACAACACAGAACCTCCATTCATTGTAGCAGCATACCAAGAGCATCAGAGTCTGGCTTATGGTTCAGATTGGTGCCATCTTGTGGGTGAAGAAGCTATGATTCATGTAACAGATGCAATTAGAGAAGCATGTAGAGCTGCTGAAGAACTAAGGATTGTAGCCACATGCTCATTTTATGATCACAAATTGTGTATCTCATCTCTAAGTGAATGGTCTACCGAACAGCTGTGAATCTTGATATCTACCAAGATGTTTATAATTAATTTCTAATTAATCTACCAAGACTTTGAAAATACGTACTAATGGTGCTAGGCTCTGTTGGGATTTGAGTGGACAGCTTCACAGTCTAAATATACAGTACAACTCCTTTTAATCTGGCACCTATCTGGCACCTACAGGACCAGACAGGTGCCAGATTATCAAATGTTCTGGATTATCAGTACCTGTTCTGAAAGTTCTTACATGTAAGTCAGTTATTTTCATTTCCTCTTAAAAGAGACTTAGACTTTTCAATTATTATAGGCCCAGGCATGGGTTTGCCTTTGGAATGCATTGCTGTAAACCACTCATAACAACACCTTGTAAATTGCACTGATTTAGGCTATGTCAATGTCTGTTGCTTGAACAGGCATTTCACACTTTCACTGTATGCCCTAAATCATCATAATTGGTCCTTCTGTTTCTTTGTATCATGCATAGATAACAATCAAATGTTGTATGAAGCCATGACAACACTTTGGTTTCACCACTTTCAAGCCTCCTAATCATTTCAAGTTTCTGAGGAATGATCAAAGTTACGTGTTTCCTCTTGGCAGCAGTGTGTTGTTTACTCATCTTTGTATCTTTTGAAGCCATTGTAATAGCTCAGTGGGCTCATTAAAGTCCAGACAACACAATCATAAGGCAATTCAACCCAGCTGTGTTTACAGTATAACCAGAAGTGTAATATAATCAGTCCAATCACAACTTTTATTTTATCAAATATAACCAGCTGATTATATTTAATAAATGAAAGTTGTGTTTGGACTGAGTATCATATACTTCTTGCTGTACTGGGTAACACAAGATAAAGTCACGGAATCAGTTCTCATACTGTATGTTTTTGATGGCAAAAGTTCCTGTTTTGTGACTGCTTTCCTCAGCTGCCGAACAGTCAGGATTTCCAGAGTGTCAGTGGCCAGATTAAACATTTTCTACGGTGGTATTAGATAGAGTGGAGAGGGGTGCAAACCCCTGGAAGATTTATTTAAGAATTCCTTCTAAGTTGCACTTGTGCACAGTGATGCTGAAGTTAAGTCTGTTCTGTGTGTGTGCAGAGCATTGATTGTCCACTGCATCAACATTTTGCATTGTAATATATAATTTATTATAAAACTCCCTTTATCTTCTCTTTGGCTATGCCTTTTCTCTGCTTACTCTTCAACCTTTTTTGGGCCCTAAAGCAAGGTGATTATTGATTTATGAAATTAGAGAGTATATTCATTGTGGTCACCTGCCAGACTACAAGTGGTATGGCCCAGAAGAGAAAAATATTGGTCTTTACCACTGTGCAAACCTCAAAAACTTATATACAGGGAATATTATTTGGTATTTATAATTCATGGCATATGTAGTAGTTCAAAAGTGAAACAAGAATGAACATCTAAGTTGTGCAGTATGCCCCCTGCAGTCATGACAAACAAAACAGTTGTTTAGCATGTCTTTTGTCATTTTAAGAAGCACTGCATATCCAAATCAGGTTAATAGTGTTTGTGTTAAGATCGGTTATTTAGGACACATATCGTTGCCCTTGTCAGAAAATGTGTGATAGAAATTTAGAGGAGTGCATTAACATAACATTTTTTGCTGAGTGCAACAAAACTGCAACTGAAACTTACAGCATGTTGACAAATATTTATGGCAAAAAAATGTATTATGTTCACGTATGTGAATGGCATAAAAGATTTTTGCACAATCAAGAAGATACGCATTATGATTAAAAATCTGGTCAACCCAAAACCACATACCAATGAAAACGTGGAAAACATTGGAAATTTAGCACATAGTGATCATCATTTCGTATTTTGAATGATGGCTGAAATGCTGAACATGATTAAGTAATCACTGGGGCAAATTTTGGTAGAAGTTATCTTGTAATAGGATGTCACCACCATGCACATCCTCAATTAAACGTAGAAATTAAAACCAGTCACATACAGTGTTTCTGGGTTTACTGAAATGTCGTCATTACATCTGTAACATGTTTTGGCCTAGCCATGGAAGTATTAACAACTTTATGTATAACAGTATGAGAACAGTGCATATGTTGGTATGGAAGCTCAGTTGAAAGAATATAAAACATGGTTAAAATGATAAACCATTAATGAAATGCACACACACACGTGTGTGTGTTAGTGTGTGCATTGCATACTGATGACACATTCTGAACAGACAGATACTGCACAACACTAGAAAAATCTGTGACAGGCTAACTTTGTATAACAGTGTCCTTGAGAAGCTCAGATTTCCTCAGTCACTCTGCATTTTATGGAACTCGAAGGTTCATTACTGTAAACCAATTAACACCAACTAATGCACAATAGTAGGACAGTTTCTATTAAAAACTGCACAAACCCCTACATATGTTTCGACAAAAATATTATCATCATCAGGGGATTATCAACTGGTTCACAAGTCCACTCAAATGTCCATATGTTAAGATCATACACTAAAAATTTTGACGCACAAGATCTCAGCAGTGTTCACACCATAAAATGTTAAAATGAACACAATATTAAAACATGAAGATGCCACAATATTTGTTGTGTAGCATTTGTCAAAAGCTTCACATGCATTTGGCTCCAGCATGTAGTTTCAGCTAGACGTTCTTCATTGGCTGAATTACTGGTGTGTGTATGGAGGTAAATGCCAGTCATTCATCAAATGAAGAATGTCTACTTGAAAGTACATGCTGGAACCAAATGCATGTGAAGCTTTTAACGAATGCTACACAACAAATATTGTGGCATCTTCACGTTTTAATATTGTGTTCATATTAACATTTTGTGGTGTGAAAGTGTAGAGATCTCATATGTCAAAACTTTCAGTGTGTGATTTTAACATATGGATGTTCGAGTGGACCTGTGCACCAGTTGATAACCCCATGATGATGACAATATTTTTGTCGAAACATATGTAGGTGTGTGTGCAGTTTTTAATACAAACTGTCCTATTATTGTGCATTAGTTTGGCATTACTTGGTTTATGATAAAATGCACGGTGTGAATAGTATAAAGTTCATTACTGTGTTCACAAGAGCTCAACACTTGACCCTATCTTGAGCCACATGAATCCAGTCCATGCCCTCCCATCCTAGCTCTTGAAGATCCATTTTGGTATTCTCCATCCATCTATGCAAGTCTTCCAAATGGTCTCTTTTCCTCAGGTTTCCCCACCAAAATCTCAGAAGCACCTCTCTACATGCCCTGCCCCTCTTATTCTTTTTGATTTTTCACCCAAGTAATATTTGGTGAGGGCTACAAGTGATGACGCTACTCATTATGCAGTTTCCTACAGTACCCTATTATCAGCACCCGCTTAGGTCCACACATCTTCCGCATGAAAGGGGCCGGGGGAAGTAGGTCGCTTACATACATACATACATACATGCATATGTATGTACATGGTGAGGGCTACAAATGATAGTGCTACTCATTATGCAATTTCCTACAGTCCCCTATTATCAGCACCCACTTAGGTCCACACATCTTCCTCATGAAAGGGGCCGGGGAACGTAGGTCGCTTACATACATGCATGTATGCATGCATGTATGCATACGTACGTACATACATACAAACATACATATGTACGTACATGCATGCATACATACATACATACATACATACATACATACATACATACATACATGCATTCCATGGATCCATAATAAGTCATAAACGTACAAAAACATACAAAATATACAGAATGTTACTTTGCAAAATACTGCAAACATTTTATGTACAGTCTTAGAGGTCATTATTATGGGTTATCAGTACACATAAGAAATTCATCTGCAGAGGAAAAGGAGTGTGCATTTAAGTGTCTTCTTAGTGCTACTTTAAATTGTGCTTTTTCATTCATAAGATTTGTGAGACTACATGATAAACTGTTGAAAATTCTGAGGCCAGAATAGAATGCACTTTTCTGAAAATGAGAGGTTGGCAATTGGTCTATGAAGATGGTACTTATTCCTTGTATTAATACTGTGTACTGATGAATTTGTTTGCAAATTTTCTTGATTATTAACAAAGAAGTTCATTAATGAAAATATATATTGGCATGGAACAGGCAAAATCTGTAGTTTTTTAAATAGACTTCTACATGGAGTTATAGGATGTGCACCAACCATAATTCTGATGATTTTCTTTTGTAAAGTAAATATCTTCCTGCTGTTGGAAGAATTTCACCAAAAAATTATTCCGTACTTTACATCGACCTAACTGTGGAACATACTCCACTTAATTTAGGTATCATTTGATCAATATGATACTTCCAATTTAGATGATTATCAAGCTGTAAGCCAAGAAATGTTGAATGTATTGTTTCTTCTATATACTTATCTTTATAACCAGTAGTCAATGCACAGTGTGGTGAATTACTGGTTAGAAATTTCATTATATTTGTCTTCTGTAGATTTAGGACTAACTTGTTGGCTGCAAACCAGTCAATCATACAGGAGAGAACTGAGTTTGATATCGTGCAGAAATCTTCAAAATTTCTGTTAGAGATTATGATATTAGTGTCATCAGCAAATATTATTGGTTCTGATAAGGAATTTATTCTAAATGGAAGGTCATTGATATAAATTATGAACAATACGAGCCCTAGAATGGACCTGTGGGGGACTCCATGCTTCAATGTACCCCAGTCAGAGAAAAAATTTTGAGTTGAACTAGGAGATCTTATTTCAACTTTCTGTCTTCCATTTGTTAAATGGGATCTGAACCAATCTGCCATTACTCATTGAATGCCATAGAAACGTAATGTAGCTAACAAAAGTGTATGATTTACGCAGTCAAAAGCCTTCGCTAGATCACAGAAAATTCTTCCAACATCTGTTTTTGGGTTAAGAGATTTGAATACACTCCTGTTAGTGTGAATGCCGCATTTTCAGTAGATATCTTTCCTGAAACCATGCTGTGTGTTGAACATATTAATTTAAGAGCAAGATTGGGCAATAAAATCATCGTTTCACCGTTGTCTCAGCCTGCTATCCCTCTTCCCACAAAATTTTTGGTGCCCTGTGCCCCCGCTCCAATCGTTCGACCCAAGTGCCGCAGAGTCGTATCGCAAAACAGCATACTGACGTTAACCACCAGCCATGTTTCCTTCGTTTGTGACGGAATACAGGAGATGGCAGCATATGCTTACTTGTCAAATTGTGTTGGGCGAGGGGGATCTCGCATAATCTCGTCCATTCTGGAGTTTATGTTGCAGTGCTAGGGTTGGGTGGTGTGTTTATGTGTGGTGGTTTGTTTATTGACTGAAATATAGAAGAGAAATAACATCTCAAGAAGTCTTTAGTGTCGCAGATTTGCAAGTGTAGCTGTTCCATTTTAGTCTGGTATTTGTATCGTTTTGAGTAGAGCTGGTATGTGATGTTTTTATTTGCGTCAGATGGCCCTCTCCGCCCAAACATGGTGAGTGACCGATTTGTTTGTATTTTTGTACTGTTTTCGTATGGCGAGTCGTTCGTAATTGCTATAGCAGGACTTCCCAAAGTGTTTTATAAAACACATATTGTTTAAGAAAAGAAAATGTTTACGGTAGATATTTGTTACTGTTGTAAACATTGTAAATATTTTTAATGATAGAAAACTGACTTTAGCTACAAGTAGAAGTAGAATTACAACAGTGTGGTTTCGTAGAATGTGTAAACGGGTTCTGCTACAAGAGTAGGAGTAATCGGCATGTAAATTAATGAAGTCTAAACTTACAGTGCGTGGAATGTATGCAGTTTACTTGGGGCCACCTGCTGGGACTCTGTCCAAAAATTGTACTCTTATGAAAGCGAGCATAGCCAGTTGGGTGTTCTTATGCATTCTAAGAATAACAGCCACGTTTCAGTCAGCCTGCAGAAGGTCTTGAATGTGGAAAGAAGTACTATCTATTTGCAAGAGTTACATTTTGTTCCATTAGGTGTATATTGTACTTCATGACATATTATTTGTTCGGTGTGTGTGTGCATGCACTTATGTATACATATGTTATTTGCTTATGTGTTTTTAGGTACATTTATCTCTTAGTGATTATGTTAGACTTTTAAGTGTCCTCATACTTCAGAACTTTTAGAATGGTGATATTCTTAGAGATTTTGTGCAGAGACATATGTGGATGACAGCATGGAACTAATTGTAGGATTGGCTGAAATGAACTTTATTAAATGATTCTCTTTATTTTGATATGTGGCAGTAAGGTTTAGGAGTTTAAAAGTAGTAAGTTGGTTGTGTGGTGTCCAAAGCAACGAGCAATGGAAATAGCCACACAGGAATTTTTTTGAGATGAGATTGCCTTCAAATATGTTCCCAGTCAGCCTATTTGACACTGCCTGTTCAGTTGGACTATGGAGGTGACAGTTTGTTAGTTACTAAGTGACAGTAAATCAGCCTGCAGTGTGATGCAGGAATATTACCACATACTCTGACATGCCAGAGTACTGAAAAACTACAGTGAAGATTGGAATGATATTATTTTTTAAATAACTGTATATTCAGTACTTTTTTGGCAAAGTCAAGAAATTTATCTCTTCTCCAAAATGCCCACACTGGCTGTGAGGCCCATCCAGTCTCTAATTCAGCGGGTATGGAAGGGGCGTTGTGCTCTTTTTCTGGGGTGAAGCAGCAGAGGTGTGAAGCTGACCACTCATCCCATGTAATGCTGAGGTTAAGAATGATTGGAACTGTACCTCCACTTTCCTATATGTCTTCATGGTGTGGACAGGGACACCTTTACATTTTCATGTATTCTGCATCAGAATTTTAATTTGTATGATAATATGAAATTTACTTAAATTCTTATGGCTGTCACAATATAAACATGGGTTATTGATAAATGGAAGTTGTGAAGTTGTGCCACTGTACTTAGGTGGTTCAGTCACTCTGGTCTGAGTACATCTTACACTCTTTGCTTGACCTTTTAAAGCCTAGCAGTAACTTTACATACCACCAGGTTTAACATTAAAAAATTCTACGTGGTGCCCACATTGCGTTTATGTGTTTTGTGCGGATCTCAGAACAAACAGCAACTTTTGCCTTATAACACATTAACACTTTAAAGACGAAGCGTATCTGTTTTATATAAGGACTCAGTGCGTACCGCGCTGTAAACACTCTCCACTTCGGTTATAAAAACCAGTCTCTTAACCTTTTAAAGCCTAGCGGTAACTTTATGTACCACCAGGTTTAACATTAAAATTTCTATGTGGTGCCCACATTGCGTTTATGTGTTTTGTACGGATCTCAGAACAAACAGCAACTTTTGCCTTATAAAACATTAAGAGACTGGTTTTTATAACCGAAGTGGAGAGTGTTTACAGCGCGGTACGCACTGAGTCCTTATATAAAACAGATACGCTTCGTCTTTAAAGGGTTAATTAACAGCACCATTCAGTATAATCTTTTTTTGAGAAGCTAGTAGCTGTACACAGAAGAAATTTCATACCTTTCATTGAACCAGTGGTTCATTACAATCTTAATGAGAACCCACCAGTGGACTCAATTGCAAGCCACGTGAATCCATTTTGCACCCTCGGGCCCTGTTTCTGTACGATTTCTATTACTCATCCACCTGTTCCTAGATCTTTCAAGTGGCCTTATTTATTTAGGTATTCCAACGGAAACAATGGATGCATTTCTGATCCCTTGTATTCGTGTTACATGTTATGCTCGTCGAGGTGCGTACGTAGAAGTTTTCTTTGGGGGGGGGGAGACCCTGAGGTTGTGTAAAATGTATGTTTGATTTTAAAAATTATGTTATAAAAATCATGTCATAAGTATAACTGTAACATAACACTGTCTGCAACTGGATTTATATACATACAAATGTAACTCAATCACGCTGTCCAATCTTCTTGTTTTTTTAATTTTATTTATTTTTCAAAATTCTACTGTACTGGTTATCAGCCGATTTCAGTGGCTGATTTCGGCTAAAGGGTAAATCGCGTAAAACTTTTGATATTGTGTCTACAAAATGGGTGATTTTTAAATTTCGGTTTTGGGGGTTTTAGGGAGCTGCAGCCCGGCAGGCCCCCCCTCCCTCCGCGGGTGCGCCTGTGTGCTCATCTCATGGTTTTTTTTATCGCCCTTATACTACGATGACCCTAATGCTTGTTCTTAGAACAGTATTCTGCTGTGTACTAATAGTGTGGTATTTTAAATTTCAAGTCTTCTGGGATGTGACAATATTATTGGGCTAGTAGTTCCGGACATTTTGAAGGTGCATGCGGTCTTTCAAAATGTCGGCAACTTGTCAAACAGCAAAACAGCGTCACTTCAGAAGGCTTGAATCTGCAGCACCACCGCAGAGATACCCAGATCCTGTAATGGGGTAATTAACCCTTTAAAGACGAAGCATATCTGTTTTATGTAAGGACTCAGTGCGTACCGCGCAGTAAACACTCTACACTTAGGTTATAAAAACCAATCTCTTAATGTTTTATAAGGCAAAAGTTGCTGTTTGTTCTGAGATCCGTACAAAACACATAAACCCAATGTGAGCACCACGTAGAATTTTTTAATGTTAAACCTGGTGGTACGTAAAGTTACCTCTAGGCTTTAAAAGGTTAACAAGCCAACACTACCTGTATGGAGACTGAAGTAGTACTGCTATGTTTGTAGGCGCTTTCGCACAGTTACGAAAAGCGAGTGTTAGCTTCGTCATGCCTGCCTGTCTGTCTGTCTGTCCGCCCGTCCGAACGAACAAGTCGGCTCCCACTGGACGAATTTTCATGAAATTTGATATTAGAATATTTTTCGAAAATCTGTTCACAAAATTCAAGTTTCATTAAACTATGACAACAATAACGTGTACTTTACATGAAGACTTGTATCTCGCTGAATTCTTCTTAGAATGAGAAATATTTCAAACAAAATTGTAGAGAAAATCAAAACACACATTTTATGTTCAATGACGTCTTCCCGAAAATCGTGCCATTTATGAGATAATGTGGAAGAATATAGTACAGCCGGACAGGCCACAGATGACAATATAATACGGCGCATGCGCTTTGCATGCTGGATAACTAAGGCTACAGACACACACTCAGAATGTGTAATACTTATTGCTTTTCCACGGCAACAGGGGTTACGCGAACGCGCCTGAATGTTCCGTTTATAGTGCATTGCCTGTCATGTTTTTTCTAATATCCATGTCGTGTATTCATCAGCACCTCCTTCAGAACTCCATATCTCTCACATCACGCAGTACTGAACCTTTAAGTATTATATATTTGGAAGTCAAAATGTTAAAAAGATATTTTTCTTTCCGTTTTGCAGTTAACGTTTTGAATGACAAAGTTGCTATTTAACAGTTAAGTTATTAAGTCTGTATGCCATATGAGGTTCTGACAGTGATGTTGATGAATATGCCAGTCTTCTTCAATATGACGCCGTGTATGTAGGTACAGACGTTTCGGATGAGCGTGATGACTCCTTCTTCTGGGTAGTCCTTCTTGGACCAGTCTGCGTGGCATCATATTTTGGAAGACTGGAATGTAACTAAGGACAGTTTGTATCACTACTGTCACTTCCGTAGCTTCAAGATGTAATAAGTGCTTTGTATGATTTCCAGTCCAGGGGCCAATAAAGGGCCATGGCACTATAATTTAAGTCTTTGACAAATTACTGTTAAATATAAAGAAAATAATACATCATGGGCTGTTCACTTCAAACTGTGTTTTACGCAGGGATATTTAAAACCGATACACGTTGGTTGTGTATACCGATACATACAAACTGAAAACGGATAAAAGTTGTACTCTTTCTGCGTTATGGCCATGCTGTCTTAATTAAAGGGACACACAGACATATGCAATGAGGACTTTTAAACTCCGTTTCCATTCTAGGAATAGGCAAATATAGGAAACCCTCACGTTATTTCAGGCTTTCGCCGCGGTGTAAATAGATTTTTGCGTTTTTGGGATGTTACGCAGCGTAGATTCGTAGTTATCAAAGTTTACGGACAACGTATGGGTTCCATTTTTGGCGGTTAAGTAGTCCACTTCTTGGAATGCTTGACCGTTGATGATGGGACCGATAGATTGTCCTGAGACTTCGACAACAACGAACCTACGCTGTGTAACATCACCTAAGAGCGAGGATCTGAGGAAAACCTTGTTATTTACGGAGGTTACATTCTTGAAAAGTAGAGTAAACGGGAAAATCGCGGTGCATACATTTAAAACCTTATGCGGAAAATGGGGTTAGGATAACCAAACATATGCGAAACACCATATAGAGCACAGAAAAAAAAAAGTCTGCTTACAGCAGTAGAAGATTCGCGCAGCTGTAAAGAAATGAGAGAGAACGTTGGTCGCGGGTGCAGGGAAATTCCAGAATATGGAAATATTTTGGTTATTTTAGCGAGCAATTAAATGAACATATTTTACTTTTCAGTTTCATAACAAGGCTGCAGTGTCCACTATGCCGTGTCGTTTGCAGTGTTCTCCGTACGGTCCTAGTTGCCCTTACTCGAGTGTGTGCTCCATTTACATGATATACCTGTCTATCAGCACTACTTTATACAGTTTGGATTAAGTGACGTGATTCTGAGAGAATATGAAGCACCCGGAGGTTTGTGGACTGCCTCCCACTGAGTTTGGTATGTATATTTAAACCACATGTGTGCATAGTACCCCAGACCCAACAGATGTTCCGCGTCCATTTTTACACATCTTGTGCATGCGAGTTGCCTGGTGTCGATGGGAGATGCAGCGTTCCTTGCCAGACAGGAGAGAGAATATCCACCGGCATAATGACGTATAGAGATTGGCTTCGAACTGTAATACAAGTAACAGATAAAGCAGGCGTGCACAGGCCCTGAGGGCTCCAGCAGGTTGAGGCTCCCAGATTTCAAGACAGTCGGCACATGAAGGTGGTAGGTTGTCAGCCCTACGCACCGGCCGCCTTTACCTCCCAGGAAATATTCCTGGTACTCATTTCTGTTAGGGTGGATACACACTTGTAACGTTACCGCGTAACGTAACACCGTAACGTGACAGTGTGGACGGGACTCGTGACACTGTAACGTATCAAAAGTTGGTTACGGTGTAACGTTACGGGCTTGTTCGGTGCGATGTCGGTATTTGCCCGTCGCATCAAAGGGATGTTACAGTTACGGCTTGAGCAAGTGTGGACGTGCTCCGTGTCACGTACGCAGTACACCACCGTAATATGGGTCAGTTCTTTTTGTGCGGCTTTTGTGGCTGTGTGTTCGGAATGGAGTGGACTCAGGAAAGAGTGATAGAATTTATAGACGCCTGTAAGAAGCAAATAATATGGGACCCAAAGCATCCGTTGCACTACAATAAAATATCAAATGAATTAAATATTCAAATTCAGTAGGAGACATTCTGGTGAAATTTTTATATAATCCAGTGACTGACTGATAATTCAAGTCCGCTAATAAACTTGAAGCACTGTACACTACCCTGCTTGAGTACAGTTGCGTTTGGCAACACCGCCGCTGTTTTTTATTTTTAGCATTATGTATGTAAATGTACGAAGCTGCTGCTAGCTGCAAAGACATCGCACTCAATTGGGCTCCCGTAACAAACTGGGAACCTCACAGTGTCACGCGTGGTGGTTACTGTTACGCCGTACTGTTACAGGATGCAAGTTTAGCTCGTAACTCCGTATCGTGTCAGCCACTTGTAACGTTACGGCGTTACGATACGCGGCAACGTTACAAGTGTGTACCCCACCTTTAGAGGTTGAGTCGACACCAGGGCCATAGTGCGACCGGAAGGATTGTGACAATGAAAAATTCCAGTGACACCATCGGGAATCGAACCCGCGACCTTCCGGCTTGTAGCGCAATGCCTGAACCAACCTGTAATGCAGGTAGATTGAAAAATATGCATACGGCTTATGTATAGCGTGTACGAAGGGAGAAAACCGTTATGCTGTTAATCAAGGAGTTTTGTTTTCATAAATATTAATTTTAATTGCATAAACTACCGGAAACGAGTTCTGTTACACCTGACCATGAACACACGATACAAAGACGTATAGACGGCACGGACTATGGCCCACTTATTGTAGGTATCGATGGTAGATGCAAAGTGAGTAGTTGGTCACACGATCTCGCTTCTTGGTCCCGGCGAAAGGATGATGGGCACCCATTGGGTAGGGGCAGAGTGTGCACCAGAACTACTCTGGATGTGCGTATTTATTTATTTATTTATTTTAACGTTTGCATGTTTTGTATGGATGTGGAACGTGGTCTCTCATATTGAGGGAGGAACATAGACTGAGGGTGTTCCAGAATAGGGTGCTGAGGAAGATATTTGGACTTACGAGCGACGAGGTAACAGGGGAGTGGAGAAGACTACATAACGACAAGCTTTATGATGTGTACTCGTCCCCAGATATTATTCGGGTGATCAAATCAAGAAGAATGAGATGGGCGGGGCATGTAGCACGTATGGGAGACAGGAGATGTGCAAACAGAGCTTTGGTGGGGAAACCTGAGGGAAAGAGACCTAGACGTAGATGAGAGGATAATATTAAAATGGATCTTAAGAATTGGGATGGGGAGGCATAAACTAGATTGATCTGGCCCAGGACAGGGACAGGTGGCGGGCTCTTGTGAATTTGGCAGTGAACCTTCGGATTCTATAAAATGCGGGGAATTTCTTGACTATCTGAGGATCTGTTAGTTTTTCAAATAGGACTTCGGTCCATGGAGTTAGTTTTTTAACAACGCTGTCAGGTGCTCACACTGTATAGCGACGAGCGATGTATGTACCTAACTGTACCTCGTTCAGCGTTCACTGGAGACCACCTAATGTCCTTTACTCAAGAGAATGCGTTTGACTTTGAACAGCTTGGTTAGAGTCTCAACACTGGCGACAGCGGTCGGGGGAAAACATATAGAGGCTGTTAAAACATGAATCGCTGTCACTGTGTCGCCTTTTTTTTTTTCCACTGGTCGCCATTTGGTGGGTGTTTCGTTTACAACAAGCTTGAAGTCACATTTATTCACAGCTTTAACCACACAGAATGCTACAGAAAATAACTATTATCTTACACGCACAAAACACGAATGCATTTTATTTATCTTTCGTTCTTAGTCCTTCTCTCTTCTACTTACTTGTGCACAGTAGGTGTCGAGGGTTTTTGTAATTTCATTTGATCACACTCAAGCACACACCATAGTCGGTAGGACTCCTCTGGACGAGGGATCGGCCCGTCGCAGAGACCTCTACCTGACAACACAAACACTGTACAAGACAAACATCCATGCCCCCATTGGGATTCGAACCTACGATCCCAGTTAGCGCTCGGCCGCAGACCTACGCCTTAGACTGCGCGGCGTATTTATCCCAGTGTACTTGTAACTGAAATACATCTGTTACTAGTTAAAAGCAAAGGACGGTCGGCTTTTCGTAGCGAAAACCACTACCAAGGTCAAATGCAAATTCCGCAGTCACTGTCTCTACTTAACATTATGATTACATCGGCTGTTCTGTGGAATTTGAGATGTCAGATTTTTCCGTGTACATGCCTTTAAATACCTTCTTTGTTCTTCATGACAAAGAACTATTACTAATCAACACTTAGGCGGCATACTAACCTACTTATAAATGAATAATGGACGACGGTGAAGTTGGTATTGTGTTAATTTCGCGTCCTACCAGGTTCTCGCGCTACTGTTTCACAGCAAATATATCAGTCTGCTTGTTAGCGGTCAAAATCTAGGGTCGTAAACTGTGCTCTGTTGATTGATGGCGCACACTGATAAGACACATGGAGAGACGTAATTTACAAATTTTCGCAACGCCCCGGTGGCTTGGTTGAGGCACTGCGCTACAAACCGGAAGGGCGCGGGTTCGATTCCCGATGGTGTCATTGGATTTTTCATCGACCTAATCCTTTCGGCCGCACTATGGCCCTGGGGTCGACTCAGCCTCTAACAGAAATGAGTACCAGGAATATTTCCTGTGGGGTAAAGGCGGCCGGTGCATAGGGCTGACAACCTTACCACCTTCATGTGCCGATTGTCTAGAAATCTGTCTAGAAATCATGCATGCATGCATGTATGTATGTATGTATGTATGTATGTATGTATGTATGTATGTATGTATGTATGTATGTATGTATATGTATGTGTGTATGTATGTACGTATGTATGTATGTATGTATGTGTGTACGTATGTATGCATGTATGTACGTATGTATGTATGTATGTATGTATGTATGTATGTATGTATGTATGTATGTGTGTGTGTGTGTATGCATGTATGTATGTATGTATGTATGCATGTATGCATGTATGTATGCATGTATGTATGTATGTATGTATGTATCTAATTCCGGTGGGGGTAAATTTTCGGCACTTGTACAGACGCCCTGGGGCACACCCAGCCCCCTGTACAGTAGATACCAGGCCTCTTTCCCAGAGGTAAAGCGGTCCGTGCGTGTTGATCACCCACCCCCATCTAGCACCGAGGTTAAAGAAAGAGTAGAGCTATACCTCTACTCACCTTCTGGGCCTTCATGGCGTGTTTCAGGGTGAACTTTTCCTTTTACTCAGCATGTACCGACCCGTGGGCTGCACTGCTGTGCACCTTCATATTTATCATGAAACTTAGAAGCAACCTTGTGTGGTCGTTATCGGGTACTCTGAATGTGAGGAATGTAGGCTTAAAAGGAGATACGACTGCTCTGTATTCAAAACCAGGTGGGATTAAATTTCAACGACTCTTTCCCGGACAAGAATTCTTAGCAAGCGGAACAGTAAAAGATGCTGATAAAAGAACTGGTATCGTCATGTAACGTAGACATTAGAGAATCCTGTGACACGGAGTGAATCTTGTTATACCAGCGTCGGTTGTTCTGGTGCCGTGACGTTGTACTGGTGAACAGCAGTGCAGAAAAGTGAGTGTCTTTAGCGTCCTACGTTTTGTAGTGTGCGTGGTTTGTGAGTGTGCGAGTGATTGATTAAATTCATGATAGTTACGCCACACGGCAGTGATATAAAAAAAAGTCTGGAGTTATATGATGTTGTATTTGAAGATTGTCCGTGGAAACCATAGAGACGCCTTAGAATATTTTGTTAACCCCGTACTATGACGACGTCTTTTATAGAAAGTTCATATTAATGTAGGAGACAGGCAATGTGCGTATAACGTAACATCGAAGTGCGTTCGCGTAACCACTGTCGTCGTGGAAAAGAAATAATAAGTGTTACCTATTCTATGTGCCTGTGGCCTTAGTTATCTGTCATGCATTGCGCATGCGCCGTATTATATTGTCATGTGACCTGTCTGGTTGTACCATATTTTTCCACATTATATCATAAACGGCACAGTTTTCGGGAGGGGGGGGGGAAGCGTTATTAGACATAAAATGTGTGTTTTGATTTTCTGTACAACTTTTGTGTGAAACATTTCTTATTTTAAGATAAATTCAGCGAGGTACTATCATAAAGTCACGTAGGTCTTCATGTAAAGTACCCGTTAATTTTGACAGGTTTTAATGAAAATTGAATTTTCTCGACAAATTTTCAAAAAAATCGTCAAATATGAATTTTCATGTAAATCCGTCCATTAGGAGCAGAGTTGTTTCATGGGGACAGACTGACGGACATGAGGAAGTTAATAGTCGATTTTCGCAATATTGCGAACGTACCAAAAAGCGAGTGACACCGGACAATATTTTCTTAGAGTATTTACTTCGCTTTACCGTGTCAGTATCATTCTATCACTGTTACAATATCTGTCTGCCGCCTGGGTGATGGACAGTGGGCCCGTTAGTGGTTGCAGTTCTGCAGTGATAGTCTCGCCTTGCCAGTAAAATATGCTAACTCATATATGAGTCTAGTATGAAATGTATATGGTAAACGCGATATTTTTGCTCTCCTTCCCAACAAGTTAACGACTGTTGTCAAAATGGGTATTTTGTGGGTAAGTTTTCACGGTGATGCCAAATTTTATTAAAATCTGTAATTGGAGTCAGAAGCTAGAAGACGTAAACGCATAGGACGCATGTTGCTTGTTGATAAAAAGTACCAACGTACGGAATATTTGTGAGTTCGGTCGAAGGTCCGTGACATCAGTCTGTCGGTTCACAGATGCCAGTGCAGAGGCTAAACGGTACTGCGGCAACTAGCGTCAAGTATTATTAGCACATGGAGAGGAACGAACGGATGAAGCGAGAAGGTTACGTACTGAATAGCTTGGCTTAGTATAGACGCATTGTGGAAGTCGCGCCTATTCTTTCCCTCTTTAATATTTTACACGCTTTTATGAACTTAAAAATCCAATAATTATGAAAATATTGAGAGAGTATTATATGTAAACGCCTCTCGAAACAACTTTATTCATATATGTCAGAGAATGACATGTCATTCTTACTATGAATCTTATATTTACATGTAATTTTCTGTAAGTGCTGTCGAACCCGGTTTTAATGACATTGGTTTATGCGACACCTCGTCTATAGCGTCAGATATTCTGTGGTTCCAATTCGTCACTGTTAAACATAACATTAACCTCCTCGGTTATAACGACACAAAATATTCAGTCCCTTTCATGACGTTATAACCGAGTTCAACTGTGTTTTTATAATCAGTGGTACATGATGATGACCTTTTTAAATGATCTGAAGCGTGTTGTATATTTGATATTTAAATAACTAAAAAATTGATTTGTCATCCACGTTTCCTGAATTACTTTTTTCATAGGCGTCATAACAGGACGTGTGAACTACAGGGAATAGAAAAGCAAGTCTGGCGATGTTATAAATGCCTTAGTTGTAGCGGGGACTGTTAGCAGAAATACGCACTCTTCTTTTTAGAGATGAAAGTAACGAATCCGCAGTACGTAGGCACTGTAAACTTATTTTCTGATCTGCTGTCATATATGGGGCACGCGGTGGCGCAGTTGATTGAGGCACTGCGCTGCAAGCCGGAAGATCACGAGTTCGATTCCCGATGGGTCCATTGGTGTTTTTGATTGACTTAACCCTTCCGGCCGTACTTTGGCCTTGGGGTTGGCTCAGCCTGTAACAGAAATGAGTACCAGGAATGTTTCCTGGGCGGTAAAGGCGGCCAGTGCGTAGGGCTGACAACCTTACAGCCTTCATGTGCCGATTGTCTTGAAATCTGAGAGCCTCAACCTCCTGGAACCTTCAGGGCCTGTCCAGGCCTGTAATGGGATTGCTTTATGTTACCCTTGAATATACGAGGGTACTTCAAAAAGTTTCGGCACTTTATTCTTTAAAAAATCTTTATTTATGTTACAGATATCAGAACAGTGTTACTTTCCAATATAATCTCCCTTCTTCTCGGTACACTTAGCCCAGCAATCTATAAGCTTATTAATGCGGTTGGAAAATAAAGTTTGTGGTTGACTGCGAAGCCAGTTATGCACCGCCTCTTTCACCTCATCATCAGCTGCAGTCGATGACCTCTTAGAGGGTTCGTCATGGGTCCAAACAGATGGCAATCTGAAGGGGCCAGGTCTGGGCTGTAAGCAGGGTGCTCGAGAACTTCACAATTCGGTTCCGAATGGTGTTGATGGTGAGGTGTGCCGTATGAGGGCGTGCATTGTCATGTAACAAAACAACACCCTGTGATAACCTTCATCTCCATTTTGAGCGGTTAGCCGGCCTCATTTCATTTCTTAACCTTTTAAAGCCTAGCGGTAACTTTACGTACCACCAGGTTTAACATTAAAAAATTCTACGTGGTGCCCACATTGTGTTTATGTGTTTTGTACGGATCTCAGAACAAACAGCAACTTTTGCCTTATAACACATTAAGAGACTGGTTTTTATAACCGAAGTGGAGAGTGTTTACAGCGCGGTACGCACTGAGTCCTTATATAAAACAGATGCGCTTCGTCTTTAAAGGGTTAATATGTTGCAGTAGTTTGCACTTGTTACTGTGACACCTTTCTCCGTATAATGTTCAAGGATAGGCCATTGGGAGTCCCAGAACACCTTCAACAAAAGCTTTCCAGCAGAGGGCTGAGACTTGAATTTTTTGGAAGAAGGAGATGACGTGTGCTTCCATTGCACGCTCTGCCGTCTGGTTTCTGGTTCATAATGATGAATACAGGTTTCATCCCCAGTGATGATTGCCATATGTTTGGACCCCTCAAGAACGCTCTAAAAGGTGGTCGATTTGCAGCTGATGATGAGGTGAAAGAGGCGGTGCATAACTGGGTTCGCAGTCAACCACAAACTTTCTTTTCCAACGGCATTAAGAAGCTTACAGATCGCTGGGCTAAGTGTATCGAGAAGGGAGATTATATTGGAAAGTAACGCTGTTCTGATGTCTGTAACATAAATAAAGATTTTTTAAAAAATAAAGTGCGGAAACTTTTTGAAGTACCCTCCTAGTAGAGACACCTTCGAGTACTGAATAAACACTAGATGTAATTTTTAGACATTCTTCCGGGTTTTGACATCCTGTAGTTCTGTAAGTTGAGACCGACGTTTCGGAGGGTTAACGAATTGCGTCCAAGTAGATGTTAAAGCGTTTTGGGGGGATGTGTGAAAACCAAGAAGACTGTTATTTGAACATTTCATTGCGTGAAAGCCGGAAAACGTATTGAGATATAATACTGAAATTTCTCTTTTCATTGCAGGTTCTAGACACTGTGCATTTTGAATCAACCCTGTCAAGTGGGATGAAACACTTAGTACAGGTAAGTGTTATCGAGGCTGCTTATTGAATAACGAGTAAAGTTGTGTTGATGTCGTGTAATTTACAACGTCAGAGGAGACGAAACACGCGGATTTATAGATAGGTCCCGTGTGTAAGGCACAGTGCTCTGAATTGCATTTGGGCCTAGCCGTAAAAGTAAGTTATAACTCATGGGCCGTGCCATGGATCAGGCGGTTAGCTGCCGGGTTCGATCCCGGGTCAGTCCATGTGGGATTTGTGGTGGACAAAGTGGCACTGGGACAGGTTTTTCCCCGAGTACTTCGGTTTTCCCCTGCCAATTTCATTCCACCGGTGCTCCATCACATGGGGGGGAAAAAAAAGGGGGGAAAAATTTAATCATCTTCGTGACAGGGTTGCACAATAAGCCTCGAGGCTGCGGTGCGTCCGTAGCGTCTGCTTTGGGGCCCTTCACCACTAAAAAACAAAAGTTATAACCCATTCTTAAACCGCGAGGTGCGTTCAGGCTGTATATGTAATATCTCTTAGTGCTAGTTGTTTCCACACATTTGCATATGTTATCGAGGTCTGGCATTGAACGTTTGGCTTAAGTTGGTTGGGACACGTTTGTAGTAACAAAGTCAAACACGTCACTTTACTGTAAGTAAAAAATACGAATATATTACCTGCGTAAAGTTTATACATGTTTCGGCGCGTAATAGGACCATCTTCAAGGGAGACTAATTTACAAAATACGCGAAGTGAGGTAATTTTAAGGTAAAACATCCCTGTTGGCGTATCAATCGTAGGTGTATACTGTACTTGATGCTACGATCAGACCCAATAAGTTGTCCGACACACATTTTAGTGGCAATTATTTTCGGCTCGTAAGGGAGCCACCATCAGGCCACAAGAAAAACTGTAAACTGGAAACCCCATATGTTGCAGTAGATGATCTCCCGCTTTTACAGCAGTAAAAGGGGGACCGAAATTAGTTGCCAATAAAACGTCAGTTGAATGACTTGCTGGGTCTGATAGTAGAATCAAATAAAATATACTTATAAAGCAAGGTACTATTAAAATGAAAGTGCCTTCTTTCTTACATGCACAAATAGAATTCACTTTTAGTAGAAGTGGTGTATTACCCCCTCGAGTAGTTGTATTATTAATAGATATTAAAATTTTATGTCTTAAAATGTAAATATGGGGGGGGGGCCGCGGTGGCACAGTTGGTTGAGGCACTGCGCTACAAACCGGCAGGTCGTGGGTTCGATTCCCGATAGTGTCAGTGGATTTTTTCATTGGCATAATCCTGTCGGTCGCACTGTGGCCCTGGGGTCGACTCAGCCTCTAACGGAAATGAGTACCAGGAATATTTCCTGGGGGGTAAACGCCGCAGGTGCCTAGGGCTGACAACCTACCACCTTCATGTGCCGATTGTCAAGAAATCTGGGAGCCTCGAACTCCTGGAACCCTCTGGGCCTGTCCAGGCCTGTAACGGGACTGCTTTACCTTTTTACTTTTTTTAAATGTAAATATAAAATCCAATTTTATTAATGCATAAAATTTTATATTTATGTTTTAACATACTAAGATTTTAATATTTATTAATAATACAACTACTCGAGGAGGCACTGTAATACGTTACTTACATTAAAAGTGAATTATGTTTATGTAAGACGGGGTCCTCTTTCATTTTAATATTACCTCCCTTTGCAGATTTTGTATTAGTCTTGCCTGACGATGACCCTGTTACTGGCCGAAACATGTAGCGACTTTATGTAGGTAATATAATACCGCGCTGAATTCTTAGAATGAGGAATGTTTCAAACAAAAGTCGCAGAGAAAATCGAAGTACGCATTTTATGTTCAGCAACTTTTTTCCGAAAATCGTGCTGTTTATGAGATAATGTGGACAAATATGGTACAGCCAGAGAGGCCACAGGTGACAATATAATACGGCACATGCGCTTTGCATGCTGGGTAGCTAAGGCTACACACAGACATTCAAGAGTATGTAATATTTATTGCTTTTCCGTGGCAATAATGGTAATGCGAACGCGCCTTCATTTTACGTTATACGCACATTTACCTGTCTTGTACTGGCGTGTCTCGTCTGTTTACTGTTTACATACACTGCAGTATTGGAGCTGAATTGAGTTATTGTTACCGTCACCATATTTGTCTAACGCGCCCTACTGGTATGTGAGACGTTCGTGGCTCGGTGTCGGGCAGAAGGCTGTCCAATCTGACTGGCGTGTTACGCCTGTGTGATATTTTTAGTCCTCTGTGATAGTCAGGTGTACGTTTAACTTCACAGTACGTAATCATCCTTCTGCTTTATTACATGCTAAATAACCCCTGCAGGCGACAGAATCTCGTTAAAGAACTAACTAACCTAACCACGTTTTTTTAAATGGCGCAACAGCCCCTTAGTGGGCCAGGTCCTCCTCTTTGTCGAGGCTATACGATCACACTCAAGACACACCACACTCGGTAGGACTCCTCTGGACGAGTGATCAGCCCGTCGTAGAAACCTGTACCTTGACAACACACAACACTCAGAAGAGACAGACATCCATGCCCCCAGAGGGGTTTGAACCCACAATCCAAGCAAGCGAGCGCATACAGACCCACGCCTTCGACTGCGCGGCCACTGGGATCGCCCCTCAGCAAGTACAATTTCTTTATTACAATATTCATTATTGATTCTGTGCGGTTGTAGGCCCAAGGGACCGATCGGTACTCTGTCCTGTTGTGTTTGTTTTGGAACTTGCCTGGCTCTCCGATTGTATTTGCAGCTGAATCAATAAGACACCGTGTAATAGGACAGGAACACTGACGTCGCAAGCGTCCGACAGTTCTTGCCTTTAACAACTTCCCTTTCGAAATGAACTGGCGCTTTGTTTTCTAGGAACTACACGACCGTATTGAATCTCAGCTTTGCCATCCTTTTTGTGCCTACACATACTGTAGACCCTCGAATGAACGGAGTAACAGTGGAAGCGGGTGGTCCGGTAATGTCGATTGTCCGGTACTGCCGAATTGTGTGTGTGTATAACCTAAAATGTCTCCAAAACATTAATCCAGTACTGTATATATAACACTAATGCATACGCATAATACTGTACACAAATGTAATTAACCTTGTAGTGAATGTTAATTGGAAATTAATAAATTTCGGATAAATATAATGAATCCACGATCCAGGTTATGAAAAGAGCAATACACTACCACGTTCACGCGAGTGTCAGCAAAGGCTGAGCGCGCGTTTGTGTCCGCCACGTAGCGGCCGGTTCGCTAGTTGACAGTCAAGACCGCTAATTTCACATATTGCCATTGTGGACGAAAATTTTGGAGCCAAAAGATGTCGTCAGTTATTTCCGAAATCCATACATAAAAGGCCCGTTATTTTGATGGTCTACAGTACTCTAGTGTCGCTTATTAACACCAGAGACGCTTCAACATGGTATGTCAAATCGTTACGTTGGAAGGAACGCCGTTTTATTGTTCATGGCTGTACATTCAAATTCCAGCACTGGCTTCGTGTAACTGTAGAGGTTACGTAGGTTGATGCCCAATGGAAACGGTAGGAATATAGGCCGTGCTATGGCTGAGGCGCTAAGGTGCCGGCCTTTCACCGCGGAGGCCTGGGTTCGAGCCTGGGGTCCGTGTGGGATTTGTGGTGGATGAAGTGGCACTAGGACAGGTTTTTCCCCGAGTACTTCGGTTTTCCACCCATCAGTTTCATTCAATCGGTGTTCCATTACTTGGAAAAATGGGGGGAAAAACTAATCATCTTCATCACAGGGTTGCACAATAAACCTCAAGGCTGCGGTGCGTCCGTAGTGTCTGTTGCGGAGCCCTTCACCATAAAAAAAAAGGTTTAAATCGTTAGATAGGATATGAATTCGTTGTGAAGCCATGGTTTTCATAGAATAGTGACTTGGCTGTGGTATAGACCAGCGTTTATCTAATAGTGTTTCGCAGAATTTCGGGGTTCCATAAGTTCTGGGTTTAACATGTGTCTTTCTTGCCAATTGCTGCAGTAGCCTTCGGCAAATAAACCAAAGACAAAATAGTAACCCGTATGGAAAGTTTTGAAATGTGGTACTGGAGAAGGATGGAGAAGATCAGTTGGGCCGATCGTGTGAGAAATGAAGAAGTGTTACACGGAGTCGAGGAGGAGAGGAATATCCTACATACAGTAAAAAGAAGGAAGGCTAACTGGATTGGTCACATCTTGCGTAGGAACTGCCTTCTGATGCATGTGATTGAAGGAAAGTTAGAAGGAAGTATAGAAGTGACGGGAAGACGAGGAAGAAGACGTAAGCAGCAACCGGATGACCTGAAGGAAAAGAGAAGATACTGCAAATTGAAAGAGGAAGCACTAGATCGCACCCTGCGGAGAACTCGCTTTGGAAGAGGCTGTGGACCCGTCGTAAGGCAGACTGCGGAATGATGATGACGTAGACCTTTTTCTCTGTATGGCCCTTAAGGATGTTTGGACTTGTCCGTCTAGCATATCAAACAGAAGACAGCATTTAGAAGAAGCCGGGGTCGAATTCTGTGTCGTGAATTGGCTGCGGGTTGCACGTCCGATTAACCGTGCTTCGTTTTCTGGGAAGGGCAAAAAATTGATTTCATCTGCAAATCGTCCATACCAGTACTGGGGCCCAGTCAGCTTACATTTAAGTGAGTACGGTGGGATCTGTCCGTGGGGGTAAGACTGTCCGGGCATGAAGCTGACTTCTCACCCCCCCCCCCCCCCATCTGGTGCCATGGGTAGGAACGAGTGGAGGCGTACGTCCACGCCACTTCATGGCGTGCACAGAGACACCTTTATTTGTAGTATCCTGAAGAGGAAACAGAGTTTCGGTAACTATCCGTCTGGAGTAAAGGTTGGGGAGGCAGTTAACTGGGTCCAGTGGGTCGCTAGTCCCAGTCACTAATGCCGTTGATTGCCATCAGTGATTTGAGATTAGCTGTTTCCGTCAGGCGCAACTGACGGTTTAAAATAATCCATGTCCTGTGCAGTAAGACAAGTCACCAAGGCCATGCCATGGCTCAGGCGGTTAGCCGCCGGCCTCCCACCTCGGAGGCCCGGGTTCGATCCCGGGTCAGTCCATGTGGGATTTGTGGTGGATAAAGTGGCACTGGGACAGGGTTTTCCCCGAGTACTTCGGTTTTCCCCTGTCAGTTTCATTCCACCGGTGCTCCATTACTAGGAAAAGGACAAAAAATAATTATCATCTTCATTATCATCACAGGGTTGCACAATAAGCCTCAAGGCTGCGGCGCGTCCGTAGCGTCTGCTGCGGGGCCCTTTACCACTAAAAAAAGACAAGTCACCATATAGATATTCCAACAGCTGCAATATAATTAGATACAGTAATATACAAACATGCTGATCCCAGTGGCCGCGCGAACTAAGGTGTGGGTCTGCGACCGCTCTCTTGCTGGGATTCTGCATTCGAATCCCGCCGGGGGCGTGGATGTCTGTCGTGAGTGTTGTGTGTTTTCAGGTAGAGGTCTCTGCGCGGGGTTGATCACTCGTCCAGAGGAGTCCTACCGAGGGTGGTGTGCCTGAGTGTGATCGTGAAGCCTCGATAATGAGGAGACCCAGACCCACTAGGGGTTGTTGGGCCAGTGGAAACAACAATAAAAATATATATATACAAACATGTGGTAAGTCTGCTATATGTTTCGGCCTTTTTCAGCCATATTTAGGGAGGTATTAACAAAGAAAACTACATTAATGGCTAATTATATCATAGATATGCAATAATAGAGTTACGGTATATATTCTGTACTATGCTGTTTAAATTTTTTAACCATTTTAATACAGTCAAACACGGTTATAACGAGATCGGTTTAAGCGACACCTCGCCTATAGCGCCAGATATTCTGTGGTATCAATTAATTCCTCACTGTTAACCGTAACGTTATACTTCTCGGTTGTAACAACACTCGCGTATAACGACACAAAATATTCGGTCACTTTCGTGACGTTATAACCGAGTTCATCTGTATTTGTGTTTGAAACTGTTATTGCACATCTGTGAGGTCACTAGCCATTATTGTGTTTGTCTTTGTTGAGTACCTCCCTGAAGATGGCCGAAAAAGGCCGAAACATGTAGGAGTTTTACCATATGTTTGTATATTATTGTATCTAATTGTTGTGCAGCTGCTAGAATAGACCTGTATACGGTGACAGCACGCGGGGGTCCTGGCTTGGGGGTAGCAGGTAAAGTTAAGTTGTCCCCTTCCCAACATGAAAACATACAGGCAATCACGCATTGCGTACCGCGGTACTAATTTGGGGGGGGGGGGGGCGTGAGTGGTTAGCTTCATGCCTGGGACGTTTTACGCTCGGTGGAGCCGCCCACCGGTTCCGTGGAACAGCGGGCTGGGTGTGCCCGTGGACCTCCTTGGACGCTTTGATGAAGAGGACAACGGGAATCGAACCACGGCTCATCGAACGTCTAGACCATGGGTCTCCAACCCGCTTCCCGCCACGTTGTGTTATGCGGCCCGTGGCCACACTTGTAAATTATACATACACTATAAACATGAAACAATAACGCAGTTGTCTTTAGTTAAAATAAATCCACGCGGCCCATCCACTCGGAAGGACAGCGTGACCTTGACAGAGAGCAACGAGAGAGGGAAATGCTTTTGTGTTTGAGTTTTTTATCAAGATAATATTTCCTGTTGTTAAAGCAGTTAACGTAACATAAAAATGTTGCATTTTTGTAATAGAACTCCATAATGTGTATAGTTTTTTTTATTTAGGGGATTAGGTGTACCATATAGCGTGATTTTTACACATGCGGCCCGCGAGCCAGTTCACTGTAACGGTTGTGGCCCTTTGCGAAAAAAAGTTGGAGACCCATGGTCTAAACCATAGACAAGTCGCTTTCTGGCGTTGCGGGTTCGAATTCCAGCGGGGGTATGGATGTCTGTTGTGTGTGTTGTCAGGTAGAGGTCTCTGCGACGGGCTGATCACTCGTCCAGAGGAGTCCTACCCGAGTGTGGTGTGTCTGAGTGTGATCGTGAAGCCCCGATAATGAGGAGACCCTGGCCCACTGGGGGCTGTTGCACCGGTGAGGTGGGGGGGGGGGGGGTAGTGCATGTCCTGTCTGCAATAAGAATTTCTTAGAAAGATCCGTGTTGTTTATAGACAGAGTTGTAGAGATGGCGCTCTATCGATTCGCACAGAGTCCAGGCCTGAGAGACGGTGAGGTGTGAGCGGAGAGTGACTGCTGCTGGGTGGGCCAGTGGGGCAATTGGTCGTTCGGAAGCCGAGGTGTTGGCATTACCGGAGGTTTGAACTTTGAGACATTCGGTTCAGTTGCGCCGTGTGCAACTGAGTTAAAATATAATTTCACCTTGCAAGTTCCCACGAGATTGTAAAACTGGCTTCACTATTGTTCAGTTTGTATTCATTGAAGTTGAGTTAGTTATGAAAGTTTTGTGTTATGCTGTTCAGTCGTGGATTTGGTGCATTAATTTGAATTGAAGAGGAGAGTAAATGTTAGGCTGTGTAAGCCAAGTTTGTGTTTAGAGAGAGATCTGTGTGGTACTTCAGTGTTTGATTTGACAAGTGTGCGATCACGTGTTTCAAATTCAGTATTTCCTTGTGTCTTCCCTTACATGCATTTATAATGATACAGGGACTATGGTGTCCGAGGCATTTCCATTTATTTAACTGTGCAACATTGTATGACAGTAATTACCAGAATTCGCCTATCCAAACACAGGTAATTAAATTTGATAAGTTAATTCCATCGAAAACAAAATTTCGAATGTGATTCTGTTTAAAACTTTTCTTTTACTGTCCTTCGTATGTCAGTTTCTGACGGAAATTGTCAGATTGAATTGTCTGCAAAGTTTGTAGGTGTATAAGGAAACTAGTTATTAAGGTTGTTTGACAACGCCATATCAGTTTCTCATTGCCAGAGGGCTTCGTGATAGAGGTGATTTTTTATAAATAGTCAGAAAGAAGGCGGCCTGGCACGTTTGAGGATTTAAAGGCAATGGAACTATAAAGAAACGACAAATATGTCTTACGTCAGGACGTAAGGGTATGTGAATTCCAAAGGTTATGAACCTCCGGGACGAGTCTGTAAGCTGTGTTTATTTCGCATGATTTCGGTACACAGACAGGTAGTACGAATTACTGATACGCTGTTATTAGTAGTCTTTTGACCAGGGGTTTTGGAATTTTGACCTGTTTTCTTTCAGACGCAGATGCAGCATTTTTACAAAGAATTACAGAAACCTTAAAGCAATACAGTGGGGGTTTTTAGACGTGTAAACAGCGCGGCCATGAAGGTAACCCGATTTGAGGAGTGACCGAGCCTTTTATGTCGGAGTCCAAGCTCCACCTCTCACCCACTCCCTGAGAGTGAAGACGGAGGGACCCAAGTACTGCATAAATACGACATTTCACACGTCTTGGAATATTTGTCTTTGATATTGAAATTATGACTAATTCCATGGAGTAGAGTCCTTGCTGACAAGCTAACAGGCCCTCAGACAATAAATTCCCCTCACTCTGTGGAACCGGAAGGTTCATTACCGCATTCACAAGAGCCCTCAACCTGTCCCTATCCTCAGCCAGATCAATCCAGTCTGTGCCGTCCCAATCCCACGTCTTGAAGATCCATTTTAATACGATACATCTACGCCTAGATCTTCCAAGTGTTCTCTTTCCATTGAAATTTATGAATTTTGAATTAGTTCAGTTTGTATACGTTGTCTTCAAGTCTCTCGAGACGTGTGCTAATGTTCGTAAGTCGAAGTACGTTTGTTATGAACCCTTTAAAACAGAGTCGTTACTGTAGATATATACCAACATGGTACCGCCCGCTTTTACGTTAAAGCGCTGCTATTTTTGTCCATTGTGTGTGGATGTATTTTCGTACTGTCAAAGTAAACAGCATTATCTCGATGGTCTCTGTGATTGAGACACATTGTGGGTTTAGTGAAGGAGGAATTCAGATCTTAAAATATTATTTCGGTTAATTTCAGGGCTGTGAAGTCACGTGTATGTAGTTAATTCTAGATACTAACCAGAGTTGTAAGAAAACGTGCGTATCAGGTAGCGCCGTGAGGTGTACGCAGTCATTCCCCCCCCCACACATTTTTTTTTTGTGCTGAAGGGCCCCGCAGCAGACGCTACGGAAGCACCGCAGCCTTGAGGCTTATTGTTCAACCCTGTGATGAACCCGTTTTTTTTCCATGTAATGGAGCACCGGTGGAATGAAACTGACAGGGGAAAACGGAAGTACTCGGAGAAAAACCTGTCCCAGTGCCACTTTGTCCACCACAAATCCCACATGGACTGACCCGGGATCGAACCCGGGCCTCCGCGGTGGGAGGCCGGCGGCTAACTGCCTGAGCTATGGCGCGGCTGTCATTCCCTAAGTACGAAATGCTACGTGTTGCCATTTAGCCTTCACATTTCCAATTTTATGCCCGCTGTTGTTATTTTATTTGGACCTGACATCCCATTGCACTTCTTCGTTACCGAATACGTGTTGAAGGCTGTACGTAGACGCCGGTGTTGTAGACCAGTGGAAGTCTTTGTTATAGCTGTATGTCACTGTAACGGAGGATGAGATAATTAACCAGCGATCAGGAAGGAGTCGTGATGGTGGTAGTTCATGGTTTTAATCTTGGCAGACAGGTAAGGCGACTGATATTTGTTCCTAAATGTATTTATTTTTTATTTAAGGACGCTGTTAGGCGGTAGGACGGTAAGTAAGCTTGTCTAACAGCGCCCAAAGACACAGTGGTTACTGAGTAGGAAGGGACCGGAAGGCCGTGCAATGGCTCAGGCGGGTTAGTCGTCGGCCTTCAACCGCGGAGGCCCGGTTTCGATACCGGGGGTCAGTCAATGTGGGATTTGTGGTGGACAAAGTGGCACTGGAACAGGTTTTTCCCCGAGTACTTCGGTTTTCCCCTGTCAATTTCATTCCACCTGTGCTCCATTACATGGAAAAAAAAAACGGGAAAAATTTAATCATCTTCATCACAGGGTTGAACAATAAGCCTCAAGGCTGCGGTGCTTCCGTAGCGTCTGCTGCGGGGCCCTTCACCACAAAAAAAGGGACCGGAAAGGGAATGTTGTAGCGTAAATTGAGGCAGGTCTACTGCCTCCACGTTCTCTTGATGGGACTGAAGAAAATTACGGGAATTCACGCTCAGGATAACGGATATGCAGGTCAGAATCGTTGCCGCTTGCACATGTATTCGGCAGGGAGTTAATGCAGGCCCGTGGAGATAACACAGGCATGTCTCTCCCCTGCTTCTTGCAAGGAATATGACAGCGCGTCTATTTCTCATGTACCTCCCTCAATATCGTGAAAAGACTTAACCCATTTGAGTCCTTGGCTTTGCCTCACTCGCAGCAGAGTTTGTTTTGCAGTATAAATATTATTTTATGCCCTTAAAAATAATTTATTCTGTTGGCGTGGATGTTGGTACTGCATGACAACACTATTTTATAACTAATTTTTATGGGAAAAGCTTAGTGTCGTTCTCATTATTTTGTACGAAAGGGGGGGGGGGGGGGCCCAGGGTTTTAAACCATACTTCGCACAAGGTAGGTTCTGAGCCTTTTAACATTTTAAAGCCTAGCGGTAACTTTACGTACCACCAGGTTTAACATTAAAAAATTCTACGTGGTGCCCACATTGCGTTTATGTGTTTTGTACGGATCTCAGAACAAACAGCAACTTTTGCCTTATACAACATTAAGAGACTGGTTTTTATAACCGAAGTGGAGAGTGTTTACAGCGCAGTATGCACTGAGTCCTTATATAAAACAGATACGCTTCGTCTTTAAAGGGTTAAAGTTGACGTACGTGCTGCCGTCAGCCGCAACAAAGTGTATTAGTTTCGTCAGTATAAGCAACATGTTTCGTTCATAGTTGCCAGACACACGGAAAACACCATCACGAGAAAACAGGAGCAATCATATAAACTGATATTTCTAAAAAAATATGTTATACACCAGAAAAATGCAAATGTAAGTAACGCGGACAAACTTCGCCTGCAGGCGTGAATCTAAAAAAGTAGACAGCGAAACTAATAGACAGGAACGCTTAACCGCGATTTCAGGCTTCCGCCGCGATGTTGATGACAACGGCGCTCTTCTGGGGTATTACGCGGAGCCGAATGGTAATCCTTTACCGACGTTTCGGGACAACTTTTCGATCCGATCTGCAAGGTTGAAGAAGTCCTTGAAGGCTTCTTGACCCTTGAAGATACGTTGTCCTGAAACGCTGGTAAATGATTACCATTCGGCGCTGCGTAACACCCCAGAAGAGTGCCGTTTTCGTCAAGAACGCGTAACAACAATGTAGTGAATTTAAGAGAACTTACCATTGTCCACATGTGTGTACATCAGGCAACAGAGAAGTGTAACTAAGATAAGGATTTTAACAAGTTTTTTACAGTGCGGTAAGTCATACAATGAAGAAACCACACGCGGGAAATATAGCCCTAAACAATGTTTATATTCAAATGTTACATGAAGATTATTATTTCGTGCATAATTTGTGAGGTCTCAAATTAAAAAAAAACATATTTGCATTCTATTTTGAATTTTAACCCTTTACAGACGAATCGTATGTGTTTTATATAAGGACTCAGTGCGTACCGCGCTGTAAACACTCTCCACCTCGGTTATAAAAACCAGTCTCTTAATGTTTTATAAGGCAAAAGTTACTGTTTGTTCTGAAATCCGTACAAAACACATAAACGCAATGTGGGCACCACGTAGAATTTTTTAATGTTAAACCTGGTGGTATGTAAAGTTACCGCTAGGCTTTAAAAGGTTAAAGTCATGTATTTAAATGCGCGAGGATGTTCAGTACGACCGACAGATGTAGCATGTATTGACAAAACTAATAAAATTTGTTGCGGTTTACAGCAGTACGTATGTCCGTTTTAATACGATACACTTCAACGTGATGAATTCCACAACAATTTTGATCCCTTTCGCATCCATCGATTGTGTGTTGGTGTTCTTATTGAAGGAAAATTCGTGTTTGAATAATTTTTTGTGACCGGTTAACATTGTTAGGTTATTCCAGATGTTGGCCTGTCATATATGCCCCTGACTCTGATAAGGGGAGCATTTAGTGAGTCTGGAGTTCCCTTGAGAACGCTTTTGTGGAGAATGGATACTCCTTGGAACAGATACAACATGCACTAAATACGCCTGGCAACACCATAAAATCAAACGAGAAACATACATCCATACATCCAGACAACGTTTCGGCTCTAATTTTGCATCATCATCATCAGGCCTGTGAACGAAAGTCATAAAGAGAAATCATTATAGCTACACCGTATTCACATTTTTGCAAGTGTCGGGGTCTGGAAACCTGTTTTCCAGATTTTAGTGGAAAAGTAATATTATTAAAATTGAATCAGTTATCGTTTATAGTCATACGTATTACAAACAAAATATAATCAAGATTGTAGTTAACAACGGGTAGAAATTCCGCGATGGAAATAATCAAATTACAGATATAAGAAGTGGTACGCCACGGGGCGTAGGTACGTTTTATATGCACAGGGTAAGTTCGGGTAAATGGGACCACTAAAAGGAAAATCAGCTGGTACGCCATGCTGAGTGGCTAGAAACCATCGTTGGTATCTCTGCGTACAGCCCAACTTTGAATGCTGCATCTAATTATGTAGAGGCTTTACCCTACCTGGTTCCTTGCGGGTGAGTAGGAATATCAATTAGGGTAAATGGGACAGTTATTACTGAATGAGATCTCAGAAGAACCGAGTTCGATCCTGATTTAGGTCGGCTGTTTTAGCTGCTGTTATCAACCCAACACAAGGTTTCTTCGAGCTCTGATTCCTCCTACACCCCTGATCGTTTGCATACAAATTTTATTTCCAACCACTAAACAAAGCGATTTTTGGTCTTCTACGTGTTTTGGCTGCGTATTGCAGGCTTCATCAGGGAGCCACCATTACAAGGACATAAGCAGCGTGCTGTACGTCAGTAAATGTTAAAACACTGTATGTTCAAATGTAAAATGCCGTCTCCAAACATCGTGTAGTATTAGATATCTCCTGTTCAGATGGAGCGGAGACCCAAGGTTTTAATAACCGACGCAGTGCAGAACGATCACGCATGGAGTAAATCGCCGCTTATGTCTTTGTAATATTTTGGTTCCCTGATGATGGCTAAAATACGTAGCCGAAACATGTAGGAGTGTAGAACTTGCTTTGTGCAGTGGTTGGTAATAAAAACTTATGTGTGTAAGGTAACTTCACGTAATATATACAGCATCAAGTGTAAGTTATAAACGCACTGGCGAAGTTATCTTTGTCTGTTTGTTTTTAAAGTTTGTAATTAAAATTTGAAACCTAAACTGCATAAATAAACGTAGATGTGTTGGTTCTGTTATGTCGTCAATTCGGGCCGTTATTGAATGTTGGAACAGCATTTTAGAAATAGTTTTGCGAAAAGGTTAATTCGCATGAACCACTTGAACAGAAAGTGAGCTGCCTTATGGGACGTGAATATTTTCTCTACTGTTGACACCAAATCTAATTGGTTTAAAAATCTCATCATACTTACAATGCAGAATTTTCATTATAAGTGAAACCCGGTTATAACGACATCGGTTTAAGTGACACCTCGCATATAATGTCACATGTTCTCTGGTACCAAGTATTCTTCACTGTTAACCATGACGTTATACTCCTCGGTTAGAACGACACTCGTTTATGACGACACAAAATATTCAGTCCCTTTCATGACGTTATAACCGAGTTCGAGTGTACTTTTATAAGAGGGCTGAAAAGAACAGATTGAGAAGCGATTCATGTTTTAGACGGCCACACTAGATGAGATTACGGTGCAGTATCTGCCATAGGCTTTCACGTGATGCATTTTAGTGTGTGACGTAAGCAATTGGGACTTTAAATTGTCTTCGCAAGGGTACACGGAATTGGTTGGTTGGTTGGTTGGTTGGTATTCTGAGGCCACATAGTTTAGAAGAAACATGTACGGGGACGAGCAAGCAAAGAGAAAGAGAGAGCGAGTAAATTGCTAGAGAATTAAATGGAACAAGAGCATGGAATTGGCGTGTGGAATGTTAGCAACTGGAAACATGAGCTTTAATTTAAATCCATGTACACTGTAGAGTTGTAAAGAGTGTGTCCGTTTATTGGTAGATTAACCCTTTAAAGACGAAGTGTATCTGTTTTATATAAGGACTCAGTGCGTACCGCGCTGTAAACACTCTCCACTTCGGTTATAAAAACCAATCTCTTAATGTTTTATGAGGCAAAAGTTGCTGTTTGTTCTGAGATCCGTACAAAACACATAAACGCAATGTGGGCACCACGTAGAATTTTTTATTGTTAACCCTGATGGTACGTAAAGTTACCGCTAGGCTTTAAAAGGTTAAACCCTCGAACTGATCTTTCTGACACATATGGACCACCACTATTGCCGGAGATATATTTTAGGCGCGTTCGCAAAATTGCGAAAAACGATTATTAGCTTCGTCATGTCTGTCCGTCCGCATGGCGCAATTCGACCGCCATTGCACAGATTTGCGTGAAGTATGATACTTGATGATTTTTCGAAAATCTATCCAGAAGATTCAAGTTCCATTAAGATATGACAAGAATAACGGGCACTTTACATTGAAGCCCTGTGTACATTTATGATAATACTTCGTTGAATTCTTTTTAGAATGAAAAATATTTCAGACAAATGTTGTAGAGAAAATCAAAACACACATTTTATGTTTGGTAACTTTTTCCCGAAAATCGTGTTGTTTGTGAGATAATGTGGAAAAATATGGTAGAGCCAGACAGGCCACAGATGGCAATATAATACGGCGCATGCGCTTTGCATGCTGGGTAACTAAGGCTACAGACACACACTCAGAGTATGTAATACTTCTTTTGCACGGCAACAGTGGTTACGCGAACGCGCCTCAATGTTACGTTATACGTATATTGCCTGTCTTGTTCTATATTGTAGTAATGTTCTAATAGACTTTCATTTTTTACTTTTACGACGGAAATTATACTTTTTTAAGCCGTATTCACAGGGCTGTACCACATATGCTTCACCATGCTGTACATCTAACCGGCATGTATTTGTAAATAATTTTATAGCCACAGATGTTTGAGCGTGTAGATATGGTTAACCTCGGCTATAGAAGGAGGTGAGTTGTCATCGTTACATTACGTCCGCCGTATTTCCGGTAGATGAACTCGTAATGTTTATCCAATACGCTGGTTGGGCCCTGGACTCCGTCTGGACGCTGTAGGGCAGTGGTTCCCAACCTCAGGTTGCGACCCAAATCAGGATCGGGGGGGGGGGGGGGCGGTTGCGAGAGGGTTTTACGGAGCACACTATAATTATGAATGAAAATTTTCAGTCATTAAACTTTTGACATTATTGTTCTGTTAATTTTACGTAACGTCCCCACATGTTCAGCATTCCACAAGTTTTTATTCATAAGCAAATGATTTGTATAACCAGCACATGTGTGAGCTATTTAAATAAAGATTTGTTTCTTACATGTTTTGTGTATTTGATATTGTCCCAAAAAGGTACTGGATTTGACAAGTAGCATTACAAATTTAATATATTTTTTTTAAATAAGTGGCAATGTTATGTAGTGTTCCAGAAAAGGCACTAGTATTAGTTTATTTATGGTAAATGTCAGTGACTGTTGTCTTTTCCATGGCAGGGTTGCGGGTCACATACTGCTTACTAACTTAGGGTCACACTTAAAAGGTTGGAAACCGCTGCTTTAGAGAACCAAACCCCAATTCTTCTATCATTCAGGCCAAATTCTATATACGCAATGTGATTTTAATTCTAACCTTTGCACTTACAAGAGAGAGCAAAGTACGGCACAGCTGGTGTCTATACTGAATCGCAGGTCGCATATAAAGCAGTCGTCTAACCTCTGTTTGGAACCTCCGTATCGCCTGGCTGGTTAGACGGTCCCGCTCTGCACCGATATTCGATAAGTTGCCTAGCACGGCGGCGCTGATGGATACTGAAGCGTGCGATGCTTCCACCCATGAAGCTGTTTGTGCTGTGTGCATCTGCAACTGTCGACAGTGAAAGGACTAGGTTGTGCACTAGACCTGCACCTTTAAAGTGGAAGCACTTTAAAATGTTCGTGGAAGAGAACTGTCAATTGTACATAATTTTGTTCACAGAAGTGGGCCTCAGTAACCATGACATGGCGCATTGTCAGCTTGCAGGTGAAGGAGACTGCCTCCAGGTATAGAGGGTAGCTGTGAATCTATTGAACTAGCTGTCAGGGACTGCCGACAAGGAGTGGTCCTCCAGCTTGCCGGTTGGGTGTGTGGCTAACAATTCTTAATGTTACGAAATGTACTACAAAGCCTGTGAGTTGAACATGTTATTTGGAGAGACGCCAGCGACGGAAAGCGGACATGAGAGTTGAAACTTGGAATGTGAGGGGTCTTTATAGGTCACGGTTATGGGTGACGTAGCAGAATTAGCGACATATAGATTGGATTGAGTAGGAGTACAGACGGTCGGATGGGACGAGGAAGGCACTGAATGAACAGAGGACTGTACTTTTTGGGGGGGGCGGCAAAGGAAGTGAAAATAATCGATTAGAGATAGTTTTTTTTTTTAAATTAAATCCCGGACTGCCATGGCAAAAGCTGCGTTCAACAAGAAGAAGACTTTCCAATATCAAATTGGACTTAAATTTAAGGAAGAAACTAGCAAAGCGCTAAATTTGGAGCATAGCTTTGTGTGGTGCTGAAACTTGGATACTTTGGAAGGTAGATCAGAAATACCTGGGAAGTTTTGAAATGTGGTGCTGGAGAAGGCTGGAGAAGGTCAGTAGGGCCGATCGTGTGACAAATCAAGAAGTATTACATAGAGCTAAGGAGGAGAGGAATATCCTACGTACAGTAAAAAGAAGGAAGGCTAACTGGATTGGTCACATCTTGCGTAGGAACTGCTTTCTAAAACACGTTATTGAAGGAAAGGTAGAAGTAAGAAGTGACGGAAAGGAACTGCCTTCTAAAACACGTTATTGAAGGAAGGATAGAGGTAAGAAGTGACGGAAAGACGAGGAAGAAGACGGAAGCAGCTACTGGATGATCGTAAGGAAAAGAGAAGATACTGGAAATTGAAAGAGGAAGCACGAGATTGCACTCTGTGGATAACTCGTTATTTGTTTTTAAGCTATGTTTATGTCGGCATCACAGAAAATCTTTATTTTAAACCGTGTGTCTTGGCGGACATAGGTAAAGGTGGCTCATTTAGTTTTGGAATTTTATTTTTTGTCGAAACTTTAAAAATTTTTTTTCCTATCGATGATTTTTGTGTCGTTTGTAGTTGAGAAGTTTATTTCTTTGTGGGTTGTCCTATATTGTGTGACGTCCTTCCATGCAGATTGCCAGCTACGTTATGCAGTATGTGGTTCTATTGATCTCGTAGAGAAAGTCTAAAATGGGTTACCGTAACTCATACTGTGACTTATGTAATTGATATGTATATTGATTTTTCGTACGTTTTGTTTACGACAGAGGATATGTACTTCACGACATGAAAATTATAGTAACAGGCCTATTCATAGAATATTATAATCACATCCATGCCGCAACAGCCCCCCAGTTGGCCAGGGCCTCCTCATTACTGAGGCTTGACGATCACACTCACACACACCACACTCGGTAGGACTCCTGTGGACGAGTGATCAGCCCGACACAGAGACCTCTTCCTGACAACACACAAAACTCACAAGAGATGGACGTCCATGTCCCCGGCGGGATTCGAATGCAGAATCCCAGCAAGCGAGCGGTCGCACACCCACACCTTAGCGCGGCCACTTGGATCGGCGTAGTATTATAATATCGTTCTTAAATTGTATTGAGAGAATGCGTGCTGTCATTCAGTGCAGAGTCTTTTGTCTTCCAGTTTGCTACCCGAAGAATATCGAGATATACAGAACTGTAATTTTGTCCTTTGTTTTGTATGGGCGTGAGGCTTGGTCTCTTACACTGAGGGAGGAACATAGGCTGAGGGTGTTCGAGAATAGGGTGCTGACGAGGATATTTGGGCCTAAGGGGGACGAGGCAACAGGGGAGTGGAGAAGACTACACAACCAGGAGCTTTATGCTCTGTACTCACCAAATATTATACGGATGATCAAATCAAGAAGAATGAGGTGGTCGGGGTATGTGGCACGTATGGGGGACAGGAGAGGTGCATGCAGGGTTTTGGTGGGGAGACCTGAGGGAAGGAGACCACTTGGAAGATATAAGCGTAGATGGGAAGATAATATTGACATGGATCTTCAAGAAGTGGGTTCAGGGGCATGGATTGGATTGCTCTGGCTCAGGATAGGGACAGGTGGCGGGCTCTTGTGAATGCAGTAATGAACTTCCGGGTGCCATAAAATGCGGGGAGTTTATTGACTAGCTGAGGAAGTGTTAGCTTGTCAGGAAGGACTCTGCTTCATGGAGTTATTGTTGGATTATGCAGTTTTTCGTAACAGTACTGAGATGTAACCTGCGGTGGAAGAGTAACAATAGTGAAAACTGTAGCGTTCAGTGTTTTTGGTCTGCTCGGTTGGACAACTTGATCATACCTCCGAAAATTCAGGAAAATATGCGAGACTCATCACCGATCTTTCCGAAAGTTCGCGTGTTCGCTGTGTTAACCTTTTAAAGCCTAGCGGTAACTTCACATACGACCAGGTTTAACATTAAAAAATTCTACGTGGTGCCCACATTGCGTTTATGTGTTTTGTACGGATCTCAGAACAAACAGCAACTTTTGCCCTATAGAACATTAAGAGACTGGTTTTTATAACCGAAATGGAGAGTGTTTACAGCGCGGTACGCACTGAGCCCTTATATAAAACAGATGCTTTTCGCCTTTAAAGGGTTAATGTCGCTGGCAGTAAACTTTAGCTTTCTGCTGAAACGTGACAGTGTATCATAACCGCTCGGGGTTCTACTCGACCCGAGGTTTAGGTTCGGACGAGACGGCGCGCGTTCTTATGAACGGGCTGCGCGCTGTGATCCGTCAGCTGTTCGCTGCTCCTCGCGGTCGTGCAAGAATCAGCTTGACGCGAAGATCGCAGCGAGCACAGAAAAAACGTCCGAACTTGGTCTAGCGGCGTAACCTAACAACCTTTGATGCACGCAGGAAAACCGACAGTAGGGTGGATCAGCCCGCGCAGCGAACCGAACAGAGCGAATGTTAGAGCAATACCGTCCATACCTGCCAACCCTGTTACATTAGACTGTTACTTTGCGGCAGAATGCTCAAGTCTGGAAGCGGTCGAAGAAAGAACAAGTCATTTGACTTCTAATCACAGTCTCCAGGCTCGGCGTCATGAAACCGTCAATTAGTTCTATAGTAAGAGAAACTAAATGCCGTCAGCACAACTAGTGTAAGTTATATCTTTAATGTCGCAACGTGTTTCGACCTCCGAGGGTTATATTCAGGGCGGTGGTATAAAATACGTAAAAGGACATTGTATACGTATATAAGTTATTTATTACCAGCTATTGCACGATAATTCTATATGCTCCTACATGTTTCGGCTGACTTTCTTAGCCATCATCAGGGAGTCAATCTCTGTAGACGTACGCAGCGTGCAGCGTGTCACTGAATGGTGAAATGTACGTATATTACAGGTGCAGTCATTGATTTTGTGGTTTAAGTTGTGTAATCCAGTATGTTATGACGTAAAAAAAAAAGGTGAAGCAGTCCCATTACAGGCCTGGACAGGCCCACAGGGTTCCAGGAGGTTGAGGCTCCCAGATTTCTAGACAATCAGCACATGAAGGTGGTAAGGTTGTCAGCCCTACGCACCGGCCGCGTTTACCCCCCAGGAAATATTCCTGGTACTCATTTCCGTTAGAGGCTGAGTCGACCCCCAGGGCCATAGTGCGACCGACAGGATTATGCCAATGAAAAATTCCACTGACACCATCGGGAATCGAACCCGCGACCTGCCGGTTTGTAGCGCAGTGCCTCAACCAACTGCGCCACCGCGGCCCCCATGTTATGACGCAAAATTTTTAATGTGTAATATATATATATATATATATATATATATATATATAAGTCTGTTTGCAAACATCCGTCTCGTACCCACTTCCAGTTTTGTGGGGGGTGGAAACCCCAGGCTGTCGTACCCCGTGTGTATTCCCTACGTGACATCCCTGTACTGTACAGAAATTTATGCAGTTGTAATTATGTTTAGAATTAGAGATCTCAGTTTTACAAAATATTTTAAAATACATATTGCTCTGTCAGTCAAATTGTATAAAATAAAATAAAAATTAAAGTTAGAACAATCAAATGATTTTTTTAAAATGTGTATGGGTTGTACTGTCGTATCTTGGCGTAGTATATGAAAGATGCCATGGGCTTCATAGATTTATGTCTTGCAGGTTTTGTTTTATGTTAGGTTGGTTGTCTGAGTTTGTTTTGCTTCGTTCACTTAGTGTATTCTGAACGGTTGAACAGGCAATAGATATCAAATACGAGGGAAGAAAGCTCCTGTGACTAAAATTACTGCATGTCATAGCTCAGTACACGTAACCGCGAGTGTAGTAATTAAAATTGCCTTAGTTAACCCTTTAAAGACGAAGCATGTCTGTTTTATATAAGGACTCAGTGCGTACCGCGCTGTAAACACTCTCCACTTCGGTTATAAAAACCAGTCTCTTAATGTTTTATAAGGCAAAAGTTGCTGTTTGTTCTGAGATCCGTACAAAACACATAAACGCAATGTGGGCACCACGTAGAATTTTTTAATTTTAAACCTGGCCTTACGTAAAGTTACCGCTAGGCTTTAAAAGGTTAAGCGTGACGATTCCGTAATCCCGAAACATGATATTGTATTGGTACAGGGTGTTTTATACAGGGCTGTGGAGTCGGAGTCGTGTAGTCGGAGTCGGAAAGAATTTTAGGTGCAGTCGGAGTCGAAAAAAATGTACCGACTCCGACCTCAATCTAAAATCTAAAGTAGATACTCCAACCCCAGAGCCCTGATAGCTACAGTAACCGTTAGACTTATACTTAAATATAGGTTATAAGTCTAAACAGTAGCCTCATGATTCACGTGGTGGCGATGAAACGTCTTATAGGTTTACCGTTATTAACGCGTATTGAGCTTTTATGAAGGAGTCGGAATCGGTGTTTTAAAAATCGAGGAATGGGAGCTTTTGTGTACCGACTCCACAGCCCTGGTTTTATAATTCTGTAAACTCGCCCTTTCCCTTGCATTAACCTTTTAAAGCCTAGCTGTAACGTTACATACCACCAGGTTTAACATTAAAAAATTCTACGTGGTGCCCACATTGCGTTTATGTGTCTTGTACGGATCTCAGAACAAACAGCAACTTTTGCCTTATAAAACATTAAGAGATCGGTTTTTTATAACCGAAGTGGAGAGTGTTTACAGCGCGGTACGCACTGAGTCCTTATATAAAACAGATACGCTTCGTCTTTACAGGGTTAATACTTTTGATACGTAATTGGAGATAGTGTGATAATTTATTGCTCACTGCAGTGTATTGCATATATGAATTAGCCATTGTAGCAGTGAGACACCAAATACTGTATTTGGTATTACCATTATGAACTGTTTGTATTGGTTGGTATACAAAATTATATTTGCAAGGTATATTTGAATAATGTGAGAGGGGGAAACAATATGATGCTGATTGGAGTTCATTTATGCTTATTACAGTTCTGTCTTCAGTGGGAGTTTTCTGTGCTTTGATTGGGCTACATAATGTAATAATAATAATAGCTGGTGATACAAATGCCACGCCTACAGTTCATTCATGTTAGTGTTATGTGAAGCAGGCCCTCGTCTGTTCGAGTACAGACAGTATTGCTAGTTTCAGGATTTAAATTACATGGAAATTTTGTGTGTGCCCTGTTTTCTGAAACGTTAACAATTAAATTCAGATTTGAGACGCACACAGAATTTGTAAGAGAAGGTGTCAGTCAGATGACGTATTGTATTGAGAAATTCGAGGCATTCGCGTGTTAATTTAGGGACGTAGCTAGTAAATGTCTGGCCGGGTTAGCGTAGTCGGTATAGCGACTTGCTACTGGTTGGACGGCCTTGGGGCCGAATGCCGGTTGGGGGTGAGATTTTCCGCACCGGTCCATACCGGCCCTGAGTCCCACCCAGCCTCTTGTAAAATGGGAACTGGGTCTCTCTCCCGGGGGTAAAGCGGCCGGGGCATATCGTTGACCACCCACCCCATCTAGCGCCTAGATTAACCCTTTAAAGACGAAACGTATGTTTTATATAAGGACTCAGTGCGTACCGCGCTGTAAACACTCTCCACTTCGGTTATAAAAACCAGTCTCTTAATGTTTTATAAGGCAAAAGTTGCTGTTTGTTCTGAGATCCGTACAAAACACATAAACGCAATGTGGGCACCACGTAGAATTTTTTAATGTTAAACCTGGTGGTACGTAAAGTTACCGCTAGGCTTTAAAAGGTTAAAAAAAGAGTCAGACGTGCACCTCTTCTTCCCCTCTGGCTCTTCATGGCCTTTTCTAGGGCGAACATTACCTTTTCGCTAGTCAGTGACGCAACACACCTTCAAAGCTAATGACATTTGTGCCATATTAGGGCCATGAAATCAGGGAGAATGAGATTGGTTGACTGAGTAGAACACATGGAGAGACGAGAAATTCGTATAATAATTTAAAAGAAGAACTCTTAATGGAGGAGACCTGGGCGTAGGTGGGGAATGATATTAAAAAGGTCTGAAATTGTGTGTGTGTGTGTGTGTGTGTGTGTGTGTGTGTGTGTGTGTGTGTCTGACGATGTGGACTTGATTTGACCTTAACAGGGACCAGTGATGGTTTCTTGTGACCACAGTAGTGAACGGACGGGTTGCATAAAGGTCTGGGAACTCCTTGACTAAGCGACGTCGTCAAAAAGGTTCCTGTTCTGTGAAGTTTAGTTAACCTTTTAAAGCCTAGCGGTAACTTTACGTACCACCAGGTTTAACATTAAAAAATTCTACGTGGTGCCCACATTGCGTTTATGTGTTTTGTACGGATCTCAGAACAAACAGCAACTTTTGCCTTATAAAACATTAAGAGACTGGTTTTTATAACCGAAGTGTAGAGTGTTTACAGCGCGGTACGCACTGAGTCCTTATATAAAACAGATACGCTTCGTCTTTAATCTTTCAAAGCCTAGCGGTAACTTTACATACTATCAGGCTTAACATTAATCAATTTTCCATGATGCTCACATTGTGTTTATGTGTGTTTTACTTATCTGGGAACAATCTGCAACGTTTACGTTACACGTCTTCAAATGATTGGTTTTTTAAACTGAGGTGGAGAGTGTTTACTGCGCGGTACGCGTTGAGTCTTTATATTAGAATGTGTTTCGTCTTTAAAGGGTTAATTAGTATCAGTTAACGTTTTACGAAGTTAATGAAGAAGTGCTGGGCCGTGCCGTGTCTCAGGTGGTTTAATCGCGGCTTCTCACCGCAGAGGCTCCGATTCGTTTGCATGGCAGTCAGCTTGGGATTTATGGCAGACAGTGTGGCACTGGGGCGGGTGTTTTTCCGAGTCATTTCCTTCTTAATTGTTATTTCAGGGATGTTCCATGTAGAGTCGCCTGTACGGGGTTTGGAGGTCAATAGACGGCAGTTCCAGGAGTTGCCGCCCCAGCTCTGTCAGTCGCGCAAGCTCTTGTTCTGGGAATATACTTAGTGCTTTGCTGTGAAGGTGGGGAGGCCAATCACGTTGGCAGTTGTCATATAAAAAATACTTTGTTCCGGTTTATTTATTGTACAGTTTAACTCCAATTATCCGGACGCTGGTTTTCCGGATCGGCTTGGCCCTACATGTAACTTTGTCCAGAATTCTGCAAAACTAATTTGCCTTGAAATTACCTGTTATCGGATCGAGTACAGTGTTGTAAAGTGTTATGGCTGTATGGAACTTCAAATTAGGTGTGGTCAAAAGGTTTAGACGCAGGTACATACTGTAAATTGTAACAGCCGAAATGGTTCCCAAATTAGACAAGGAATTCCGAATTGTCAAATAAATATCGGGAATTTTGTATTAATGTTTTATGTGTACGTAAATAAATATGTAGCCTAAAAGCTGCCATTTGTAGAATTTTTTTGCCGACTTTAAACTGCCAATGTAGCCTATTTTCAAAGAAAAATCCAATTATCCGGATTTTCTTGCACTTCCGGATGGCTGGCGATCCCAGTTATTCCGGATAATTGGAGTTATACTGTACTCATATTTCACTTTTGTAAGGAAGTTCGCAGACTAATGGAGGTTTAGTTATAAAAAAAAAGAGGCTATCTTCTCTTTGTAACGTGCTGCGGCCTCAATATAAGCGCTTCAGTTCGGCTTACGCCTTTCGAGCGCTCTCCGCTGTTCTCTTCGACACTCTCCCACTTGCCTGCTTTCAGTCCCAACCAACATTGCCCCTCACAGTGCAAAACTCCGCTATCAGCTACCCGCAAGTCCATGCGTAACGGACCTGCAAATCGCCTCTTCACTACGTGATTCCCCTACCAACTTAACGGCTACGCAAGAGGTTTAGTGCCACTCCACCCCATTAATGTGTGCGTGTGTAGTCGCGGCCCCTTACACACGTGATTTATGCTTTGTGTGTGTGTGTGTTGCAGGCAAGGTCTGTGGCGCTGTGCTGCTGTGTGCGTCCGTGCCATCATGGTGTATGAAGTAACCCGTCTCAAGTGCAGCTGACCCAGCTCGGGGGTCAACATGAGCAGTGGACCGCGGACCTCATATCCACCGGATGGGTTGGAGTCGGAGGTGAGTTAGGAACAGTTGATGTTCCGTCCTCATGTGCTTAGGGTGTAGGTCATTGGTTCCCAGACTAAGGTCGCGACCCAAATCAGGGTCGCCGGGCATCTGACGTAGGGTCGCGAGAGGGTTTTATGGAGAACTTGATAATTATGAAAAAAGTCAAAATTCATATCTATATTCAAACAGAATGATTGAGAAAATGTAATTATTGGATCTATGATTATTAATTCAAAACATGCTGGAGGAATTAAATTTTATTAGTGTATCAGTGTGTAGTGTCTCTCACACTGAGGGAGGGACAAAGACTGAGGGTGTTCGAGAATAGAGTGCTGAGGAGGATATTTGGGCCTAAGAGGGACGAGGCGACAGGGGAGTGGAGAAGACTACATAACGAGGAACTTAATGACCTGTACTGATCACCAAATATTATTCGGGTAATCAAATCGAGAAGAATGAGATGCGCGGGGCATGTAGCACGTATGCGGGAAAAGAGAGGTGTATACAGGATTTTGGTGGGGAGACCTGAGGGAAGGCGACCACTTGGGAGACCCAGACATAGATGGGAGGATAATATTAAAATGGATCTTCAAGAAGTGGGATGGGGGCATGGACTGGATTGAGCTGGCTGAGTTTAGGGACACGTGGCGGGCTATTGTCAATGCGGTAATGAACCTCCGGGTTCCATAAAATGCGGGGAATTTCTTGACTAGCTGAGAAACTGTTAGCTTCTCAAGAAGGCCTCTGCTCCATGGAGTTAGTTATCAGTATGTATTAGTATATTAGTTTTTTTTATTACTATTCATACATACAGTAAATATCACTGACTGTTGCCCTTTCCATGGTAGGGTCGCGGGTCACATACCATTTGCTACTTTAGGGTCACACACATAAAAGTTTGGGAACCGCTGCTGTAGATCATGTGACTGGCTCGGTATGTGGAATTGTGTAGAATGTGCACTCTGGAAATTTGCTGTCATCCGTAATGCAAGCTCTACATTCCTGGTCCCTAGTAATCGTGGATGTTGATGCCAGATACCCAGGATGGAAGAATGAAAATGTGTTTGCTTTTAGCTGTAAAAATATATAAAAAAAGGTAAAGTTAAACAGTAAGTTTTAAATTGCTCATTCCGTGCACTGTCGATAATCAAATCACAACATTCAGTCCAACAAGATGCACTATACAAAAGCATATTTACTCCATCAATCGTACAGTCTTAAACAACACTTCACACATATTTAAATTTGTCCATACCTTGTACGTATGAATTGAATTTGTGTTATTTGGACCAACTCGTACATTAAGAAATCACAATATATCAGGTTTTACATAATTCCCTACAGCAGTGATTTGAACGAACTTTTAGGTAACTAAAACTGTATTTTTCTTCGGTGGCTTCGAGTATTCTATATAGGTTCCCTGATGTGGTGTAGATGCATACCGAAACATGTCGGAAATTTTGTAAAACCTGATATATTGTGTTGTCTTGGTGTTCGAGTTGGTCCTAATAATACGAATTAAACACTAAACACATATTTTTAAAATCAAGAATGCCTAAGACAAAAATTAATATCGAATTACACAAAATTCAAAATTCCTAAAACCCTTCGTATTTTCGATCAGACACATAAGAAAATCCAAAATTTAAGAATAAAAGATTAAATGAAGCTCTCATACATTAAAGAAAACCTTAACACACAATTACACCACGAATTGAATTGTCTAATACATAGGGTAAGACATGAAGTGTTGGTTAAGACTGTACGATTGAGGAGAGTAAATATACTTTTGTGTCTGCGTACCAACGGAAATGTCTTAGTATTAAGAAAGCACTCTGTTGTTCCCAGATTTTTTACATTGCAATAGCTTGGTGAACACTCCTACATGTTTCAGTCCCTGATGATAATCTCGTAAGGGATCGATCCCTGATGATCTCATGAGGGATCGATCCCTGATGATTATCTCATAAGGGATCGATTCCTGATGATCTCATAAGGGATCGATCTCTGATGAGGATCTCATAAGGGATCGGTCCCTGATGATGATCGCATAAGGGATCGATCCCTGATGATGATCGCATAAGGGATCGAAACATATAGGACTGATCAGCGAGATATTGTGATATAAAATATATGGGAACAAAATTGTACATTTTGTTGGGCTGAGTGTTGTGAGTTGATTACAAAGCGAAGTTCAACCCATAACCTGCCATGAAGGCACTGGGGGGTGTAGAGGTATAGGTCTGCTCTTTAACCTTGGCGCTAGATGGGGGTGGGAGGTTAACGCCACGCCCCTGCCGCTTTACCGCCGGGAATGACCCGGTACTAATTGTGTAGGGCAGATTTTTGGACCCAGTGATCTACTCTAAAGACAGAAAATCTTTAGAGGTGTAGCATAGTACGTAATGTATTGATATTAGGTCAACTGGGCAAATGTAATGTAAGAAATGTAAAATAGTGTAATAACCCAAAACGTATAAAAGTACAATTGTTTCATTTATTGATAATTGATCTTTAAAACTAAAACAATTTACCACAATTAAAAGGTGTCTTTCGTTAACTTTCCTATTGCTAAGTTGATGCGTGACACTGCGTACCTTGTGATAACTTATTGAAAGAAGCTGAAGCAGTCCCATTACAGGCCTGGACAGGCCCTGAGGGTTCCAGCAGGTTGAGGCTCCCAGATTTCTAGACAGTCGGCACATGAAGGTGGTAAGGTTGTCAGACCTACGCACTGGCCGCGTTTACCCCCCCAGGAAATATTCCTGGTACTCATTTCTGTTAGAGGATGAGTCGACCCCAGGGCCATAGTGCGGCCGGAAGGATTATGTCAATGGAAAATTCCAGTGACACCATCGGGAATCGAACCCGCGACCTTCCGGTTTGTAGCGCAGTGCCTTAACTAACTGCACCACCGCGGCCCCACTTATTTAAAGAGGGTTAATAGTTACTGAGACACAAGTGAAGGCAGTATTTGAAATGTGTATCGGTCAGACGGCGTCAGTATCTTGATTTAATTATATTCATCTGGGAGAAGGCTTCTTCGCAGAGGTGGGTTGATTAAAAAAAAATTCTGTCAAACGAAGAGCTATTGATCGTATTGAGTTGGCACATAAATTTTGGTAGAGATCAAAAAAATGCGGCCGAGATTTACTGTTTGGTCACCTCTTGTACAGGGTGACTGGGTGGGACCCAGGGCCGGTCTGGACGGGTGCGGAAAATCTCCCTTCTATCGGGATTTGATCCCTGGACCGTCCAGCAGGTAGCGAGTAGCTATACCGACTGCGCTATTCCGGCCCACATTCAGCTGCTGAAATGTAAATGAAGGAAAATTGAACATTAGAAGAGGTTCGTCCCAACTAGTGCGTCTTATGTTCACGTTTCATTTAGCCGTTTGGGGTACGAATTTTTTTGCCAGTAGCATTTGACAAGGGGTTCAAGGCCTAGTTTTCTGTCGCATAGATCTTTGGCTCGCCATATCTTTAGGTACTGTCAATGTTGATATTTTTATCGCTTACCCGAGTTTCTAGATTATATGTTAGTCTGTAAACGCCGGGAACGGGAAAGTCATTTACGCGGCTTCGTATTCCAGAAGAATGGAAACCTCAGCCAGACGACTGCGAAAACCAATAATCTTGCATTTTTAGTTCTGTATTATTCGGTTGACGCAATACAGGTGTATAAGATTGCCGGGACATATGGCATATATTGGGATGAGAAATGCATGGGGAAACTTGGAGGATGGAGACCAATTAGAAGACCTACGCAGCTATGAATTTATTGGTATCGATCTTAGCCCTTTAAAGACGAAAGGTAATCTGTTTTATATAAGGACTCAGTGCGTACCGCGCTGTAAACACTCTCCACCTCGGTCATAAAAACCAGTCAGCTAATGATGTATAAGGTAAACGTTGCTGTTTGTTCTGAGATCCGTACAAAACACATAAACGTAATGTGGGCACCACGTAGAATTTTTTAACCCTTTAAAGACGAAGCGTATCTGTTTTATATAAGGACTCAGTGCGTACCGCGCTGTAAACACTCTACACTTCGGTTATAAAAACCAGTCTCTTAACGTTTTATAAGGCAAAAGTTGCTGTTTGTTCTGAGATCCGTACAAAACACATAAACGCAATGTGGGCACCACGTAGAATTTTTTAACCCTTTAAAGACGAAGCGTGTGTGTTTTATATAAGGACTCAGTGCGTACCGCGCTGTAAACACTCTACACTTCGGTTATAAAAACCAGTCTCTTAATGTTTTATCAGGCAAAAGTTGCTGTTTGTTCTGAGATCCGTACAAAACACATAAACGCAATGTGGGCACCACGTAGAATTTTTTAACCCTTTAAAGACGAAGCGTGTGTGTTTTATATAAGGACTCAGTGCGTACCGCGCTGTAAACACTCTACACTTCGGTTATAAAAACCAGTCTCTTAATGTTTTATAAGGCAAAGTTGCTGTTTGTTCTGAGATCCGTACAAAACACATAAATGCAATGTGGGCACCACGTAGAATTTTTTAACCCTTTAAAGACAAAGCTTATCTGTTTTATATAAGGACTCAGTGCGTACCGCGCTGTAAACACTCTCCACTTCGGTTATAAAAACCAATCTCTTAATGTTTTATAAGGCAAAAGTTGCTGTTTGTTCTGAGATCCGTACAAAACACATAAATGCAATGTGAACATCATGTAAAATTGCTGAATCTTAAAATGCTTGTACGTAAAGTAGCCGTTAGGCTTTAAAACGTTACCGTGGGTAGGAAGGCATGGACTAAATTAATCTGACGTAAGGACACGTGGCGGCCTGTTGTGCACAGGGGCGTGAATGTAGGGCTCAATAAAGTGTGGGGAATTCCCTGACTGGCCGAGGAACGAATAACTTGCTCCATGGAGTTATACAGTCAGTCAGTTAGTAGTGATTTGAAATTTACGCTATTCACTAAATGAACACCGTAGGTACGCTGGCCATATACACGTGAGAATAGATAGCTACCGCATGGAACAACTCGGCTGCCACTGAACGGATTTTCATGACGTTTGATATTTAAGTATTTTTTTGAAAATCTGTGGAGAAAATTCAAGTTTCATTAAAATCTGACAAGAGTAACGGGCACTTTACGTGAAGACCTATGTACGTTTATACCTTGCTTAGTTCTTCTTAGAATGAGAAACGTTTCAGAAAAAAGTTGTATAGACATTCAAAACACGCATTTTATGTTCCATAACTTTTTCCTGAAAGTCGTGTTGTTTGTGAGATAATGTGGAAAAAATATGGTACAGCCAGACATACCACAGATGACAATATAATATGACGCATGCGCGTTACATGCTGGATAACTAAGACTACAAACAACACACTAACAATATGTAATATTTATTGCTTTTCCACTGCAGCAATGGTTACGGGAACGCACCTTAACCTTTTAAAGCCTAGCGGTAACTTTACATACCACCAGGTTTAACATTAAAAAATTCTACGTGGTGCCCACATTGCGTTTATGTGTTTTGTACGGATCTCAGAACAAACAGCAAATTTTGCCTTATAAAAATTAAGAGATTGGTTTTTATAACCGAAGTGGAGAGTGTTTACAGCGCGGTACGCACTGAGTCCTTATATAAAACAGATACGCTTCGTCTTTAAAGGGCTAATGTTACGTTATGCATTGTCTCTCTCGTTTTTATTAGCACATGGAAGTGTTTTCATGTTGCCTTGAAGTAAACCTTTCACGTGTGACTGTTTACAAATTCCCTTGTGTTGTAAATGTGTTTGTAAGGGCAGTTCACTTATTATTGCTAAAGACATGCATTGAAAGAAGGGCGAGGAGTTCGGCTCGTTTTAAGGCGCTGAAGGAGAGGTCAGATAAATTACCAGTCGACCTTGTAGTTTTAGCTGCATTCGAGCGCAGGGTCTGTGGGTCAATAGATCTACTGCAGTGTGATGTTAGTAGCCGCTGCTGACTCGGGAAACGGCTTCGTGTTTCAGAGCCATACAGAACATCCCTATTTATCGATAGGATTTTCACAATGTCAAGTTACTGTGACATGATACAGCATAATACAGGATTAGTGTAGTTATGATTGTATAAGATAGGGTTATTTTAGCATAGGTGCGCACCCACAATTTTTTTATTGTAGGGGGTTTGACCCTGAGGCTGTGTAAAATGTGTGTTTGATTTTAAAAATTATGTTATAAAATTATGTAAGTATAATTGTAACATAACACTGTTTGCAACTGCATTTATATACATACAAATATAACTACATGTTCCGTGACTCCCTCACCTAATTTAAATCAAAAGGTATAATCGTCTGGGTTTATTCAATTTCATGTAAGACATCCAAATATTTTTTATTTTATTTTTGCAAAATTCTAATGTAGTAATCAGCCGATTTCGGCTGAAGGGTAAATCAAGTAAAACGTTTGGTTTCAATGTGTCTACAAAGTCTGTTTTTTTTTTTAATTTTGACTTGAGGGGTGGGGACTGCAGCCCAGCAGTCACCCACCCCTTTGGGAGCGCCATTGTTTTAGTAGCCACTGCATGAAACCGGCTTTCTAAAGTATCGTGTTATCGTAGCATAACATAGTATGTGAGTTATGCTAGTGTTCCTAGCATAAGACAACATAAGATGCGGTTGTGGTAGTTAACCAAAGGAAAAGACACCATAAGCCTGGTATCTAAAATAGCGAGTTATTGTAGCACAAGGCAGGGTTGCGGTAGGTATTGTACTGTACCATAAAACATCACAACATAGGTTGTGTATAAATGTGGATTGATTCTAGTATATTGTGCGGCGTAAAAGTCTAAAACGCTGCCATTATCAGAAGCAGTCATATTAATTTCGCCATAACGTAAAAAAGTCGCGTCACTTGTTTAGTTTCCATGTTGCTGTTTATTGCCTCTGTGTTTTCTTGTAGTGTACATGAACGTGGTAGTGTATAAATTATCATCATCATCATCATCATCATCATCATCATCATCTCGAGTTGAAATGACGTAACCTATAGCTAATTATGTAAAAATCTGGGTAGTTGCACAGTGGTCTCACGATATGAACGAATTGAACGGGTAGTTAAATGAACTGATCACCAAGGAGACCCATAATGAATGAATGAGATCCCGTATCGGGAACTGAATACGCAGCGATGCAGTGTCGTATCCCGGAAGAGCGGATTGTTTTGGCTGAAATGAGTTTATGCGTACGTGGAACCAAAATGGTGGTTAGTGCAAGGACCCTAGATGTGCAGTTTCTTTCCTTACCCCCCCCCCCCCCCCGTCCATCATTGTATGGAGTCATCTTCCTGTAGTTAATGAGCTCACCTAACCTAGTTTCACGGGTGGGTTGGTCGGGATTTGGCATGTAGTAACTCATGATTGAGTGTGTTTGCATAATATTTAAAGGCACTGTGTTATCTGCACTGAATGATATGTGTGAAGGAAACCATAACCAAGATTTTATACTACGTAACATTATCCATGTTCCGTGCAGTAAACTAGTTCACAGTATTTATTCCAACAGCTGCACAATAATAAAACGATAATACTTTTTAAATAAACAACAAGATGGTTACATTTGACATACATGTTTGCATTTGAACAACACAGTGTCATGTTACATATGAATACATGTAATATGTTCCAAGTGACAAACATTTTACCATGTAATTTTATTTAGCACATATATTTTAATTTTTTATCAGCACATTTGTAATATAATTAGCCATAACTACTTTTTCCTTTGTTAACCGCTACCCTGAAGACGACCATTATAGGCCGAAACATGTAGGAGTGTCATATATTTGAAAACTATTGTCTATTATTATTTTCCGTTTGTTGGAATAAGTATAGTGAATTTTATAGTGCATAGGTTTTGACTATGTAATTTCTGAACTATGTATTACAGTAAATGCAGTATAGTACACAATATTGTGTACTGTGTTGAGTTTCTGTAATATGTAGCCAAGATATTACTGTGTTACTACCAAAAAAGATGGCTAATCTGTTATTGCTGTAACTGATACAAGCAGGAGCTAAATGGGTTGCCGTACATTGTTCTTTGATGCAGAAAGTTTAAGTTAGGCCCTCTTAATGTGGATGGTGTGTGGCTTATGTGGCAACGGTACTATTAACTGTAGTGACAAAAGCAGTAACAGTTGTAATTTTGAAATTTCCTTGTATTGCACTATGGAGCATCTGGATGTGCTGGAGATAATGTACAGATGTAGAGCTATGTGTGTAAGCACTGCAGTCCAGATTAAGGGTTGGTTTCCGGCCCTGTGATCCCCTGGGGATGGAGGAAGGCAGAGGGGGTGACTGATAAATGAGCAACCAGCTCACGCCTCTTCTTCCAGAAACATTCTTTACTGGCCGCGTTTTACTGGGCTTACATGTAACACTGCCAACTGTAATTCCTGTCCTCAGTGGTATTACTGCAAGGGAGGATGGCTTTGATATTACAGGATTACCTATGTTTTTATGTTATGGAAACCCACACTGCAAAAAATTTAGCGTAGACTATAAAGCATCTAGCCTAAATTTTTGTGTAAGTGCATTTTTAAGTGTTTTATTTTTTGTAACACAAGATGCCCTATGTTTTGTGTCCGTGCTGTTTCTGTGTGTCCATATTGTTATGCTGTAGCTTTCAACTCCGGAATCAGTTATCAAATTCTGAAGTTATTTTGTGTGCAAGATCCTTATTTAAATTTTACTTGGAAACCTAAAAGAAATGTTTTTCTGATTGTATGTGCACCAAAGCAAAAATTCTGCTTTGGATTATGCACATGGCTTATAGTAATTAAAATTATTCCTCTCCTCCGTATGAACCCTAATCTTAAAATTGAGCAACGTTATACATTTTAGAGTCCATTTACCAAGGAACTGGATTAAAGCTAGTCTTGAAGGTAATAAAGTACTTCAGGGTTATGATTCTGGGAAGGTGTACTCTATCAGAATTATGTCTGACGTTGTCAGCTGGATTTGCTTGCTATCATTCGGTGCGGAATCTTTTGTTTTCCAGTTTGCTGTCAAAAAATATAAGCTTAAGATATACAAAACTGTAATTTTTCCTCTTGTTTTGTGTGGGTGTGAAACTTGGTTTCTCACACGTAGGGAGGAAAATAGGCTGAGGGTGTTCGAGAATAGGGTGCTGAGGAAGTTATTTGGGGTCTAAAAGGGACGAGGTAACAAGGGAGTGGAGAAGACAACATAAAGAAAAGCTTTATGATCTGTACTCCTTACCAAATATTATTTGGGTGATCAAATGAAGGAAAATGAGATGGGCAGGGCATGTGGCATGTATGGGAGACGGGAGAGGTGCATAAAGGATTTTGGTGGGGAGACCTGAAGGAAAGAGACCACTTGCAAACCTAGGCATAGATGGGATGATAATATTAAAATGGATCATCAAGAAGTGGGATGAACTGTATTGCTCTGGCTCAGCTTAGGGACAGAGGCAGGCTGTTGGGAATGCGGTAATGTATCTTTGGATTCCATACAATGCAGGGAATTTCTTGACTAGCCGAGGACCTGTTAGCTTCTCAGGAAGGATGCTGCTCCATGGAGTTCAGTTAGTTATTGTCAGGTGTATTAGGTAGTGGTATGTGGGGCTTTTGGTAGTACACTCAACTCCCCCTCTTCAAATGTTGGTTGTCATATTGACTTTCTTTTGATATTTTTATTGCGTGATTTTAAAGCTTACTGGGTCAGTGCCCTGGGCTTGGCACCTGACATACAGCTAAACAACCATATCAGTATAAATTGCATCAGTGTTGCAAGACATGTTGTTTTACATATCAGTGACTTTTGTAATGTATGTGAATTGCCAACATGATATTTCTTAATCCAAGGATGTCATTTTATCTCAATAATTACCATGCTGTCCAGGGTATAGGAAGCACCTTCTCCTTGGAAAGTGCTGCCAAATATCTTTGTACATCTTACACTCCAGTGAACCTTACATTTAGAAAAATTATGGTACTTGCACATTGCTGTGAGCATGTTGAAAATAAACTCTTTAGTTAGAAGGTTTGTGTGCCTTGAATGGGTAAGGAACATACATATGCATATAGTACTGTGCTTAGCTTCAGAATCTCATATTTTATCATGATTGTACTGTCTTTTTTTGTTAACAGAGGGAGCCAGTGAAGTTTGATGTACATCTTGAAGGGGCCCCCCTTGAGGTGGTGCATTTGGTTCAGAACATCAAGGATGTAAGCCTCTCGTGTTAATGTCTTTTAGTGTGTTATAATGTAAGGTTTACACATGTTTATAGCATTAAGAAATAATCTTGTAGGTATTCATTATTTATAACTTAGCACACTGAACACCCAATGATAAGGTTATGTCATTCCTTTATTTTTTCCTGCCTCCCTGCACTTCTCCTGCCATCTTTCGTTCACCCACATGTCGCCCCTGTTTTGTAAAAAGGTGCTAACTGCCACTTTGAGCTAAACTGATTTGTCTGCTTTTTACAAAATGGGGGTGACATGTAAGTGATGATGGGTACAGCAGGTTTGTCTGAACGTTGGGTCACTTTGCCATTGTGTTGCAAAAAGGAGCTAAGTGCCACTGTGAGCTACATTCAGTTGTCCCCTTATTACAAAATAGGGGTGACAGGTTTCAGTGTCAACTTGTCTACCTGACCCAGTCTTTTGACTGCTATGAAGATCCTGTCTCATTTGAAATGTATGCATGAGAGTGCTGTTTTGTCTTAAATTCTATAATAATGTGTTCTCCATACATAACAAAAAACGGGGCATGATCTTTCTTATGATGTAATTATTTATTGCTTATTGAATGACAATTCAATTATCTGGCAACGTTGCAGCAGTGTGCCTTCAAGATTTGTTTTTATATAGGAATATTACAAGGGTATGCATGCAGTGTTGTGCAATAATACAGTTTCCTATTTCATAAGTAAGTTGTTATTCCTGGTGGTAGGTTTGTTCACTGGTGAGGTGTGCAGGTCAGCTTATTCTTACATAAAACTCAAAGCAGCAGACTTTTATCAGTAAATTATTTCAGAAGACAAACCTTGGTTTGAAGTCTCAGTGCTGCATTTTAACCCTTTAAAGACAAAGTGTGTCTGTTTCGTATAAGGACTCAGTGCGTACCGCGCTGGAAACACTCTTCACTTCGGTTATAAAAACCATTCAGTTGATGATGTATAAGGCAAAAGTCGCTGTTCTGAGATCCATACAAAACACGTAAATGGAATGTGGTCACCATGCAGAATTGTTGAATGTTAAGCTTGGTGGTACACAAAGTTACGGCTAGGCTTTAAAAGGTTAATTGTTGTCTCTTCTCTGAAAAGAAAAAAACTGTGTCCATGTAAAATGAGGGTAGGAGATCTGGACTGGCTGTTGGTTGTATGTCATTCAACAAGGTCTTGTGTATAGCTTCTAGATGGCCCTTACAAGGTGTGGTGCTATGATTTGTGGCCTCCTGTCTCAATTAAACGATGATGGCCTGCGAGAAGTCACTGGGTGTACGTAACTCTTGTTTTTATTTCTGCTTAAGTTAATGTGAATATCTAAGTCAGATTTTAATTGCATTGTTAAATATACAGCACATTAAGAAAACTTTCCATTCAGAAAATGAACATTTTATATCGTGTTTCTTTTTTGGAACATTTTCAAGGAGGACAATTAAAGTCCTCCTTGATCAGTTGATAATTATTTGGTTGTTTGAGGTAATTTGTGTTGTTAATGGAAACGTTCTTTGCTGTTTTGCACAAAATTGTATGATGAGATTCTCTTCAATGCAGGCATTATCTTAATTAAAAGCAGATAAAATTTTGCAGTGCTTGCTACCATTCGGTTGCAAATCTTTTTGTCACATGCAAATAACAGACGGTGAAAAACTATGGTTTTGTCTTTTGTTTTGTGTGGGTATGAGTCTTATTTTCTCACAATGAGGGCAAAATGTAGTGGGTGTTTGAGAGTAGGGTACTCAGAGGAATAGTTGGGCCTAAGGGACAGGAAGTAGCAGGAGACTGGAGAAAATTTCATAATGAGGAGCTTCATGATTTGTACCTTTCATCAAATATTATTAGGACAATGAACCGAAGGTGGGTGAGATGGGCAGAGCATGTAACACCTGTGGTAGAACAGGGAAATGCATACAGGTTTTTTGGTGGGAAAACATGAAGGAAAAAGACCATTTGGAAGGCCTAGGCTTAGATGAGATGATATTAAAATTAGTCTTAGTGGAACAGTATGGGAGTGTGGACTGATTTGTTTTGCTGAGGACAGGAATTAGTAATGGGCTTTTGTGAATGTGGTAGTGAACCTTTAGGAATTTTTTTGAGTAGCTGAGGAACCATTGGTTTCTCAAGGACTCACCTCCTTGGAGTTGGGCTGTCTTGTAAATGGAAAGAATGTAATGCTGGGGGAACTGGAATGTGACTGTAGGGACTGATGCTTTCAAGAGGCAGAGTTGTGGAACATCAATTAGTGTTCTGCTGTGTATACATATGAACACTGTTAGCGTGGTAGATATTGCCTGTAATTCAGCCATTTAACCAGACAGTAAGAAAGTAATATTTTCCCTGTACACCCAGCTTTTGTTTTATGTGTTTTTGCTTTAATGCCCCTTGCCAATATACACCATTTTTTAACTTGTGTTTTCTTGTTTTTGGTGTAATGCCCTTTGGCTGGCTGCATTATGTTATGCCATTTCTGTGTTTCTGATGGGACTATCATTTTTGATTTACACTTTTTTGCTTTACACCCACTTTTTTTGGGAACACAGCTAGGGCATAGAACAAGGGCTTGGTGTATTTCATGTAGCACCACACTGTGATGGCATATGGGGGTACTGTTCTGTGCGTTCTTAACCTCAGTACTAGATGGCGGCAAGTGTTCAGCCTTGCATCTCAGCAAGAGTACCTTTAGTGATCAAATATAATGTTACAGGTTGCAGAACAATTTCTGTACCATTGGAAGACATTCCCTATCATCCTGCCCCTGCCTCTGACTGCGTCAAACCCACCTGTACACCAACACCAACATCAGAACTCAACAGGCGGGAACAACTCTGAGTTTCATGGGGGCAGTATTGCTGGATCAACCGATAACAGTGGCTCATCTCTCTCCTTGGCACGAAGAAGCAATAAACACCTGAATTTGCGTGATCTGTTTCTTGCACCCTCATTTGATGAGCTTGACGCTGTTGCTGTGGACTTGAAAGGAGAGCCAAGGAGACTCAGCAATAAGCAACTCGAGTCTATCAGGGAGAGGGGGTAAGTTAAATGATTTATGTTTATTTTCTTATATAACCGTTGACCAGTTCTTTTTATGTTCATTGTAAAGGACATTAGTAGCCATTTGCAGTGCTCATTCTGTCGTACGTTTAGTGCTGTATAAGGGGTTAGTTGATATGTCAGTTACATTTGGGCTGTACCTAGTTTGAATCCTGCCTGATAAACTATTCTGACTGATGTCGTTTGTACACTGTCTACTGTCTGTCATGTCTCCCTACAATGCAACTGTTATGGGAGGTTCATCGCATAGGAAGCCTGCATCTGCCAGAAATTTAGAGCCTGCTTTTACCCTGCATTTCACCTGACCTTATTTATAGAAGAGTCTCAACGTGCCAATCTCGAGCTTCTAGCAATTTTTTGCCACATTCTTGCAAATTATGTGGATTATTCACATCGACACTGTCTTTTAGTGTTCTCCACAGATAATAATCGCATGGATTCAAATCTGTACTCCGTAAGGCTGTGTAAAGGAAGACCGTGAGCTGCACTGGGACTTTTTTAACTTTATTGTCTGTTATTCTGGCTGTTTACATTGCGATTTAATGTAAACTGTAATGCATCCAAGAAAAACAAGTTCCAGATCAGGAAATCCATTGGCTACATATTCTTGAAACCATCTTCAGTACTGGCTTCTTTTTTCCCCTATCTAGAGGAATTGTTGTAGTGCCATAATTTCATGGTCGGTGTAGTTGTGAAAGGTCTAGTGCCTTGTGAACTGGAAGTTCTCACACCCACTTTGAAGAGCCAGCCAGTGCAAAGATTGTCTGGGGTTTGTTTCAACTGAAGCATTGATATCATCCAATATCTCTGCATTTAAAGTGTGATGTTCTAATATTTTCTTTTTGTGTAGCACTGAACCTCTTATTTGAAATTTTGCCACTTTTCTCTACATGACTCTTTTATATGACAGTATAGATGCAGGACCTTTTTTATAAATCTTTGGTGACATTTTTCTCAAGATGCATGATCCATACTTTGCATAGTACTGCATACAAACACTGTCCAACAGAATTCATTTGTCACATGCACTGCCCACCCACTCTCTGAGATGCAGCACATGCCTTAGAGCCCATATCACATTGTAGCACTAATGGGGCGAAGAGCATATGGGCTGTGTACCTTAAGCAGGCTGGCAGGGACAAAATCATAAGTACACTCTGTAATTTCCTCAGCGAATCTAGACTAATAACTGGGCTAAAATGAAATAGGTCACGGCCATTTCTGCCCCGTTATTTGTGTTCCACTACATATAGTCGCTGTCTCATTCGACACATCGTCACATAATGTTTGTTGGTTAATGCGGTACAGTTAAATAACCTGGAAATATTCACTGAGAACATTAACCCTTTAAAGACGAAGCATATCAGTTTTATACAAGGACTCAGTGCGTACCACTCTGTAAACACTCTCCACTTCGGTTATAAAAATCAGTTTCTTAATGTTTTATAAGGCAAAAGTTGCTGTTTGTTCTGAGATCCGTACAAAACACAAACGCAATGTGGGCACCACGTAGAATTTTTTAATGTTAAACCTGGTCATATGTAAAGTTACTGCTAGGCTTTAAAAGGTTAATACATGTCACATGCGATGTATCTTTGATAGTCATTGATTGAATTTCCTGGTGAAGTCTCCTGGAAGAATTTTAGTTATCTGTTTCATTTTCGCAGTCCTGAAAACCAGTTCGAAATTTATCACTACACTCTCTTAATTTTGGCCATTTTAACAAAAAAACTTATGCAGAGGCCCAGCGTCACAACCCAGAGGTCTGTAATCTGAGTTGAAGGTGAAGTTTGTCTGTAAGAGTGTTCTTCAAGATGTATGGTATTAGAATATGGATGGGACTTTTATGTGTGTCAGGGCAGGGCACAGTGTTGTAGCTGTTGTTCACGGTTTCTGACTTCCGTTTGAATACAAGTCATATAGTTGCATGCAAGATGAAGGGTGACATAGTTGTGGGGATCAGCAGTGATAGTTTTGTCATGTTTTAAACATGGCTCTGTTTAATACTAATGGAATGTATATTGTGTAAAGTATGTCAGGTATGTAAACTGTACAGCTGGAACTGGAGTTGTGCATTGAATGTTTTAATGGCAGTTATGCTTTGTTCTTATGTGAGAAAATTTAGATATGTGTTCCAATGCAGATATTTCCCAGACTTCATTTGCAGCAGGTGCCATGTTGAGTATTTTGTGTTTGTATAAGTGCAAAGATGGATTTCTGCTGAGGTAATACAAACAGTGTTAGCGTACTAGTACGAATTCATGTAGAAAGCTGTTCACTGGGGGTCCTATGCAATTATTTTCCTTCTCTCATAGATACTGACAGAAATAAATGTATGCTGTGGTGAAATTTTAGTGTACCGACTAGATATGAGTGTGGTGTTGTTACGATGATAAATGATGATGTATTATATAAAAACAATTTTTCAATGATGCCAGTAACATAAATACAGTTATTCTTGCTTTTTAGTCAGTGACAGAGAAAAATGCATAATGAAGAGTGTGATTATGTGTATTTTTCTTGTCATATTTGTGGAATAGGTTATTGTAAGGTGGACAAGTGATTTTCATGGGGAATACACAATGTGTGTGTGCGCGTGTGCGCGCACGTGCGTGCAGATTTTTGGTTTGGTATCTCTCTTATAAACTGCCACAGTGAAGACTTGTAGGATGGTGAGACTGGGGGAATGATGTCAAAGTGAATCTTAAGTGATGGTTGTATGAACTTATCGATATGCTGCAATGTTAGTAATGGGGTATGTCACGGTGCTGTTGTTTGAGGTACTGTGCTACAAACTGGAAGATGGTGTGTTCAATTCCCAATGGTGTTATTGGAATTTTTGATTGATTTAATCCTTCCAACCACACTATGGCCCTGTGGTCGACTCAGCCTCTAACAGAAGTGAGTACCAGGGATGTCCGCTGGGGGGTGAAAGTGGCTGGTGCGTCAGACTGGCAACCTTACCACCTTCATGTGCTGATTGTGTGGAAACCCTGGGGGCTTAACCCCCTGGAGCCTAAGGGCCTGTACAGGTATCTAATTGCATAGCTTTACCAGCGTTAGTAACATGACATTTGAATTCTGCTGTCAGGTAGTGGGTTAGATGTAGTTGGTCTCTTGCAATTTACAGTATAAGTACTGTGAAACCCTTCTGAGGTGTTTTTGAAAAAATTCAACAAATTAGGGTTATTGAGTGGGGAAAAAGTTCTTAAGTGGGAAGCCTAAAAAGTTGCTATTTTGTAATTCTGAAGTGAAATTGGCATTTCCTGTACTAGAATATTATTCTGTGTAAACTGTGCTTGAAGTGATTCATTTTTTCCATCCAACCACATTTAGGTTTTACGTTCTGTAGTAATTTGCACACAGTCTTGAACACAAGACAAGATTTTTTTACAACCACGTCTGGTATTTGAAGAGCCCATTCTTGGCAGAACTTCTCTGTAAATACTGATTACTGTATTATTCTGTTTCCACGTCTTTCCATCTCATTGTCAGTTGTTCATTTACACTGTGTTCTTTGCGTCATATTTTAAGTTGACAGAGAAATGCTAAGTACTGGAGCAATTTTTTAGAGGAACATTTTAAATCACAGTCACTTTTTTGTAACATACACCTTTTCTTGAATTGACAGCAGCTTACCTCTTAATGTTGTTTTTCTTATGCAGTGACTGTGCTGATTATGTGTTCTGTAGTTAATGGCTCTGCAGGATGAAAACTACGCACATAAACAATTTAAGTCAGCTCAATTTTGCACACAGAATACTTGAAAAATTATGGGAATTAAAGTAACACATTTACCGTCATACCATGCTCAATTAACACTTTAAAGATGAAGCGTATCTGTTTTATGTAAGGACTCAGCGCGTAGAGCACTGTAAACACTCTCCACTTCGGTTATAAAAACCAGTCTGTTAATGTTTTATAAGGCAAAAGTTGCTGTTTGTTCTGAGATCCGTACAAAACACATAAACACAATGTGGGCACCACATAGAATTTTTTACTGTTAAACCTGGCGGTACGTAAAGTTACCGCTAGGCTTTAAAAGGTTAAAGCCGTGTGTAGTCAGTGTTGTGGCTTGTGCTTGCACGATGACTTTGCATCACATGTGAATTGCATGTGTGGAGATTTATGGCAGCACAGTTGGAATGTGTGATTTCCTCCCACACATTTCCACACATTAACATGGTGCTTCTTATCCATACATCTATTTCATGGTGCAAGCGACCTTGGAGATTGATTTTTATGAATTGAGGGCATTATTTCATCACTTTGTTGATGACAAATTCAGCGAATGGGAAATTTTGTAAGGTTTTGATGCAAAAACATGTTAAATGCGTGATAATGTTGTTACGTTCAGAACTTTTTGTGCTTCTTAAGTAGGAAACATATATTTTAATCACGTGGAACAATTTTGGTAGTAAAATATTGTAATGTTATGTGCGAGAAGACTTTGTAAGCAGGGCTGCTGAAAGAAGGCTTCACTGTACTTTAAAAAAGTCACTGAATTCACATGTTATGGTAGGTTAGTATTGGATACAACTGGTGTAGGCTTTTTCAAGGTACAGTTGGGCTGTGTGTTTGGGAGAAGTAATTCAGACTGGAGCATATTTGGCTGTGAGTGTTGCTCCAATCATTGTGTTTTGCTGCTGCTGCTGCTGCTGTTGCTGTAGTGTAATGCTTTCTTCTGTAATGCACTGATGGTAATGAAAGGTACTGTAAAGCTTTGTCTGGTGTACAGTTAACGTTTGAGGATGTGGCAGGGAAAGTGACAACTTTATAAGAGTCTACAGATACATCACTTCAGTGAATAGTGAAATTTTCTGTGAAGGGACAAGGGAAAGGAGGGCCAAAGTGTAAAGATACATCAGGCAAATCTGGGAAATAAATTTGACGCAATCCATCCCATTGGGTATATCAACTTATGTATATTCCCTCTGACACAACCTGTATTTATTATTATTATTTCTTCAAACATGACATGTTTCAATCAAGCCAATCATCATCAGGTGTTTGTTATACAATAACTTAAAAGTGAAGGTAAAAATGTAAAGTTTTTGCAAGATCTCACAAAAGTTTTATATTTTTACCTCAAGTTTTAAGTTTTTGTATAAACAAACACCTGATGATAATCGGCTTGACTGAAACATGTCGTATTTGAAGAAATGATGTTAAATATAGGTTGTGGCAAATGGGATGTGGAGCGTTATTTATGTAAATGTGGGAAAGCCAGACAGTTGGGATAAATGGAAATGTTGGCTTCTTTCTTTCTTTTATTATTATTTTCTTTATGTGGCTTTCTAACTGCATTGGTTATATAGTGTTAATGAAAGGACTTCTGTGATGTACACAGAGGACAGCTATGAAAGGTGAATTAGGTATTGGGTTTTGATCCGTGAATATGTCATATTTGCTGCTGAAACACTGGACTTCGTGAACTCTGCCAAGTTTGATTGTGCCATATGTTGCAACACTAGTATGCCGCAGATACTGTGATTGTAGGAGTATGGTGAACCTTCAGTACAGCTGTACTAGTAAGATGTACACTAGTGTGCCACAGATAGCATGATTCTACCAGTAAGAAATACACTAGTGTGTTACAGACAGCATGACTGTACCACTACAGTACTTGTTTCCTTTAATTTCTGAGGGCTGCCACTAGAGCACGTGCCATCTCCAGAATAGTCTTCAAAGCAGTTGATTAATGTGATGCATCTTGCTGTGCCACATAGTGTGCTTTTACCCATGTGACATACATTTTGTGCAAAGAAAGGACCACCCTTTTTATTTTGCTGGGCCCAAAAATGCATAATTCGAAGTTAATCCAAGTACACCAAGCAATGAGGTCAGTGATGAATTCCTATCTAAGGTCTTAGGTTATAATTATATGTGAGTCAGGTGTGTTGCACATATACTGGGTGCAGCAAATTTGGCATGTCAGTGGCATGATGTTTGAAGGCAGTAAACTGAAACACTTTGTCCCCATTTGAATTTTGTTCCATTAGTTATGTAATGATGTTCTGTTAATTATGAAATTTGTTTAGCATGATGTGGGGTCTCCAGGTGAGTATGAATGGTGAAGGCAGAGAGTGTGGACTTTCTGGCACTTCCTTGGCATGACTAAGGAAAACTACAAAACACATTGGTCAGAATAGCCAGTACCTCAGTCAAGATTAAAATCTTCCCCATTGTCACTATGTCTGCCACAAATCCCATGTGGTCTCTGATGTAATTAAGTCTGTAGATAGAAGACAGTATCCTTCCTGATCTATGGCATGGTCTTAACTGCACTGTGCCATGTTATATAGTGTGTTCTGTAACATAATGGCCAAACCTCAGGAACATGCTATGCAGGCCATTTGGAGCAAAAAAGTCTAATAATGTACTGTGTCTTTCGACGCCATTGTCAGGGTATACACTAGCTTAATGTAGCACTGAACAAAGTTTCCTTTCTGGTTCACCTTTGTTATCATCATTTTAAACGTTCACAAGACACTGAGATTTGCAGGCTGTTACAGCACACATTCAAAATGCCCACCATGACACTGTATGCATGCTGCCACTTGTTGTGCCATTGAATGTTGTCCTTGCATTGGTAATATATCCTGGCTAAATGGAGCCTCATCCATGAATGGAATATCAGCAGAATTTGTAGTCTTTGTTGCGGCCATTTACAAAATCATCCACAGTTAGTGTGACCTCCTGGTAAAAAGGTGTACTCTGAAGGTGATATCGATATAAATCATCATGATGCAGAGTTCTGCAGTGCTGTTGTTACTCGTACTTGGCGTTCATTGTGCTGCTTTAAGAACATCACCTTCTCCATGCCATTGTTGTTCATGTTCTGGATTCACGTGTGGGAAGGAACTGGTCACCCACCATTCTACAACACATCACAGCAACTGGCCAAGACAGGGTACTAGCAAGAACGCGATCAAGTCACATCAGTGCTAGCTCACTTCATTAGCACGTTGATAACGGTCCCAAAATGGCATATAATTTACTAGACAGTTTTTCTCCAAATGACCTGTATAAGATGCCCATCATCTTTGGACATTACGTTACGGAACATTCTTTATGTACCACATTTACATATGACATACAGAAAGTCTTTGTCCTGCATGGCAGTTAAATGTTAGTTATGCGCTTTATTTTGTAAGATCTTTTATATGTTTTATTTTACAGTGATTTTTTTATATACTTTTGACAAGCTGAATAATCAATATGAACAAGGATCATATTTTTGTTCGTATCTTCCATGTGTATTATTGTACTAGAGCAGCAGCAAGTTCCTTTACTATAGTGTGTGGTACAGATTTTGCCATAATTTAGTTGTTCATATTCATAATATATTGATGTAGTGCACAGAAATATCTAGGTGTGTCTTACTTCACAAATGTATAGAACTAGTCTCCAGTGAAATACAGTCATTTCCTTTTGGCTGTGTATGGTTTGGGCTATGTGATATTAGCTTTTACACACCATTATTAGAATAATCCAGATCTCTGTTGACATTTTAAATGGAGATGTTGTGTATTTATCAGAAGGTCACATTCCGCTTGATATAATAATCATTTTCCTTAATTCAGGATGCTTTTGTATTTTCATGCAGTGCTTGTGAATAATCTGCATGTATTTAATCACTGCGTTCAAGTAAACAGGTGGATAAGTACCTGGGTACATAGTTTCATGACAGGTGTTGCTCAGGAAATGGTCTTCTGGGTTTTTACCAGGACTGTGAAGTCAGTACACAAAAGCTCCGACTCCGATTCCAACTCTTTGATTTTTAAAACTTCTGACTCCGACTCCAACTCCTCGATTTTTAAAACTCTGACTCCCGACTACTTCATAAAACCTAAATATGTATTAATGATGGTAAACCTATAAGACATTTCATCGCCACCACATGAATCATCAGGCTGCTTTTTAGACTTATAACCCATATTTAAGTATAAATCTAATGGTTACTGTAGCTGTCAGGGCTCTGGAGTTGGAATAGCTAGTTAAGATTTTAGACTGAGGTCGGAGTCGGAGTTGGTACATTTTTACTGACTCCAACTGTGCTTAAAAATTCCTTCTGACTCCGACTTCGACTCCACCTAAAATTCCTTCCGACTACAACTCCACAGCCCTGGTTTTTACACCATTTAGGATATTGTATTTATTCTGACATTTCTGACATGCGTCTGAAGTATTGTGCATACAGAATCTGAAAATATGCATTTTATGCAGTACAGAATCTTCAGTGAAGGCCTGCTTGCAGTACGTTACATAAAGCAACATGAAGGCAATTTTGTTGGTTAGTTCTGCATATATTTACATCTTCCTTCCTTCCTTCCTTCCTTCCTTCCTTCCATGCTGTGTATGCATAAATCCTGCTCACTCTGACACCAAACACTTTCTGAAGAACTATGGTACTGGGACCAAAATGTATATTCTCATATGATTGTGCTGTAGAAGAAAGTACTGCATTGGTATGGTGAACACCATCTGCCAGAAATTGCAAGTATTCCATAGGTGAAATTATGCACACATATGTGTACCACGTGACAAGTAATCCCATCTGTTAGACTGTGAGATAACAATGTTCTCTGTGAGTGAATAATGTGCATACAGTCATAAACGTTTGTGTTATATGTATAATTGTACCTTAAGCCATGCAGTGAAACCCCACTTTAAATGATAAGAGGATAGACTTAAAATTTGTGGGATTGTTTTGTTTTCATCGCTGTATGCTATATTTTATTTGTGTAGAAGTCAGACTTTTTTCCTGTTACATGACGAAGTACTAAATGTTACACTGTGACGTACAAAATCTGAGGTTCTGGCGGTAGTTGGTGACTGAACATTCATTGTTTGGGATGAAATGCTGTGTAGTCTGGTGGAAATTTACCAACATTTCATTTGTCATGAAGATGAATGTAGCATGTTTCTTTGAAGCATTGGTAATTATCTACTAGGCTCCGTGGTATTACATCCCAGAAGAGAGTGATCTGCATGATTTCAGTCCAAGAATGTATTCCTTAGTGGCTTGCAGTGGCTATAGTAACTTATTCAATATCTCAGAATGTAGCTGTTTCATAGGAATGTTTGTACCAATCACTGTGCTTAATATATTTTGAATATGAACACTGATAACCAGTCTTGAATTGAATATAAGGATATTCCTATTGTGTAATGTTGTTTCTTTTGTATGTCTTATACCATATTCTTGTTTTCTTCCTTCTTTCCATTACTGCAAAGCTTACACAAGGATAAGTATGGGAAGCCGAAGAAATTGAATGCTGCTCAGTTGGAAAGTATTCGACGTTGGGGGTATGTTTTCAGCAGAGAACTTATTATGCACTTAGCAGCTACTTGTGTCAAAGCAATTTGTGTGGATTGATAATAACATGCAAAAGTAATTGACAACTGGCCCAATGATTACAGTAATAAGAGAATGTTGCATGTCTGAGGGTTGTTATTAATCTTGTTTGAAGTTTCATATTTTTGTGTCTTCCAGTGGGTTGTAGTGGCATTTTTCCTGTTTTCTGCCGTTAGTACTTAACAGAACAGCATATAGTTCAAGCAGTTATACAGTTCTCTGTTCACCTGGTTCATTCACTTTAATGTCATAATAATAATAATAATAAGAATAATAATAATAAGTGTAAGGAACTAGCGGTGAGATGTACCAAAATCAGTAGAAACCAGCCAAGTGGGCAAGGTAACCATGTTATGGAATCAGCAAGTGCAAACCGACAGAACCATCCCCAGCAATAAATCAAACATCATAATCCGGGATAATGAAGAAGGAACATGTGTGCTAATTGATGTAGCAATCCCAGGAGACAGAAATGTGATAAAGAAAGAAGCCGAGGGGATTCTAAGATATAAAGACCTTATAATAAAGATGCAGCACATGTGGAATGTAAAAACACAGGTGATGCCAGTACTAACAGGAGCAACTGGAACCATTCCAAAATCCTTTAGAAAATGCTTGAGCAGCGTACCAGGAAAACACGATATCAAGGAACTACAGGAAACAGCTGTACTGGGCACAGCACACATACTTTGGAAAGTGCTAATGTAGAAGCACAAAAGAGTTCAATATTGCAGACAGCGTTATATGCACCATTAACAGTACGCGCAGAATAGCTGCAACACTATACCCTAGAAGCGTGGTTTGTTTCAGGTATATAAGTGCAAGTACCCTGCATAAAGGAGATGATGATGATGATGATGATGATGATGATGATGATGATACAGTTAAGATATTGCTGTGATATACACATCACATTGTCAGAACTCTGTATTTCAGCTTCTATATTACCTTATTTGTTTTGGTTATATTCGTCTGTTGATGTTTTAGCCTTTTTAGTTCAACATTGGTATATATTCTAACACATTTTGTGTATCATGTAACAGTGGTGTACAGAAAGTCAAATATTGCTTAGTAATGGCAGTTGTTATTATATTAAGGGATGCGGGAGAGGTACATAAAAAGTTTAAACTGGAGGGTGGGCAGTGTTTTCGTGAATTTGGTTCTCTTACTTCAGAAGAGGCAGGCAAAGTGCACGTTCTGCAAGTGTGCCAGTTTCATGCATAAATCAAGACCAGTTGAGTATGTGGCAGCCTGTATCTGTACACCTAGCCATTGTTTTACACCTTTTTGCTTTAATGCCCCTTGCCAGTTTACACCACTTTTTAATTTGCGCTGTCTCATATTCGTTTTACCACCCTTTGGTTGGCTGTGCACCTGGATGCTGCTGGGGTAGTACGAATCTCATGGTGCAGAATGAAACTGGGAGGCTGTGCCTCACTGCAAACTACGTCAGTCACCGTGCATGTGACATTTAGTTCAGACCGCATGGTTCATTTGCGTTTATGTAATGCTTTTTTGTTCTACCTACAAATGCCACAATGAAACAACCAGTCATGGAACATCCCTTCCTCCCAAAAAACTGGCAGTTTGAATAATTGCAGCAAAAGTAATAGTTGTAATATGAATGATTTGCGGATAATAAAGTGACTGTGTAGTAAAGCCTGTGAGAGTGAGTCTGTTTATTTGTGACAGCAGTGATGTGGAAAATATATCATATGTGACAAGCCTGGTAGCTACAAACTAGGCTGGAGCAAAAGAAACTGAGATCATGACAAATAATGCAACCCCCTAACCTAACCGCAGCAAGAATCTTAAAGATGGTAATGAAATGAGCTGTAAATGCTGCAAGAGTGAATTTAGTCATCCATAACAGCGATGATATGGAACATGTACCATCCTTTTCAGTTTACATAGGCTAAAAATTAACACTATTTATATATTAATATCAGTAACACAATAATAATGTAATATATGTACCTTTACTGCATACAAACAGGCTGTCATCGGTATGATTGCCCATAACCCCTTCCTATTCCATTATTCATTCAAATATCAATTTTTATTTATGCCTTTTTGATTTACATCCACTCTTTCAGGAACACAAATTGGACATAAAACAGGGCTACATGTAAACTGTTTCTGTGAAGAAATTATACGTAGTATGATATAAGCAGTTAACAGCTTCTATGTAACAGCTTGATGTATTTTGTTTATCAGACCATGTCTAAATGTGTGTATAGATATGCAGGGAAAGTGTTGCCCATCTCATGCATTTACCCTCATGATTAAATATTACTGTATGGTTCAGGACAAAGTATACATGAAAATTAATTAATTAGAATTGCATACGCAGCTGTAAACTTGTGAAGTAAAGCTCATGCACTGTTGTGAAACATATCTAAAAGTGAATGTTTAATGAATTGTATAACATAATTGGCCGATCGCAGTGGCCCTACGGTCTAAGGCATGGGTCTGCAGCTGAGTACTTGCTGGGATTGTGGGTCCAAATCCCAGCAGGGGCATGGATTTTTTTCTCTTGTACAGTGTTTGTGTTGTCAGGTAGAGGTCTCTGCGACGGGCCGATCCCTCGTCCAGAGGAGTCATACTGACTGTGGTGTGTGTCTGAGTGTGATCAAGTGATAATAAACAACCTCGACACGTACTGTGAGTAGGCAGAAGAGATAAAACACTATGAAACAAAACACTAACATAATTGTATGGTGATTAAAATTTAAAAAGTAGAAAAAGCCGTAAAAAATTTTAGCACATAACTATTCTTCACAGTTGTTTTTAGCCATTTTGTCCTCTGATTATATCAATGTGATCTCTCTTCATTCTACTTCCAAACAAGCACTTTTTTTATTCTTGAATCAGACAGTGCAGTGCAAAAAACCATGTGGTGATCAAAGACTCTCTAAAGCTGTTGGTACCATTTTCATCTATCTTGTTGATGTTTTTACTACTAAAATTTGAAAGTAGCATGTACGGAGGCATGCAACACTGATGAAGTATATGATGCATGGCAAGCTTGTATGAATAATATAAATTTTTATGTGTCACCTGCTGTGAAAATTCCAGGCAGAGGAGTGTTATAATTTGGTGGCTGAGAATAGTCTTTTTTATTAAAACTTGTTATTATAACATATTAACCCTGTTAATGTTGTGGACAGAAAGGGACAGAATGTGTTTTGGACAGAATTATTCCACAGTTTTCGTGAAACATGGCAGGCCATGTAGCACAAATTTTTATTCCAAGAAACTTGAGAGCAGAAGTGCCTTAGTTAATCCTTTAAAGACGAAGCATATCTGTTTTATACAAGAAATCAGTGCGTACCGCGCAGTAAACACTCCACTTCAGTTATAAAAACCAATCTCGTAATGTTTTATAAGACAAAAGTTGCTGTTTGTCCTGAGATCCACACAATACATAAACGCAATGTGGGCACCATATAGAATTTTTTAATGTTAAACCTGGTGGTACATAAAGTAACCGCTAGGCTTTAAAAGGTTACAGTTTGAAGTCTTCTTGAGGTATGCGAGTATTACCATGTTGACTGGCAATTACTTACCAACATTTTGGAGGAGTTTGCTGCCTCCATCTTCAGAACAGTCCAAGAAGTGAAAGACTACAGTGTTTTGTATTGTAAAGGGCTCAGTAATACGCTGAGGTCAGAATTGGCAGTTTTATTAATAACAGGTAACACAGAACTAATACATGAGTTTTTCTGCAGTAACACTGAAGGGGTTAAAGAGTAGTTCAGGAACTTATCCTGTGTCCTTGTTGTGATTCACTGATTGCACATGTTGTGTGTACATGGGAGATTGACCATTCATGTATACTTATATAAAAATACTATTTGTGAAAGATGGTTCTTTTTTCTGGTGTAATTTAATGTTCTGTTTCTGATATTTGGTATGTTTAATTGAGAGCTGGAATTTTGTAATCATAGTTTATTTACAGCTCTTGCTGACATTACTGTTCGTAAAGCTGATATTTTATACCACATGTTGGCAACGTTTTATCACCCGTGGCTAGTAGGTTATTCGTTTTGTTCCTGTTTGTATGCGAAGGTAGTTTAAATTGAAGACAGTTTGTGAAATATGGCATCTGTTACATCAGCTTGGATTTTCTCAAGGTTCTTCCTTCCACAAGGATACTTAGCATCTGGTATTAGTAATTCAGAATTGGAAATTGGGAAATGACATAAGCTTCTCATAATTGAGTACTTTAAACTGACAGCATATGTCAAATTCTGTAGTTCATTGTCGTCGCTTTCTTCTTCTTCTTCTTCTTCTTCTTCTTCTTCTTCTTCTTCTTCTTCTTCTTCTCCTCCTCCTCCTCCTCCTCCTCCTCCTCCTCCTCCTCCTCCTCCTCTTCCCCCTCTTCCTCCTCTTCCTCCTCTTCCCCCTCCTACCCCTCCTCCTTATCCTCCTCCTCCTTCTCCTCCTCCTGCTCCTCCTCCTCCATCATCATATTCTCTGCCTCCTCCCCCTCCCTCTCCCTCCTCTCCTTCCCACATACATGTGAATTGGTGTAGATGCTGTTTAAGGGAGTGAAATTTTTCATTTGTGTTGTAATTTTTAACATTGTTTTTGACCCACTGCAATTTTAATTAACTCAGTCATGTGATGACATGTGATGTGCTCCTGTCACATCTTCCAGACAGTGTATTGAATTTCTGAATGTCTAGATACCACATAATTTTGTGAAGAGCTTTACTGAAGATGTAGATTTGCTCGGAGTTCAATTGAATACTGGCCCCAGACATGTGGCAAGCTGAACAGCCCTGCATTTCGTCTTGTAATATGTATAATACATACTACAACATCCCACATGTTAGGGCAGATATTGGAAATGACCTCCGTCAACCCTCAGACATGCTTGACACCTGGTGAACACAGTATTAACTACTGTTTCAAGTTTTTTTTTTTAAGAAATTGCTGATACTGCCCATGTGATGACTTTTAAGTTCATCTGTGTGTGTGTGTGAATTGATTTTATATGTGTTCCTTTCAGACTTCAATACAGACAGTCGTCAGGTGAATGAGTGGGCCTCAAAGGATGACTAACCCTTTGGTCCCCACAGACATTTCATAAGGCAGCCACTGAACTGCACACTGTATGAGTGGTTGCATCATCTTGCTGGAAGGACCCATAGCACCTCTCCTCATGGGTTAAATTTCTAACAAATGGTGCAAAAATTTGTCCATTGTATCTTTCTGAATTCATTGTGTTTGATAAGAAGGTGGGTCCAGTCATTCCTGTCACACTGGTGGCGCACTTGCTCCAGCTGTAACATTGTGTAACAACAACTTACATCTTAGTCTGGGATAAGCTGCTGCCCAGTGTCTGCTGTATTGAATGTTTACATGGCTATTGTAATAAAACCATGCATCATCTGTAAAATAAGTTGACAGTTGATTGACTACACCATTACACACTGCTTGACAGAACCAGTTACAAATCATACCCTGGCTGCATGGTCTGCCTCGTAGAGTTTTAGCACAAGTGAAAATTTGTATGGTTTTAAGTGAAGCAATTTTGTGGCTCCATATACAGATGACTTTGACACATTAATCTCCTGTGATAACTTTCCTAAAGATGTTTGTTGGACATGTTTCTAATCATGCTTCACTATCATCAGGTGTTTCTTCTGAAAGAACACGTCATGTTTGCTGCTGTTTCTTATCCAACAATGAGCCCATTATTTGAAATTAGTTCACCATTTAATGTATTGTTGAACTTCAAGGAACTGAAACACTGGGAACGTGTCTTCTAAATTTCGTACAACACTTTTTGTATGATTTCTTCCTTATATAGGTTTCCGCAATGAAAATCGTGTGTGTTAGACTGTGCTGTGTACTTACGGACAAAATAAATTTATGTTACGCTGTGCTTCACACATTTGTGACACACAGCAATTAAACTGGACTGTGTGACTGAAGACGCCACATGATTCATGGTAGCCATACATGCGACAGTAGTACTTGCATTATGTGTGAGTCATGCAGTAGCGTTTTTGTCAGGTGCACCATATCAGGAATTTCTAGGCAAGAATTTCAAACAGTACTTAATAATCTGTGTACCAGGTGTCAAGCATGTCTGTGAATAGGAGGACGTTATTTCCAACTGTTACATGCAGTCAGTTGTATATATTTTAAGTCGAAATGTAAGGCTGTTGCAGTTTCCATGTGTCTGGCTTCAGTTTTGAGCTGAACTGCTTGTATTTTATGTGTTTATTCAGTTAAATCTGTTGTGGTCATTTCTGTTTTGAAAGTCAACTTCTGTTAGTAATCTTAAACCACTAGTTGCTTTTGAAGTTGCAGTTAAGCTCTGCTTATGAATGTTCATTTTTGAAGTCTGGTACAGTAGTGCATTTGGTAATTTTGTGTAATGCCTATTATGCATTTGCTTGCCCTATGTTTAATTGTTTGGTTAATTGTAGCCTATGTTTATTTGATTTGGGTATTTTTCTGTCTGTATGTGGTAATTGTGTTTCTACCCACATACTTAATAGTTCAGGAAGTAAACTACAAAATTTTAAACTTGGGCATGCCTCGTGTTTAATACATACGTTAGCCATTTCTTATGTGTTTATTGAAACCAATAGTAATTATATAAATAGATTTTTACTAAAAGAAGTGTCGTATTAATGGTCTATGTGTTAGTTATTGTAACTTGGGTGTTAGTGATGTAATTACAATTCTTATTTGATAACTGGACTCAGTAACTTTATTGAATTTTTCCATCGTATGTATTCAGATGTAACACACTGTGTTTTGGGGAGAGGATCAGTCTCTAGGCTTGCTTTTTCCAGATATTTTGTTTTGTAAGACACAAGCCAGAAGACGTAGTGTGTTAAATTTCAACACATACAGGGGAACAGTTCCATACAATTAATGAGTTCAGGTGTCATACACCATCGTAAGAACCCTATAGAATAGTCTTATATGATAGAGTTGCAAGTTTATGGTGAGGTGGTGTTGTTCGTATTTACAAATTTTGTTATAATCAGCTTAATAAAGCCAGTAGCTTAGCCAGTACCCACACAGTTTCAACCATGTGTTAAGTGGGATGTGAAGTGTTACAGATTCCATTGTAAACAAAATCATCAAATATAGAGAACTATAAAATCTCTTGCTTAACATGATATGGTATGTCACATCAAAGAGTCTTGAAAAGTATCGGGTTATGCCAAAGGCTATGGAAGGTTGTATTTGGTGGTCCTAGTTGACATATGCTTGAAGTGGGATTTGAAAGTTACACAAGATTGAACTGTTGAATTTTCCCTGCAGGTGCAAATATTTGTAAGTTTTCAAAGTAGCTGTGTTTGTAGAGTTTATTAACATATTTTATCACTGCTCTCACCAAACACTGTTGATGAAATGCACATTTTGTTGTTTTATGTCACATTCTGCATGTTTGACAATAACACTAACATTCCATGTTTATTTGTTCAAACGTGTACCACTGAATGGACAGTCTTGAGTTAGGTGTTTGTACTTGGTAATGGACAGTTCTGTTTATTGATTTGGAAAGTAATGTTACAGGGAGTACAATAATGAAATGGAAATGGTGTAATCAACCCTTTAAAGATGAAGCGTATCCATTTTATATAAGGACTTTGTGCGTACCGCACTGTAAACACTCTCCACTTCGGTTATAAAAACCAGTCTCGTAATATTTTATAAGGCAAAAGTTGCTGTTTGTTCTGAGATCCGTACAAAACACATAAACGCAATGTGGGCACCATGTAGAATTTTTTAATGTCAAACATGGTCGTGTGTAAAGTTACCGCTAGGCCTTAAAAGGTTAAATGCAGTAGTGTGCATGTAGTCAACATTTGACTTCTCCATATTTATGTCTGACTTGCATGGTAAGATGTGGATCTAAATATGGGGAAAGGGACACCATGCACGTACAAATTTGAAAGTTGATGCCCATACATGCTGTTCATCATACAGTAGAGCTCCTAATAACTGGTTCATGGTTAATTAAGCTTTGATTTAACTAGTTTTTCTTCATGTGTTGAAACTGTTCGCTTGAATTCAGCACACATCTATCTTCAGAGAAGCTTGTGACATAAAATAAATTTATTATTCTTAGTTAACTGTTCAGCCATAAGAATGTGGATTGTGTATAAAAGACAGTCTGTCTTTCATAGTGCCAAATATGAGAGGGAGTGTGTGATTGTGATAAATTTTATAGAAAGTCGCGTGTGCCAAGTATAACATGTCAGTTTCTGCCTCAAGCTATAACTCTGTAATAATGGCTGAAGTTGTGTTTCATGTTTAACTGCTTTTAATTGCCCTGTGATTAATTGTGGACCCTCTGTTAGCCATATTACTCTTTCAGAGTTGATCATTCAGCTTGAAATTTGTGTCATAAAGTTTTGTTAAAGTAAGAACTTTCAGTGTTCCTTCATTTTCTTGCCTCTCACTCTGCTATGCTGTCCTTTTTTCCAAAAGCCACTTATCTATTTAAAACCTGTCAGTTTGGTACATTATAAATAGATAAATTAACCACTTGCTAATCATTGAATGTAAGTTGTGTTACACAGAGGTGTAGGACAACTGAGTTTGTATTTATTTATTTATTTATTTTCTAATTATTAAGTAAATAAATTAATTAATTTGCAAACATAAACTTAAGAAAATAAATGTTGCAACAAATTATTGTACATGTAGTAAATTTCCTGTCAGAAGCGTTTCTTTGCTTTTGTTATTGTCAACACAGGATTGTCAGATGTTAGCAGTACCACCGTTTGTAGTATTTCATTATCTTAATTTCAGTGTTTGGCTCTGTTTTGGATTTTGTCATTCATTTGAATGCATATATGAATATAATATGGAAGTAATGAACTCTGGCGACTTTGAGGACATCTCCATCAGGAGGATAGTGCACTAGTTCAAGGTGCAGGGCTGTTGAATGCGTGAACAGAAGGGCTGCACAAGAGATTGATAATGGTTGAAGTGCATGGGTCACTGCAGTGCCTGCCCTTATGCATTTTATTCTGTTCTGTTTTAATATGGAAATGAGGGTTCATATTCATACTTTTAGATTGCCTAATGACATTTCAGACTAGATTCTGTTTTGTTGTTTGGAAAGGAATTCTGCTCTAATTTATTTCTGAATTATGTTATAATATAATTGCAGTGTTAGTTTATCCAGTTTATAAATCTGTGATTTTTTTTGTATGCAGAGAATTTGAAGTGGAGAGTCTCAACTTTGCTGGACAGGTGCATAAGTGGCAACTAAGTCAGCTTCTTCAGAAAGGAACAGAACGCACCCAGGAGTCACTTCTGAATGACCTTGCTCTTGCACTGAGATTCATAATAGTCACTGCCAGGGGACGTCTCTTTTCTCACTTCTTCAGCTTGTATGAGGCACTGCATGCTCTACTTACCGGGCTGCTACGTCTGTTAGGTAAATTGATTCAGTTGTATATATTTGTCCATGTCTAGGGGAGTTAGGCCATGGCTGACTTGAAGCAAATCAAGGTTCAACACTTTTGCTTGCACTACTAGAATTTTAGTAATACAGTTGGACAATTTTGCTTTGGTGATTGTATTCACCGAGACAAGAATTATGTGTGTTACTGTCATTATGTTGTCTCACCACCCTGAGCAAGTTGGCCCAGATGGTACCACTTCTGACTTGTGTTCAGAATGTGCTTCATTTGAGTATCAGCTGGGACACTGACACCAGACTGAGTTTTTCTGATTTTCATCAGCCTTCCCAGGCATATACCAGAAAGTGTCTCTGACACATGCCATGTCTGTTTGCTTCCACATCATTTCCAATTCGTTATTTACTTAAAATCCTACCATTTGATGCTGTATATTGTGTATTACTGAAAGCATTGTTAAACCATAAGTAAACAAAATTGTAATTCCATAACATTCTTTCCTGATGAAGCAGAAGGAATATTGTGTAATTTATGATCACTTATGTTTTTGTACGAAGTATGTGACAGGCTAAGAGACGTTAAGTGTCTGATGGGCGTGTTTTTTTATGTTGTTGCTATATTTAGAGCAGTTACGATGCTGGATAAATTCAGCAGGAGGGATCGTGTGAGTTAGGAAGCCAGTTGACGAGACTAATATTTCAGCTATGGGATTTCTTCCTTTGGGACTGCCTGAAGACCAAAGTGTATGAGACATGTCCTGCCACCATCCTTGACTTAGGACAGTGGAGTTGGCAGTGTATTGAAGCCGTCCCGAATGACATGCTGGAACATACGTACAATGGCTTCTCTGCCATATCAAATGCAAGAGTGCAGATGTGTTGATGGTGGTTACCTGAAAATTGTCATTTTCAAATGCTGTTTGTTGTAGTTAATTTTCCATTGAGTCAAGGATGTGTGTGTGTATGTTACTGCTACAGGTTTCCTTTAATTTGCAGAGTACCTAGTTGTTTCGTATCTTAATGGACACTTTAGTTAGTGTTGAACAGAAAATTGAATGGTTTATATACGTACTGCTTAGAACAGGTAGTTTTTCCATATGGTAAAAAAGCTGACACTAGTTAAAGGTTTGAGTGAGGGATCATTCAACACTTGAAGCAGTTAGTTCATACAATAATGACCCAACTTTAGCTAAAGGACAGAATGAGGAGCCTATCAACAGTTTAACTAGTTGCTTCATAGCACAAAGGTGTGTCACTGGGTGCATAGGCGTAACGTGGGGAGGGGCAAGGGGTGGCATGTGCCTCCCTCCCCCGATATTTTTTCAACCTAGGGATAGTTTATTTGGTTACTGAATTGAATAATGGCAAATAAAAAAATAGACGAAAAAAAAAAAGAAAATGAAAAACTTGCGTTTTGTGGGACCAATTTTCCCCTCTTTCAAATTTGATTCCTTTGTAAAATAAAGTTCCTGATACCCATGGTCAGTCCATGGTCAGTTGGTCCCCCCCCCAGTTGTATTAGCCAAGGTACACTTATGATTGGGTGAGTAGTCTCTAACATTTTGAAGGAATGTAAGGGACAACACACCAAACAACAGTGTCACATCCCAGAAGATGTGAATCTTCAGCAACACTGCTGCGAGAACCTAAATCTCACATGTGTATATGACACTGAGACTGTAGAGAGAGATGGGAAAGGGGAAAACATTATGGATTTAATTCAGTTTCCGTTCGTATATTCTCTAACTTTTGAAAATGTTCGTGGTGATCTGAGGCCTCTCACATTCTGTGCATCACAAAAACATACACACTGTAGAGCATCATAATTAATAAAGCCTACTTTTTATGTGACTGTGTGTTTCTGTTCTGTCTTAGTGCCATGAAACATGGCTCAGTCACTATTGGTCAAACCACTATTGTTTCATTACTTCTTAAACACTGGAAGATGTGACAGTGCACATTTTACTACTAATATATTTTGTGTGTAGCTTGATTGACTTAGTCTTTTATGTTACAGATATTATTATTGGTGTACCATCCCTGCAAGCTCACAACCTGGACGCAAAAATGCGGGAGGAAAGGTGCCGATATCTGGTTGCTGAATTAGTTTGCCGGGTAAGAGTATGAACATTTTTAGCTCATTTCTGTTTCAAGTTTGAGTAAAATTTTGTCTCTCATCTTAAGGTGGTTCACTGTTTCAATATTTTTGTTGCATTTACAGCAGATGTTTGCAAAATTTACCTTTTATCTTTTTTCTTCTGTCAGTCTGTCCACAACTCAACTTGGTAACTAAGGAATGGATTTTCATGAAATTTGATGTTTAAAATTTTACTGAGAATTTTGGATACATTCCAGTTTTGGTAACAGTCACACTTTTGTCTGACTATTGCGCACAGACAATTGGAAATTACCTACAGAAGTTTTTTTTGTACCGTCGCAGATTACACTAAAATTATTCAGACAGGACCTGTTGTAGATTTGATTTTGTGTGGTACAGAGCGTTGATTTCTGTAACATCAGAGAGTTACTAGTATGGTACCTACAGTCATCTCCTTTTACAAGCTGTGCCCTTTTCTGCACAAAGGCACGTAAACATTTTCAGTGTAGACAAGCCAGTGTATTATCCTGAACATCTTGTCTTCTACAGACATGCAGTATTGTGGTTCTTTCTTTAGCAAGCTACAATTGCTAAGATTCAAGCCTTCTGGGATGTAATGCCATGTAGATTAGTATATAATTACTAAAGTTTAGAGGAGAATTCTGCCTTGATCTTCATCGTAGTCGAAGAAGAGTGTGTTGCACAGAAAAATGTGTGTCTTATGTAGGGGAGAGTACAGGATTTGCATTTGGAGTAGTGGTGCTTGGTAATGGTCAGGGATGTAGGTGGAGCATGCAGGGAAGTTAAGAAGGGGCAGGAGAATGTAATGTATGGAAGAGATGGCTATGTGACCTCCCATGTGGCTCTGTTTGCGGACCAACTGCATCCCAGTTCTCTCTTGGACCCTTTTGTCCCCATACACCGTCTCGTTTTGCCAGTTCCTAACTTGGCTGTGTGTTCTACCTGTGACCCCATTCATTCAATTCAAGGGGCCAGTGTTCCTACTGGATGGCTGTTCTGAACTCCCACCCTTCTCTTGCTCCTATGTAACATACTCATCTTCCACTCAGCTCATCTTGGGTTGCTCTGAGTTTAGCAGTATATCTTGTTGTCTTTGCTGCTGTTTGACTTTGGATGTATGTATGTATGGTTATATCAATGTAAATTAACCTATGGAATATTCTCCTCAAGTATGGCAGATTTTTCCTGAAAAACCCCATATACTGTATGATTTTTCACCTGATGATGACCTTTTATGTTGAAACATGTAGGGAAGTGTGAAAACAGATGTTATAAAAGAAGGATAGTTGTGTTAACTGAATTATTCTTTAATATATCAGGAAATCCTGTAGTTGCACATGGTATATGACACATGACTGAAAGTTTAATTGTAATTTATAGTGATTAGCCTGTAGTTTCTTTGTCCTTGCAAATGAAACATAGTGATTAACATACATGTATGTTCCTGCAGGCTGAGTTTGAGGACTCTTTAGAGTTGCTCTGTGGCTTTGTGCGACGCCAGTTACGTCGAGCCACTATGGAAAAGTTTGAAGTGGAACGAGAGGCATCACACCCCCCAGTTCCTGTGCCATATCTATTTCTTACACCTAAGGTAAGGCAATTCACTATTATGTCTGCCATTTTGATGATGTTTGTGTCTTCTTTTTGTCATCCCCATTGCATAGCATTCAGAATTATGTGGTGATTCCACCATTGGCCAGTTGTCGTGTAGTGTAGGGCTTGGTCAAATCAAATGGACTTTATGTCTGTCACTTTTCCATTGCCTTACATCCCTGTAAGTCTTGTGATGTATTTAACTACCTTCAGCTTTGTATTTATCATCACACAATACAAGTTCAGTAAGTGTGACATATCTGCTTTGTAATATATTTTGTTACAGACAATGATCTAACTTGAGTACACAAAATGGAGTACAAATGAGTTCAAAAATCAAGTCTTTGCAATTCATCAAGATACGTAAGCTACCTAGCAGTGTTGTCACCTGCCAGCCTCGTGCATATTTTTAGTTTATACAACATGCATATTTAAGAGACAGTTGTTTGTAAAATTTTTGTGTCACATTTTTATTAAAAAGCATTTAGAGATTCTTTTTTTCCTTCTGTTTTGTTATGGGGTCTTGCATTGCCCAGTACCCATTTCTTCCGAGCAGATATTACGGTGTTTTGTTCTGCGCTCTTGCTTTAATGACTTCTTTTACCATATAATGTTTAATGAAATCAACAGGGCATTGAGTTGGATTTGCGCTTGTTCAATCGTGATATCATGAGGCGTGCCCTTCCTGTCCTCATGGCCATTTTGGAACGCGAGACCCGTGGGTGGTTCTTACACTTCCGAGAGAGGCTTATCTCCGAGCTTCGAAGCCAGAAGCTGCCAGATGAGGAGATTGAAAGAGTAAGTGTCTTGTATATTTTTGTAACTAGTCTGTTTTCTTTCAGTAGCAGCAAATTTTACTATAGCAAAGACAAGCACATAAAACCATTCTGAGTCTGTGCAGATGCATTAAATTTTTATAGGACACATATAACCCATATATAAAGAACTCTCATCTGGTGCAGTTTATCATGTCACTGTGGTACTATTAACCATTAATATACGGACGTTTAAAAGCCATGCATTCTCCAGTGGCCAGACTTTTTGGGGGATTTAAATCTTAAAATTCCAGACCTCCACAAAAATTTTCTGCTCTGAGTAACATAAAATTACAAAATGCCACAGTGCACAATGCTGCTGTCTTGTTTCAGTGACTCACAAGCAAGGAGGTTGAGATGGGTGGGGCTTGTGGCATGTGTACGGAATAAGAGAAATGCATACAGGTTTTTGGTGGCGGAACCTGAAGGAAAGAGACCACCTGCAAGACCTAGGCACAGATGGGGGATACTATTGGAATGGGTCTTAAGCGGGATGGAAAGGTGTGGCCTGGATTAATGTGGCTGAGCATAGGGATAGGTGATTGGCGGGTATGAACACAAGAATGAGCTCTTTCTTTCCATAAAATGTGGGGAATTTGTTGACTAGCTCAGGAACTATTATCTTTTCAAGAAGGACTTTGCTCCATAAGGTAAGTAAGGAAGGAAAGAACTAAATAGGTCAGTTAGTCATTTTGGTTGGTTGTTTGGTCGGTCGGTTGGTTGGTTGCGGTTACTATTGACTTGGTGTTTCAGGAAGTTAATCAGGCAGTGATGCGGGAATACCTGCAGAGGGTGTATGCGAGCATCCTCTCACACCCAGATTTGGTGGCACTGGGAGAAGGCATTCCTCAGCTCTTGGTTCAGCAGGCACAGTCTGTTATTCTTATGCACAGGTAAATTCAGCTTTATGCGGTTTACGCTTTGTCCTCTAAGAATTGATTGTGAATGGATGTGTACATATGCATGTGCGCACACGCGCACACATGTGTGCATATGTGTGTGTGCATGCATGCCTGCATGTGTGTGTGTAAAAATGTGGAGTAGAGCGCTAAATAGATGGGAAGTTGATGGTGAATACCTCATAGAAACATCTATGTCTGTTGTTTTCCAAACTGTAATTTTTTGTTGTTGTATCTCTGTGGTGTCCATACATCTCATAACAAAAATATTGTGTTAAAAATGTGTGTGTATGTGTATGTGTTTGCATCCTTTATGACAAAGTGCCTGAGTGACCTGTACTCAGGTTCTGAGTCTGTACCATGTCATGCTTGTGAGGGGCTTCAGTGTGAAACTAATACTAAACGTATAGGGGGCATAGTGGGGACTTCGGGGGGTTATTCCTCAAAGTGTATTTCTTGGTTTAATTTCTAAGTTTGTGCAACAGTGTACAGCGAAACCCTGTTACGATGTTTTTGAAAATTCCAAGAAAATCCTGCTTCTTAAGCGCGAAATTTCTTAAAAGGGTAGGACCAAGAAGTTCTATTTTTTAAATTTTTTTGTGAACTTATTACGTATGTATGCTGAACTTGTACAATTTGCAGCTGTCTTAACACATTCTCACTTGTATCTGACCATTTAACCATTTTGTCTGTAATCTTTCATTCACAGTTTTATTTACACCTTTACCTATTATAGTGTTACTGACTTTTCATTCACAAGTTCACATTTCATTCCAGATGTGTACTTTTCCTTGAAATATTTTTGAAGCATGGATTGTTGCTCTTTTTTCAAAAACAGTAACAGTATACATGTTGAGATTCCATAGGTTCGCTTTTAGGTAGACCATAAGAGGTGGTCAGTAGTTCCAGTCACTTTCACTAGTTCTGCAGTGTCTTGAATTTATTTTCTGGAATTGCTGATGTAACTTATCTGCACACACTCACCACAGATGTTTCACATTCACACAACACAACGACGCGTTTATATTACCACCAATAAATTGTATTTAAACAAGTTGTCGCAATGACCACCCACTTATCTCACGTCAAATTGTTCCTGGCAGACAGACATGACATAGCTAATATGGTATGTGTTTTGTATGATTCACAGAATAAGCAGGATTACGGCTCCAAACAACATATACTGGAGATACAGTGCACTTTCTGCGACATAGGAAATGAATTTTTAAATAATATTTATGTGAACTTCAGACTGAAAGGTTAATTCTGCTTTTTCAGGGCTGTTGAAAATGTTCAGCGGAAGCTGGCCAAAATGAAGGAATCTCTGAGGCAGCGCATTGAATACATGTATCCCGTGCTGTCTCGTATTCAGCCCTGGATGAGAAACAAGTTGAGGAATGCAGAGGTGAACAGTTTCTGTGTAATTAGAGTATGATACATTATTGTACAGATTGAAATATACGAAACTATAATTTTCTTCCTGTTTTGTATAGGTGTGAATCGTGGTTCCTTACAGTAAAGGAAAAACACAGATTGAGGATTTAATATTGAGGACAGATGCTATCAGTTATATACGTACAAGTGTTAACAAGGTTGTATTTATTCATGTAACCTTTCCGTCATGTTTTGGTTGACTTTGACCAGCCTTTGGGAGAGTTGTATGTGCACTTGGAAAATTACTAGTGATTGTTGTATATTTTGCACACTTGAAAGAATGGAGACATATACAAATTATTATCAAACGCTGGAAAAGTGTCCTAAAAATGTATATCATAATGGCTTCGTGTGTACAGGCATAGGCATGATAAAAGGTTATAAAAACAATAAAAGGTAGTAAAAACTTTTAATGCATTTATCAAGTTTTTTTATTGCCTCTGTCAGTGTAGTTCAAGTTGTTCAGGTTATGTATATTTAGGATACTTTTTGAACTTTTAATGATAATTGTTATATCTATCTCCATTGATGCAAGCATTCACACTACGTAGGTAGCCACTGGTAATTTCCCATGTCACATGCAATTTTTCCTGAGGATGTTATAGTGTTAATGTGTGCATGAGTTGGTCTCTAGCAATACGTCAACTAAAACATTTCCAGAGGTTTATCTGAATAGGTATGATTTTTTAATGCCTGTAAGAATAGAGTTGATGATATTTGTATACAGTACTGTGAATTATCTGGTATGTGGTAAATTGAGATTAAGTTTAAAATAGATAAGGGTGTTCATGAATAGTGTGCTGAGGTATGGATGTAAGCAGGAGGTACTGGCAAAGACGTGGGAGAAAGATGTATAATGAGGAGCTTCATTTGTAGCCTTGTACCAGATATCATTTGAATGTTTTACTGAATGTTTAGTCATAGATAGAATGATTATTGTGGAAATTCTGCCACTTGTTCTTAAACACTACATGTTTTAGTATTATTGTACCGTCCTCAGGTGAAATATGTACTGTGTTTGAAATATCATTTGTTTTATCACAGACTGTTCTAAGTGCAGTACATGGTACTAATTATTTAAATTGGGTTTAAAATAATCGTAAAATATTAAAATTGCAGGTGTACTTCATACATTAGTAAATGTTTTGAAGTTTTGGGTTATAATCAGCTACACTCACTGATATATCATTTTGCACCACACTGTCATGTCATGTAATATTGTCATACTGGCTGTTCATATATATTGTGTTGGGTATCATTAATGTTGCTGAGAACTGCTGTTGTGTATAGACATTGACCATTTTGGACTTAGTCTTGTGATTCTTTTAGAGTTCGATCCATGTTAGTGTTGTTATCACTAAATAGTGCAATTTGTTGTGTAGTTATATGCTACTTGATGTCATGGGTTGTGTTTATTATATGGAGCCATGTTCTTTGTAAGTGTACCTGGTATGAACTGTGCTAGAGTACAGTTAATACCATGACGTAACACAGCATAAGTGACCGTGGGGTGCAGACTCTCAGATGCTGGAGGGAGTGATTGTGATTAGAAGAAAAAGGCTGAAAATAATATATTGTGTGGAGTATACTTCTCTGTTTTAATATTTTAGGAGTATTTTAACCCTCATTTTAATAGAAACAAAAATGAAAGGTAAAAGTTTCCCCTGTCCACACCATGAAGACATAGGCGGAGAAGAGGTATGGCTGCACTCATTCTTAACGTTGGCAACAGCTGGAGGTGCGTGGTTAAGTTCACACTGCTGTTGCTTTACCCCTGGGATAAAACTGTGGTACCCAGGACAATGTGTGGGTCCCAGAGCCAGTCTGGATATTTTGGAGCATAGAAAAATAATCTGTGCCATTACTAGGATTTGAACCCCAGACTGCTCAGCCCATAGCCTAGGTGGTAAACTGACTCTGCTACCCCAGCTTCAATAAATAAACACACTGCATTTAGAATAGTTTGTGATAATGTGATAGCTATTTCAACTGAAGAGGGTCCTGTACCAAAAAGGTAGTGAGTATGAGGAAGTGAGGAAGTGAAAGAATTTTCACACTGTTGCTGTGTGTGATGGACACATAGTAATAAATTAGACAATACAGCATTGTGGTAAGATATATTATAACATCAGATGATGAAAGCAGTCTGGGTCAGGTAGGCTGGCATCTAGCATACTGTTTGGTCAGGGAATCTCATGGAAGAGCCACTCGTAACACCCAGTCTTGGATGGAACAGTAATATTAAAATTGATCCTAGAAGTGGGAAGGTGTGAACTGAATTGATATGGCTCAGAATGCTAACCATTGATGGGCTGCTGTGGAAGTTGTAATGACCTTTGTGTTTTATAGTAGTTGGATAATCTCTGAATTAAGTGAGTGGGTGTATGTTTCTGAAGATTGACTCTACTCCGTGTTTGTTATTTTTATCTGAATCTTATTTTGCTTTCTCCTACAGAGTCACTTTATAGAGGAATGTCAGTGGAGTGCACATGAAGAGGCCCTTGCACTGTGCAGCAACCAGCGATTGCATCAGACAGTATACTTTCTTAACAGGGATCTCACTTTCATGAGGGAGGTAATTATTTGTACTTATTTTGATACCACCTGATGTTTCTGTTGCTGCTCATGTTTCATTTGTTAATTAATTATATCATGTGATGTGTGTATGCCGGAAGGGACTCACAGTATCCATTAAAGAACTGGGGGCTGAAGAAAGGATTTGATCAACCTTCAGCATCCAGAAGGGGATACAGTGTCCTGTAAAGTGTATATCCTTAACATCCAAATGGGATATGTCTTTCCTGTTATGCTGCAATGTTTTTAAAATTTCCTGTATTTAGGAAAACTATTGTTATTCTATATATTTGTTTAAAATGACTCTGTGGGTTTACTAGCTTGTCTGAGGTTTACTTCTGGTTCACTTGTCCACTTCGGAGTTGTGGTTTTGATTACTAACATGTGTATGAGTTTTGCAGCAGTTCTGAGTTGTTTATAGACTTCTCCAAGCAGCCATACTTATTTTATTGTTTCTCAGAGCATCACATTGAGGCAGATATGTATAAGGACCTTATGCCAGTACCCATTGAATAGGAGGCTGGCTGGGCCCTGTAGCTTGTCTGGACGTTGCGGAGAAGGTGCAAATCTCGTGTGTCTGCTGGGATTCAAATCTGAATCATCCAGCCCGTAACCTATGCACTATACTGGCTACCCTATCACAGTGTTTTGATCATGTTACCCTATTTACTCGAATATAAGACAAGGTTTTTTCCCCTAAATTTGGTGCTTAAATATGTGAGGTCATCTTAAATTCATGTATGAAGTGCTGAACTAGACTTGCTTTGTACTTGACCACGCCACACCGGATCGCTCTGCACTGGACCGTGGCCAGCCAAACCATGGCTTGCATTGCCAAATCATCATGTGTTGATGAAAGAGAGAACAGAACATGCCTAAAGTTATTTAAATGTATTTAAATGAAAAGAAAAATTTATGATGTATTTATAAAGTCAAACTAGAAAAGTACAAACTGTATGGTTTTGTAGTGCCGCAAAGCCCGGGGTACATGTTACCACCCCTGCCTCCACTGGGTTTGAGTACTAATTATACTAATTGGTAGTGAGGAGTGGTGGTCGCCATGGGTTGGAGTAGCCACACAAGCAAGCGAGGAAGATCCAGTGGGTGCAGACTGTTGGGCTTTCTTGCAAAACTTCATATTGCAAAGCACTGTGTTATGAATAATCATTAGTCTAGAATAAAAATGTCACAACTAATGCAATTTATGAGTTCTGTACAGGAGTACACTGCCAAAAGTTACTTGTTTTAACAGGAAAAGTGTCATAACTAATATTGCACTCTTAGCCGTGAGGAAGCATTAGTGTCACTGTTCTTCCCAGCAGAATATTTTTTCTTGGCAATGTTTTATTTTTGGGCGATCATCTTAGATTTGGATACATACATTTTCCCTTGGCAGAAGTGTTTTTTTGGGGGGTTGTCTTTGATTCAAGTCATCATCAATTCAAGTAAATACGGTATCATTATATTGTCACCATCTTGATTCAGAGAGAGCCAGTACTGCTGAAAGAACTCTGTAAGGTGAAGACACCCACTCGCAGCTTCCAATGGTTAACTCAGATCTGGTTACCGAGTAACTGGATTGTTAGACGTAACTTCCAGGGCCAGTCTGAAGTAATTCCAACTGTTCAGAGTGCAACAGCCACTTCCATCACCACTCCTCGCTCTGATCCCAGCCAAGTAAGTATTACTCATTGAAGTTTTCCATGTGTTTAAATGCATGTATCCCAGACTGAATTCTTGTAATTGTTTTGTGTAATATTATGGCTTGCAGAGTATTAAATTAGGAACGTATTTTTGTTTCAGCCTGTGTTCCTGGTGGAAAAGGAGGTAGTTCGCACAACCACAACCAGATGGCCAATGTGGAGGTGGATTAATTACTGTCATCGTACCTGGAGTTGGACCTGGAATGCCATGTTCTTCTTTGGGGTTAGTGACATAACTCATGTGACTTGAATTTATTGCTGATGAATTTCAGAATTATGTCATCATGAAGATTACTGTTTTGAGGGTTGTGACTTTGTGTGTGCTTTGCGAGGTAGATACCGTTGTATTGAAGGAACCTCCTGCCTCTGCCTACAGTGTGAAGCTGCTAGAGGAGAAAAATTTTCTTATGTTTTGTTTTCATACATGTGCTTTTATGATCTCTTGTTCAGAATAGTGGTTTGCAAAATCTTCACATTACCAAATGTTCAACCTAATTTTTTTTTACAGTTGCATGGACCTGCTGTTGCCCTGAGCAAAAAAATGTATATACAACCTGACGACCGCACAGCACTTTAAAAGTTTTTGTAATATGCATAGTAAGAATATTTACAATGAAAATTAAAAAATTCCAGTTGTGCGGCAGCAATTCAGTATGCACAGGAGAATTTCAGTTACTGCGCAGCCACGTGCCTGCACAGCTTAGAGGGAACATTTCATATGTTTCACATTATGGAAATTGTTTCCAGATTGTGATCCCATGGTGCAGTCCTGTAGGACTTCGAGCCTTATTCTGTGCGGATCCTTTCATGCCTGACCTGGAGTTGTCCCAAGTCAATGGCACACTGTTCCCACGCAAGTCATCTCTCACACCAACTCTGTGCTCGAGGCTACTTGCACTGTGGAGACACATATCAAAGTCTCGAACACACTTTGAGACCAAGCCAGATACAGGTGAGGTTAATTCCTTCCCATTTCTTATACTAGAACATTTGTAGTTTGTTACAGTAAATCCTCATTAATTTAAAAGGAGTTGATTCAAAATACCATATAATTTGAAGCATGTGATTTCTCCAGTATTGAACGTAGGATTTTATGTATTTTATAATGCAGTTAATTCAAAACATTGTTGATTTGTAATTTGAACATATATGACAGCCGTTTGATTACTGGAGTGTGAATAATTAGAAACACAGTAAAATTCGCTTAGGATCATCCCAGTTAAGGCATTGGAATCATTTAGTATCTTAAGTTCTTCTACAAGATTAACACGGACACTACTTTTTTATTGTGTTTTTAGCCTAAAAGAATCTCTCATGTAAGGAGGATGAAAACTTCATGTTGCAGTGAATTCGTATCCATTTCATACATTTTCCATACCATATCTTATTTTCCTGTACTTCTTGTTCTTTCAGTTTGTTCCCCACCATAAAGTGATGAAGTAACACCCTCAATTTGTAAAGTTAATCATCAAGTTTGTTTCCAGTATTCTGTGGTCCCACATTGAGTGGCATTAACTTTTTTCTCCAAACATATTCACATTTTCAATGATTGATTTTGTTGAACGTATAGAATGGCCCATAAGTTAGTTATCCCAGGTAATAAAATGTACACTCAAATATGATGTACTGACTTGTAGGCTATCCTCTACTTATTTAAGAAATGTGCTATCAATGTGACTCCAAGGACTTAAAACTCTCAACTAAGTATCCCAGAAGCATATATTGGCCTGTAAAGCTTTCTTTTCAGTTACCAGCTAATAAATAAGGGAATGACTGTCAAAAATGTAAGTGGATCCCATAAAATGTATATGATTTGTGTTACTTGGGAAGTTTAAATTTTCTCATCCTGTGGGTTGGTTCAGCAGTAACTGTCACAAATTGCATTTGAGAGATACACAGTTTATATCTTGGCAGTTTTGTGATGTCTTCGTTAGTCTCTCAGACATGTATTAACGTAGGCTATGACCGCCTCCCCAAATGCCTCTATTGATATGTAATTCATAGTCATTCTGCTGTATCTTGTACAGTGCTACGTAATATCAGCAGTGGGTATAACATAATATTACCGGAAATTTTAATCACATTTGATTCTCGAAACGCTTGTGAAAGTGGTTGATTTGTTACATTGTAGGTATGGCGGATACTGTTCAATATCTCAGGTGTGTGCAGTGTAATTGTAGTATGTTGCCACTGTAAAGTCAGAATCTACTGTGTGGAGTTTTTTTGAATATTAATTCTGCGTAGCGTGTCTTGCATGTACTTGTACTTCAACAGAACCAGATATATTTGTCTAAAACAAATTCACCTAATCCATGCGCAAAAAAAATTGTATTGTTAGAGGTCATCTATCATCATGCACCCAACATTTCTTCCCTCTCTTGTCAAATTCTGTCATTTACACATAGCAGTTTTTGACTTGACAGTGACAGTATGTAACATAATCCCAGGTATTTGTTTGTCATTATTCTTACAGAATGCTTGTATTTACATTAGTTTTGCAACATCTGTATCTAATATCATGCTGAAGTTTCCCCAGCAATATAAAACTGCATAAGCATTATGTAACTTACTGGTTGCAGGTTTCATTGGTAAAGGCATGACAAGACATATCAATCGTTTATGGAACTACATTGTAAAGGGCCTGTTGGGAACTCTTGGCATTATATTGGTATTCCCAGTCATCTGTTTGCTGATCAGCTGTGGAAGTCTTGCTATAACAGTTACAGCCATCTTTTGGTAATATATTACTCTTGTTAATATTTGTAATGGAATAAGAAATGGCATCTTGAGATTGTAAAATATCTAAGAAATACACATATCCATGAATATTCTCTGACATTGTGTACAGTACAGTTGTGCATTAGCCCTTTAAAGATGAAGCGTATCTGTTTTATATAAGGACTCAGTGCATACTGCGCTGTAAACACTCTCCACTTCAGTTATAAAAACCGATCTCTTAATGTTTTATAAGGCAAAAGTTGCTGTTTGTTCTGAGATCCGTACAAAACACATAAACACAATGTGGGCACCACATAGAATTTTTTAATGTTAAACCTGGTGGTATGTAAAGTTACTGCTAGGCTTTAAAAGGTTAACATTTCAAAGAACTGTGTTTGCTATTTGAATGCATGTGGGAAAACACCCAAAGAAATACATTTAAATGTTAGGCAAGAAGGAAATTTACACATTTTTAAGACATGGTGCATAATGTCTGTTTTATTTTCCACAAAATGCCATTTATTTCATAATTTTATCTTTTTGTATTCAAATAATATGTTTTTCATGAACTGTGCACTAAAATTTAAACACTCATCCTGATGGGATGAAGGTTAAACCCATTGCAGTAAAATCTGCGATATCCGGCACCTCCGGGACCAAAGGTTTGCCGGATATCGCAGTATTATGGATATCAGAATATTATGCCTAATATGTATCTCAGTGTACCTCCTGGACAGGCCGGTTTTTTCCTTTATCATTAACACTACTATTTTCTGCTTTTTACCATCCCCTTCCATGACAGATGTGAAACATTCCAGGCATTGCACTGTAAATCGCTGTAACAGGCGAAGGCAATAAAGCAGCTGATAGTACCACACTACAGTATCCGACAACTCTTTGTCAATTTGCAGGTTAATAGAGATTTCCATATAATCCAATACTGGATATTGCAGATTTTACTGGACATTCTGTGCTAGGTTTGATATTCTGACAGTAGTAGCAGCAGTGAGGATTCAAGCCTTCTAGCATGTTATGCCATATGAACTGATGGAGGTCTGCTCATGTTAGAACTTTAGATTTACCTGCCTGCCGCAAACGGGCTTTGAACGGAAAGGTTAGAATTAAATGTGTTTCTTTAGTCCATGTGAAGTTTGAATTTCATTTATTCTTGCCTGAATGAAGCCCAATATATTGACAGTCTGCTGTGACTATCTTGTTGGAGATACAGTCATTTTCATGCATAATGAGTTAACGGTACAAAGTACTGGACACCAAATTTGTAAGGTATTATTGGAACTGTCCCTGGAAGCGGGCAAGTATGAAAATCCCTGAGAAAATGAAGTCCTTGAGATACATTTCTGGATCCCAATCAAACTGACTTTTCTGTAAGTGACTTCTACTGCCAGAATTAACCTCATTCCAGTGCTACTCACTGCATGTTGTTGTTACAGAGACATTTTGGAATTAACACTGTCACCGAGTCAAACAGAGGCTTTCCTGCGTTGCCACATGTGTGTTCCACGTAGAGGACATTCGTATTCCTGACCTTAAAAATTGCATCCACATTAAAGGATGAATGTGTGATTTCTCATACATTAACCATGCCCAAACCTGAACACTAGGTCCAGGTGCATGGAGACATCTATTGACTGGTAAATTAAATGCAGTGGTACCTTGGTAATCCAGATCCTGGTGATCAGGATCTCCAGGTGGTCTGGACAATTTTGGGCCAACAATAACTTAGTATTTCCCCTGAAATTGTTATTACAGTGCATTGTCATCATCATCGTTTACTGTTAGGTACAGTATTTCCACTGTAAGAAGTTTTACTTCTGGCAATGAATGATGATTTTTACATGCATTTACAAAATTGCGAAAAGTGATCATTAACTTGTTATGTCTGTGTCTGTTCATCCACATGGAACAACTCTGCTCCTGCTGGACAATTTTCATGAAATTTTATATTTGAGGATTTTTTGAAAATATCTGTAGAAACTTCAAGTTTCGTTAAAATCTGACAATAATAATCGGTGCCTTACATGAAGACATTTGTATATTTATGATAGTATCTGGCTGAATTGTTCTTAGAACAAGACATGTTTAAGACAAAAGCTATAGAGAAAGTCAAAACACTATTTTTTTCAGTAACTTTTTCCTGAAAATTGTGCCATTTATGAGATAATGTGGAAGAATGTGATAGAGCCAGACAGGCCACAGATGACAGTATAATATGACACATGCGCTTTGCATGCTGAATAACTATGGCTACAGACACACACTCATAATATTGAATACTTATTGCATTTGCACAGCAACAGTGGTTATGCAAATGCACCTCAATGTTATGTTCATATGTACATTGCGTGTCTCATTGTATGTTACAAATATCACAGAGCTTCAATGGGTGGTCCACATATGCAGGTAATCTGGACCACCCCTCCCCCCATATAACCTGGATGACAGAGGGATTACTGTAGTTACCGACATTATGGAAGGGCATAGGGCCTTGATCCTCAGGGTCAAGAAGTCCAAGAGAAAGGGACACATACTGTTTGGTACTGAGCATGCTAACCCGTTGAGTAATGTGGTTAATCTATTTGTGAGGTGCTTAGTTCATATTTCTTTGCCAGGACATTGGCTGTGCTAACTGAGGTTTTTGTGGTTTTCTTCAGTTCCCCCAAGCAGACACTGGAGTGATATGTCAGTTGACCATTGGTATCAGTATATTTGCTGTAAATATGGCACTACCATAAGCAGTTGATTTGATAATGTATGTTGAATTAGATATGTTTATGAACTGAACTTTACTCCTTGAAATGTAGAAAAAAAAATCCAGTCCAGAGTGTTGTTTCTCAGTTGGGGACCATGAAATTCCTGGGAGAGATTCTTCAAGTTGATCCTACTCAGTAGAATGTAATGTTTTTCTTTTTTCCCATCAGGCTTTTCCTAATCTCAGATTTATTATTGTTGCTGTAGGGAAATATTGTTTTTCTAATAAATTTTTACGCTGACTTAACCTTTGAACACTTGGTTGGTGAATTTTGTATGTTGTGTACCGCGCATATTTACAAGTTCATTAGACCTAACCAACAATTATGCACAAAATTCACGAAGTTATATTTACATTGACATTATCTCTACACATTTCAATGGACATGGAAGATGATGGCATGTTCATTGAAACATGTAGGGATAATGTCAATGTAAATATAACTTTGTGAATTTTGTGCATAATTATTGGGTTGGTCAAATTAACTGGTTGGTATTTAAATTTTAGCGCGTCATTAATGAGAAATGTTGGTATTATTTGAACAGAAAAAGGTAAAATTATGAAACAAATGGCATTTGGTGGAAAATAATACAGATTATGCAGCATGTCTCAAAATGAAGTAAATTTCCTTGTTGTCTAAATATATAACATGGATTTTCGTGGGTGTTTTTTTTACATGTATTTGCATATGTGAATGCAGGTTGTTTAATGGTTAATAAAGGTTTTTACAGTTTCGTAAGGGGTACATGGTGCCAGAAGGGTTGAGGAACATCAATTCAGAGGGTCACACAAATGGCAAAAAACCATACAAACAAGGAATTGATTTTGTTGCTATAAGTTACATGAAATTTTATGTTTCATGTATACTAATTTTCACTGTCAATACGTAGCAAATACAATAGAATTTTGTGTGTAGTAAGGGATGTCACATTGTGTTCTATCTTCACCCCTCGTGACATTTGCTAGGTTAGAAATTTATATTAGGCCATGACTGATTTCCTGTCACATATTTCCCATTTCATTATTCACCGATCTGCTATCTGATGCTATATAGTCTGAGATATGGACAGCTCTTTAAAGTAAACCATAAGTAAATAAAAGTGTGCCTATAAATAGAGTGAATTGTTTATTTCTGAATGTCCTGAATTGTGGATTTTAGTTGAGGGCTTTGAATTTAATATTTTGCAGGATGCCGGTTGTAACACTGGGGCTTCACTTATTCATGGCACTGATTTATGACCTGGACAGCCCTGATCAAAGCCGAAATCGTTACTTGGTGATGCTGGAGGCAATACTGTGGAATATCGGACTCCAGGGGTGTGTTCAACCACTTGCTGCCTTGTTTGTAGCTTTTGTGGTGTGTCCTGTTATTTCTCTGACAGTTTTAACAGGTAAGCTTCAGTTTCTGTTTGTTACTTATAGGGCTGAGTCCTGTCTAAGATTGTCAGCTGGCGTGTCATGTTCAGAATCTTATAGATTTACAGTGTAATCTCTGTTGTAATACAAAGGTTCTTAACCTATGTGTCATAATGCAAAATGTGTCACTATGCTATCTTTGGTGGGTTTCCACGATCCTTTTTACTAAATCGAAGTTTCTGCCCCCATGAGCATACAGGTTGTAATGTTTTGATTGAACAACACTAAAATCAGCGTGAAGTGAGCAGCGGGTTGTGAGTTTGACCTCAAGTGCATATGAGAGTTTACCAACATCTTTGAGAATCCCCATTCCCTCATACTGCCGATTCCCTCCATCAGTCCCTCCACTTTGTGACTTGTCAAGAACATTCTACAATGAAATATATAAACAGGATCTCTTTGCTGTGCACTAAGTCTGGTATTAATTGTTGTTCCAATCTATTGAGCTTGAAGATTGTTTCAGAATAAGTATTTTTTACTGTGTGCTTTGTGAATGATTGTGATGGCATGTGTTTTCAATGATGAATTTAATGTTACGTTCGACTAACCTTTAAACGACCTACATTCACACATTCGAATAAGGATTAAAAAAACAGCTCTAGAATTTAATTTTATATACAGTGAAACTCGCTTAAGAAAAACCTGGTTAAGAAAATTTCATGCCTAAGAAGTCAGGATAAAAAAGCACCAGAATTCTCTCATTTCATTAAAATTACCCTTTTAAGAAACTTCCCGCTTAAGAAGTAGGATTTTCTTGGAATTTTCAAAATTGTCCTAACAGAGTTTCACTGTATTTAGGTGACAAGGAAATTTACTGCCTTTTTAAGACACGCTGCATAAACTCTGTTTTATTTTCCACAAAGTGTCATATAATTCATAATTGTATATTTTTCTGTTCAGATAACACTGTTCTTAAAACGTGTGCTAAAATTTAAATACCAACCCATCTCTTTAAAGCTTAAATATTTTGAACTTATTTTACCTCATAATATGTCAAAACTTTTGTACAAACGTGGGTTTTCAGACATAGGTTTCTCAAATGTGGAATCGTGAGTCATCCTGTGTGATCTGTTTTGAAGTACTGAGTAGTGAATCACTGAAGCAGAGTAAGCTTAAGCAGCATCTAGAAGCTAAACATAACACGTTCACTGACTAAAACTAGAGCTGCTTTGAAAGGAAAGAGCAGCAAATCAAATAACAGCGATTCAATGCTACAGACCCTAGCATTGTATATTGTGTGAACAAGTCAGTCTGGTTTCTTATCATGTTGCATGGCAAATTGCAAAGCAGAAGACACCACTTGCGATTAGCAAGGAAGTACAACTACAGTATGATGTAAGAAGCAGTCTTCCAAATACACAACGACACTTTGAAAACTTTCAAGGCTTGGTCAGTGTCAAGTTTCGTATGAATACACCAATGACTGTTTCAATTTTGAGCTCTTCTTCTAATATTTGTGTTTTTACAAAGGTATTATGTAAGCAACCCTTCATCATGGATATTTAAGAACCCCAAAACTCTTGGTGTCTGTCATAGTATTTTTATAAAGGCTGGTTTAATTTTTGCAGCACGTATCTTAAATTATGTAAATTTTGAGCTGTATAATATAGACAGCATTTTTACAACATGTTCATACAAAAATTAATTGTAATCTGACTATAGTATCTGAACAGACTGTGTACAGGAACTCCAGGAAGCAAATTCAGAGTGTTTCTTTGTGTGGTAATACTTGGTACATCCATCCAAACAAAAAGAAGCTTCTCAATCAGGACACCACTAGGTAGATTCCTTCCTTACACGTCACATTGAACTCATGATATATTTTGTCTGAGGTTTTGCCTTTTTCCCAGTAGTGGGAATGTTCTCCATACAATGATGATTGAGTCTTTTTAGGAAGTGGCTGGGTAGACAGACAACCTTACACAGGATGGGAGACTTATAAATAGCATAGAATTATGAGAAGTAACATTCAGTATTCTTTTAAACAGTTTTGCCTACCACTTTGAAAGTTTCTTACATACCAGGGAAAGGTAGGTTGGAATCTTACCCAGGTCATTGGCTGTCTTGATTGAGGTGTTTATCAGGTTCCTCATTCCTTCCAGCAGATGCAAGATCGTACCTCATTTAGGTCAATACCCCTTCTGTCCAAACCCTTTGCAGTTCATCGTTTGTGAATCCTGCCATTCAGTACTATACAGTGTGAGTTACAGACAGCATTTTAAAGTTACCAACAGAAAGAAACACAAACATTATATTTATATTACTTGTTGAATGCCACATGTAACCTATGCTGGTAACAGCTTGTTATTAAGTAAACCACAAATGGATCTTCATCACAGTGTGTGTGATGCACGGGGATGCTTCAGTCAACCCATTTAGTAAAATAGAATAGAAATGTTTGCCTTAAAGGTGGTACTGTAATTGACTGCCACCATGTATCGTGTTCATGTTGCCTGATAATGGCTTCAGAGTAAGCTGAAACATGTAGCCAGTACATTTTTGTTTTATTTTATTGAATGTTGTATTGACTGAAGCACCGTCATTTATAGAAAAATGTGCTGTGTTAATGGTTTGATAGACAAAGGAAAAATTACTTAAAGATGCTGGAAGTATAGGGAAACTTATGTGACATATTGAATCAAAGAAAAAGAAGATCTGGAGTAGAAAGTTTGACATTGAATATTGCCATAAAAAAGTGTAACTGTAACATTGTTTGCAGTGGGAGTGTTGCGGTACTGGCTACGACTTGTATGGGATACAGCCACATTTCACCTGCTGATAAAGAAACGTGGTAGAGTCCCAGCATGTGACAGCCTTGTTGTGAAGCGAATAGCAGGGCCAGGTTTGGCATCCAACTACTTCTATCAGGCAAGTCTTCATCTACAGTTTCTTATGTTTGTTTATTTTCTTTATGAGTCTTTGCATGCTCTTAGCGCGCAGTCCAAGAAATGAATGAATAGTGAGGAGTGAGTAGCAAGGGGAACTTTGTAGACACTTTAGCTGCTAATTCTGTTTGTGCATTATTTGTATTCTGTGGAATGAAGAACTGGGAGCAGGGTAAAAGTACTGTATTGTACTCTCTGTGCAACAAAAATCAAGTGCATGCATTTTTCTGAGTCTAAAGCATGAAGTGATGTAAGCACGTAGCTTTTATTATAATTCCAATCATCTCTTAATTTCCCTGTCTTTGTCTGTATGGGTTTTCTCTGCCATCCCTTTATTAAAGTTACCTACATCAGATATCTTAACCAGATACCAGTATGTCCCTGTAAGTTGAAGACTGACGTGGAATGAAATTCACTAATTTTAAAATACCCTATTTCAAATTTATGTGCCCCTGATCCGTCACATTTTCAGTCCTTATAATAAGTGCTGTTACAGCTGCATAAGTAGCTGTCACTGAAGGAGTTACACGTTTCCTGTGTTTTATAAGTACACAGTCAGGGTACGTGTATGTTCCTTAGAATCACAAAGCTTTGAGATTTTCGTACCAAATCATTTGTGTTTGTTTGGTGTATCCCATTTAAGGTGGCAGATTCTGAAGAGCAGAGTAATTTTCTCAGCGTGGAATGTGTAGCTGGGCTGTAATATTTAGCGTATACGTGCTTGAGCTAAACAGATGTAGTTCTTATTTTCCCATTCATAATTTTGTTTGTTCTGTCATATTTATTTTTGTTGTCATGAAGTGCAGAAATCTCAGTATATGAAATATTGTTTAATTTTTTCCTTAAAAGGCTGTAAAAAATTGCACTAGTATGGACAGCTGATCTTTCAATGTGTGTCACGTCCCATCTGCAGAGTAATAGGTAAGACAAAGTCCCTCTCCTCTACAGTTGCTTCACTGTGAAGTCCAAGTGCTGGTGATAATGTGTAGATGAAGACAATGAAAACACAGAAAATTGTCACGTTTTGACTGACACAGTGGGATGACCTCTCCAAAGAATGCTGGTGATAATATCTGTTTTGCTTTTCCACCAGCATTTGTGTAATTTCAAGGAGAAAGAGCGTGAAGACACCAGTGGGCTAGAGTATTTATAATGTACAATACCTGATTTTGTTATAACACGCTGGGACCCCCTATAAACCTGTGGATTACAGTTGCGGAAGTTTGAGAATATGTACTGTCAGTCAACTGCATGCAGCTCATGCCAGTAATATCTTGTTCTGTGTCACTGTGAGAAGAAATGTCTTTAGACAAATAAGTATCAGAATCATTGTCTGAAGTCAGTTATTGTGCCACATCTAGTTGTTCGAGGCCATTGTCAGAGCCGCTCTTGCACTTGAAACGAATGAAACAGATTGTGCTGCATATCCAAAGCTTTGAAAGTAGGAGCTCTTCTTTGTTCATAGCTCCAGGCAGTGTTATGTTCTGCCCAGTCAAGAAATATGAAAGTCTTGCTCTCTGTCCACTGACTCTATCAGAAAGAGAGACTGAAATGTCTGAAGCATGGGCATAGCCATGAGATGGCAATACATAGGAGTTGCACATAAATTCATACTGTTAAAAAAATAATGGAATAAAAATATGCACAGCAGGCATTTTCTTCCCATTCGTGATTTTAAATATTGAAGACAAAACAAAATCTAGCAGTAGTAAATAGCATTCATTATGAATTAATTTTATTTCCATTAAAAGCACACATTTATACAATGATAACAATTTTTATGGACAACCCATATTTCAAATCACTAGCGAATCACCTCCAGGGGTTTACGTATACGAAGGTCGTTTCAAACCTTTATAGGATCCAGTGCCTTGGTAACAAGTTTTGCCACGTATTGTGTATATGGTCCCTAGTTTATCTGGTGCATGTTGTTGTTCACGTCCTGTTGGCTGCCTGTCACAAGGACATGGCTGTTGCATTGAGCTTTGTACACCTGATCTGTCACAGAGGGTTATATGTCTCTAGTCATGAGCTTAGTCTTCAGTCCCAGTGGGAATACAATTGCAACATCATGCACTTCTTTTCATTGTGAATGCTAAATATTGATCCTATAAAAAGTGTCATAAATCCAGACAAAACATCCTCATGCACATTCCAAAATTGAAAACAGCTTTCTAAGAGTTAAGCTGTAGACAAAAAATGAACATGCGTGTGATATGTGCCAAAGAAAAACTATACAGAATTGGTACGAGACTGGAAACATCCATGAAAATTGTTGGTTCATCTTGCACAGAAAGGGGGCATATCTTCATCATCTGCATGTATTGCAATGAAATTGCTGCCTTTGCGTCCGTATAAGGTGACTGGTTCATGAGCGCTATGACACAGATTATGAAGCAAGAATGAATTTTGTGAACTGGTACTTTCATGTGGTGCATCATGGATTAACCCGTTAAAGACGAAGTGTATCTGTTTTATATAAGGACTCAGTGCATACCGCGCTGTATACACTCTCCACTTTGGTTATAAAAACCAGTTTCTTTATGTTTTATAAAGCAAAAGTTGCTGTTTGTTCTGAGATCCACACAAAACACATAAACGCAATGTGGGCACCACGTAGAATTTTTTAATGTTAAACCTGGTGGTATGTAAAGTTACCACTGGGCTTTAAAAGGTTAATAAACTCCACTGTTTAGCGATGCAACTTGGTTTCATCTCCATGGATGTGAGAACTGTGAATAACAGTTTTTGGTCTGCAGAATCTGCAGGGGGCCATTACATGATGATAAGGGTGGTGTGTGGCATGCTGCTTGTGTAACTAGAATTATTAGTCCTGTGTCATCTGTGAGACCATAAATTAACACTGACATGTTAGATATTCTGACACTACTTTTTGATCACCTGTCCAATTGCAAGAGAACCTGTGCCTTTTCTCAGTTAGGTAGTGCTACTGCTCATACAGCAAACATTTCCGTGCGTTGTTGAGAGAGTGTATTTGGTGACAGAATAATAAGCCAGGTATTGTAGCCTATACATTTGCCAAATTTGAACCCATACACTTTTATTTGTGGGGCATGTTAAAGGATAAAATATATGGTAATAATCCTTACAGTAAAGACAACATGAAAAAACATTAAGGACATAGTGTCTTCAGTGTTATTGGTAGAATTTCAGTGTGCAGTGCAGAGTGTGTTTGTTGGGTGTGATATATATCTGTGAACTGAAGGAACCCATATTTTCTAGCATAGTCTTTAAATGTGGTGAGTAAAAACCTAATACTAACTACAGCGCATTAAACTAAATCTTTCCAGTACCTGCTTAATATTTTAATGATAAGAATATTTTGGTGTGACATTTCAGTTTTGCAGTCATAATTCCAATACTACAAAGTGTGTATATTTCTGCATAACACAATTTATTCTACTTGCATGTATAAAATTCTTACTGGCAGTTTGGAATTGTGTTCATTGATTGAAAAATGAGTAAAGCAGTTGCTTTATTAGAAAAATAAGGAAGACACTGTGATGTGGATACTTTGCAGATCCGGCCTGAGCAGGCACTTGCAGCTTTTGAGGCCAAAATGGAACTGGATGAACTTGCCGCATATCAGCATAATATGGAGCAGATGATATTGCAACCACAGAAGGATTTCAGGTTTGTTATTTTTGGTGTTATAGAAAAGGTTTGTGTGTTACTGAAGGCACCACAAGTTGGCTTCCAGAATTTTCAGACTTAAAGTCAGTATTTCATGTTCCGGACTCCATGGGCTCTATTGTTCTTGCTTTCACACTGACAGCTAAATGGAAATGTGTGCCTGGCTGCCTTGTTGTTTTACATTCTGCAAGAAAATTAATTCAACAGAAGCTGCCTTTCTGTATTCTTTTTTTAAGATCGATTGCCATGCATCTTTTCAGAATCCCACAATACTTTAAATGGTGCTAGTATTGCTCACACACAACAAGTTTGTGCACTCATCATGCTATTTTATTCATCACTCTCGAAAGTTAAAAATTGGGAATTTGTGTTGCCATCCTCAGTCATGACATTAAGCCACATTTTACAAGTCATTTGGTCCAAAACTTGAAAGAATGCGGATACATATCATGATGATCTTTTTTGCCTGTTGTTTTGCCTTATGAAAAGCAGGTGGGCTAAACACTGTCCTTAACCCAACTTATATCTTAATCATATGGAAAAATGTTGCAACAAAGTTGCTGCCACATCTCGTATGGGAAAATTTCTTGAGCAGAGTTGTCATGAGTGGGTTCTGCTGTTGTTCCCTTCTAACTTTGCATACTAATTGCAACATTATGGGACGTATTTCAACAGGTTACATGTTTTTAACTTAGCAAGTCCAATCTGTGATTATTATTGAATGATACTAATGTTACCAAATCTCATCCCCATAAACATTAGCATGATTTGTTCTTGAGAAATAGCAGTGTTCCACAGCATTTGTTCTGGTGTGTACAGAGGGTGTAGGATGCCAGTCATGTGGTATTTAGCGAGAAATCCGTGCACACTCAAAGCAGAGTGACCAAGATCTCCAGAATGCATTTCTATTCATTGTAGTGTGACTGCCTGTATGCAGAGGGAAGACTTGAAGGAACAGGAATAAACGAGGACAATGACAGATTGTTTTCTCATAATCTAATGATCGGGTCCATTAATTTGTATTAAATATTTCCCACACTTCCACATTTTTAACAATAACATTTTTTTTTTTAGCCAGTTTGTGGAGGCATGTTTTGGTCCATTCTCGGCCCAGCTTGCAAAGGTTGGGCCATACAGAGCATTGGAGAAAGAAGCACAAGATCTTATAGGAGCACTTCACGAGAAACTTGAACGTCGACGAAGAGATTTGCAAACTGGGCTTGGAGTTGGTGTGAGGAGTAAGATTAAACTTACCACACTGGAGTTGAAAGTATGTTACATTTCAATAAAATTAACATTTACTTGCATAGTGGTGATTATTAGCATAAATAGCTGCATTGAAAGGAATGTATTGTTATAATACTTTATTACATACAGTGAAACCCTGTTAAGACATTTTTAAAGATTCCAAGAAAATCCTACTTCTTAAGCGGGAAATTTCTTAAAAGGGTAGGGCCAAAAAGTTCTATTTTTAAAATTTTTTTGTGAACTTATTACATATATATGCTGAATTTGTACAATTTGCGGCTGTCTTAGCACATTCTCACTTATATCTGACCATTTAACCATATCGTCTGTAACCTTTCATTCACAGTTTTATTTACACCTTTACCTATAGTGTTACTGACTTTTCATTCACAAGTTCGCATTTCATTCCAGATGTGTACTTTTCCTTGAAATATTTTTCAAGCATGGGTTGTTGCTCTTTTTTCAAAAACAGTAACAGTATACATGTTGAGATTCCATAGGTTTGCTTTTAGGTAGACCATAAGGGGTGGTCAATAGTTCCAGTTGCTTTCACTAATTCTTCAGTGTCTTGAATCTATTTTCTGGAATTGCTGATGTAACTCATCTGCACACAGTCACCACAGATGTTTCACAGTCACACAACACGACGCATTTATATTACCACCGATAAATTATGTTTAAACAAGTTGTCACAATCGATCACCCACTTATCTCGCGTCAAACCGCTGTCCCCCAGCAATGTGTGACTCCCGCCAGCGCGCACCTGAACTTCTAATGTTATTGGCTGCCTTAGTTTCCACCAAGTCTGAGGCTGTTGAAGTGGCAAAACGTTGCCAAACACAGGCTCATGCAGGTCACGGAACAGCTAGGATCAGCTTTTGGCCAGCCAATACAGTTTTTCGGTGGTCGTGACAAGAGACTGAGTAGTGGGGAGTGACTCACTGCAGTCTCTGCATCATGGAAGAAATACGAGACCTCCGCGACGGCCGTGAGGCTGCGCCATTCTGCTGTGTGAAACGTGGCAGAAGTGACCTTGACCAGACGCCATTTGAGCACTGCGTTTTGGAAACAGAATGAATGGAAACTCGGGGAAATTTCTTAAGATTTTGAAACAGAAAAGGTATTAAATGGGTAAAAAAATTGTTTAATTGTGAAATTTGCTACTTCTTAGGCTGGAAATTTTCGTATGCGGGGATGTATTAATGTAATGTTAATCAAATGGGAGAATTTTGGTACTTTTTTATCCTGACTTTTAGGCGGGAAATTTTCTCAACAGGGGATATCTTAAGTGAGTTTCACTGTATTTTTAACTTTCAAGCAGTTTTCTTGTGCTGATTTTGAGGATAGATTTTGCAATTTTTTTCATATAGTTTTCAAGCTTTTATTTTAAGCATTTCAATACCTACAGCTACTGTTTCTGTAATTAAATTATATTTTCTGTTATTTTCCATTTTAATGCTTTATAGATTTTAGTGAATATGACGTGTTACATTAATTTATTTTGGAAGGTTTCCAACATAACATTTTGGATCAATGCTAATGTATGCAGCTTCCAATCAAGAGGTATTTGGCTTGAATCACGACAGATTTCACTGTAGTTTTTGTCATTTCCTTCGGACCAGAACTGGGATAGTGCAGCAGAATGTGCTGTAGCTGTACGCTACAAATTAATCAGCTCCAGCAGCTGATACAGTAACAGAATATTCAACCAACCAAAGGTTTCCCTTGCTGCAGTGTTTTATACTGCATTTGTAACATCAGGCCATTGGTATTCCCAGATTGCAATCCAGCAAGGAGCACTGATGTTGGAGAGATTCTACCCATCCCATGTCCTGCAGAGGCTTCCTATCCATGAGGAGGATTTCTGGGAATCAAAGGGATTGTCTGTGAATGACTGGGCTGGGTTAGCAGGTCTGATGTATGCAGACATATTTAGTCTCGACTTCCTCACCCCTCTGGATGATGCTGATACCAGGTTCAGGTTGGAGGTGTGTTGATTTTCATCTGTTGTTTGTGCAATGTATTCATATTCCGTAAGTACAAATATCTGCTAGTGTGAAATATTCAAGATTTTTATAGTGATGAATATGGAAATTACTGTATTGTTGTGTGTGATGCTGTGCAGTTTGGAAGATACATTTCAACGTTTTATAGGAATCTGGTGCTTCTGTCTCCAAAATGTAAGAGGAGACCATGCAGGAAAGGGCCGTGTCTTTTTTTTCCACCCCCCCCTTGCCTTACTCTTCTACCTTGTAGCTGTCAGCTTTTCTGAGCTTCTCTTTGAATTCCCCACTGTGTAATTTACCTTCTGCCATTGAACCTCTGTGTAGTGATGTAATGTAACAGTATTACATGCATGTTGTATTAGTGACCTTTGTGTGGATAACTATTGGTTATCAAAATCTGCAGTTGAAGTTATCACTTGAAATGGCAGCTCTGCTTCATGTCTAGGTACATTTCTTAAATTGTTATTTTTTATATTCAGAAATATAATTAAAAAAGACATAACTGTTTCATTAAAATTAATTTTGTAGCGGTTTATCAGTCCCCTTAGTAATCCCTTGTTTTAATATTACGTCAGATCTTTTGTGCCCTTTCAGCCTTTTGGATCACAAGATGTGGTAGTACAATAAAGTAATTCAGTTTACTGGACTCAGTACATTAAATAATCAGGTAGGCATTCCGTAGTGTGGACATAACGGTCATCTCGGATGTGGTAAACACCTACCAGACTGCACAGCTTCACATTTCAGACCATTATGTGCACATATTGCTGTGAGAACCTCAAATATTATATATACTTGTTTTTCCTGTGTGAAGTCTTACAATATTGCTCCATGGGTCATTATCATGTAGCCATGACATTCTACCTTAAAATCTTCAATTACTTGTCTGCATTTAAGTGCAGTGTTTGGAAATTGTGTAGTTTCCTTTGATGGCTTTTATTGGCATTTAGGAACGAATCCAGGTTTTGTGATCCTGGAGTATCTTAGGAATTTTTAAATTGTTAATGGACTTTACTTAATCTTTTGCAGGTGAATAATGACTGTGCAAGTGTATGTACTTTGTCTAGGTTTAGTTTGGTGTCGAGGAATTGAGGCTGGCTCTTTCTGATGGATCCACCAAAGTGGGTTTTCCTCTTTCTCCTTTCCACCTAGAATGAGAAACATTGTGGTTTTTTCTAAACTGAGATGATGTACAAGGTCCAAAATTTGTGCCATGGCTGTACCATCATCGGAATCTTCTAAAACTGAACTTAGAACTCGTTGTTATAAAAATGTAATGCAGGTAGACTGACATGTATATTGGGATTTTTCATTTGCCTAATTTTTTTCGTTAGAACTTAGAACATAATTATGAATATGAGTATGAATGTGAAGTGTGCAGTGCTGGAACCATTAGACTCAGCTAATATGCATCCCTAAACTTCGATTTAACAGACCCACTGTGGTAGATTTATGTTCGCAGGTTTTCGTGGTGATTTTGTGTATGTTTTTTACCTGATGATGGAAGTACAGCCGGCTTCCAACATGTTGTTTTTAAAAAAAATGACTATGTGACTGAAAAAGTCCAGTATATACATCCCTTTAATGAACACCTTTGTCACAAACATTAGGGCTTATCTAATGCAAATATTTCAACAGCCACATCAACAGGTGGACCTGACAAGGTACACAGAGATGGTAAATGGAGCAGAACTGGGCACAGGAGGTCCAGATCTCTTGGGACCTGTGTATGCTCCGAGAGGCAACATACAGGTCCATTCACCTTACCTGGAAGTGTCGGCCTTTAATCCCCGTTGCAGAGCAGCTGCTACTGGTCGCAAGCTGGAGAAGAGAGGGTGGGTGCTGTTGAGTGTTCGTAGTTGAGGGTATCGAGTTGATGTTCATAAAAATTTAATTATGTAGAAATACAGTGTGGTCCAGAATAAGTTCATGGTTTTGAAAGTGACAGAACTGTTCCAAAAATTACACTAGGATTTTTTCAAGTACCAGAACAGACATTGTGCACAAAAGGATTACACATGCACACATCACTTCTTAAAAATTGAATCCTCGAAATGTGCACCCTCTGTTGCTGTAGTCTCGCTGTAATGTTATCCATGATTTTCCATAGAACTGCTAGGGGAATGGCATCAATCTAATGTCAGTTCTAGGCATTCATCTCTTCAGTGATGTGAAGAGGATGTGCAAGTACTTAATGTTATAAGATATCCCAACAAACAGTAGTCGGGAGCCATTAACCCAGGCAACTGCAGTGGTCATGACACATTGCTAAATCAAGCTATGATGTGGTTGGGAAATAACCCTTACAGTACTGCCATGCTGTTCAGGCATTGTGGGCTGGGGCCCTTTCTTGTTGAAGTCAGGTTGCCTGTAGTCATCTCTGATGCAGAAAATTGGCTACATCTGGCATCAAAACTTTTGTGGCAATTCTGCATTACCATCCATTAAGGTTACAAATTTTCACAAAATTTCAAACAGGCTGCCTTATCACCATCACTCTGTTGCTGCAGGACTTGCATTTTGTAAGGGTGGAATTTTAAGTTGGCGTGGGGCATTCTTGACAAGCTGCCGTGTGACATATGAAATGTAGGGGCGCATCATCTTGCACAAGCATATGGACTTCTGTCCTTGCAGTTCTCAGACACTCCATGTTTTCAGGTGTTCTCACTTTCCTTCTTCTGCCAGGCTTCTCCTTGTTTTGTACTGGGCCTGTTTCATGCCATTGGTGCACCTGTGTTAGAACTGTAGTGTGTGATGGCGCTTGTCTTCTTCCATAGTTTCCGAATTCCCTCCGAAGAGCATGGTTGCACATCTGCCGCAGAATTTGTTCTTACAAAGCACATAGCAAACACATGTTGCCTAAATGGCTAACCCTCCACTTCACACTAAATCCAAGGTTGGATTATGTAATTACATGAGTCCTTTGATTACCATTTATTATGTAATGGGAATCAAGTCTTTAATTGATGCAGTGATTTGTTTGTCAAAAACATGGTTCATGAACTGTTGGAATGCTACAGTATAATTAAATTTTAGTGAAACTGGGATGATACATCTGATGTTACAGAATGTTAGACAAACTAATGGAGGAGAACAGTTAGTGAAACACAGACTTTTTGTGTGCATTAAGCAGTATTAAGGTGGAAGGGAAAACATTAGATGATGAATGATTGAACCAACCAACATCTTCAAGAACTGCGAGGCTTTAGATTTTCACAGTGGCGTTGGTGAAGATCCAGGTCTTCTGATATGTTATACCATGTCATGTGGTAAATAGTGACCAACCTTGTGAAGGAGTATAGTATAGTATAGTATAGTATAGTATAGTATAGTGTAGTATAGTGAAGTGTAGTGTAGTGAAGTGCCTTTGTCTTCAGGTTCAAGCAGTCCAACACCTTCTCCTTCAAAACACAGGTAACTGTTTACCAGTCAACATGACAAAACATTCTAGAAGACTTGAATTTTTAACAGTAACAAGTGATTTAATTGGGAGAAAGGTGACTGAAATTATAAGAAATGATTACACAGACTGATATTTTCAAAGAAAAAGGGAATAAAATTATATGATAAATTACCAAGTCAATTAAAGAGTTTAAAGAATACACAGCTTTTCAGAAGGAAATTAAATTATTCTTATTGCAGCAGACCTTCTGCTAAGTAGAGGAATATTTCTCATGAAGTTTTAACCGTTTAAAGACAAAGCGTATCTGTTTTATATAAGGACTCAGTGCGTACCGCGCTGTAAACACTCTCCGCTTCGGTTATAAAAACCAGTCTCTTAATGTTCTATAAGGCAAAAGTTGCTGTTTGTTCTGAGATCCGTACAAAACACATAAACCCAATGTGGGCACCACGTAGAATTTTTTTATGTTAAACCTGGTGGTACGTAAAGTTACAGCTAGGCTTTAAAAGGTTTAAGGTAGAAAATGCAATTGTGTGTAATATGAGGATTTATTTTTGAGAACTGAAAATTGTATGTTATCCAAGTGCGGTCCAAAAATTAACAATTGCGCAATCTAAATGAAGTGAGCAATATGATTTTATAAGACAATTAATAAGTTACTTAATACGTTATGTCCCTTTCATATAATATTGTAGTGAAACGTACAATGGCTCTTATGCATGTACGTATATGTCAAGATTGTATTTATGTGTCCTATACAAATTTTGTCAAGAAGGGTGAATAAAATACAGGTACAACAATTACCTTATGGAAGGTAGTAGAAGAAATGAATTTGACAAGAGAAATACAGAGATTGATTTTTGCCAGTCATCTGAACATGAAGAAAGTGCTTGTCCAAATAGTGCCAAAAACAAGTGGGCTGTAAAACAAGGGCCACATGTATAAAGTTCCAGTTGAAAAATTTTTAAGCTGTAAGATCATTTGGGAGGTATAGGAATAGATAGAAGGATAATATTATACTGTATCCTAAAAGAGAATGTGAAATTGCAGACTGGATTTCGCTGGCTTAGGACAAGCCTAATGGTGTGCTGTTACAAGAATGGTAATGAGTGTTCAGTTTCCACAAAAGGTAAAGTATTTTTTTACGGATTGTGCGACTGTCAGCTTCTCAAGAGGAACTGTCTGCACATTTCTCATCATATTTTATAGCTCAGTAATGTTTATTTAAGCATACTGTTCAGTTTTACCGTAAATATTAGGTTTACTGTCTTCTACAGTGTATTTTTCTCTTGTTGTATGAAATATGTCTTGTGTTTTTAACACCTGAACGTGGGGTGTTTAACAGGGAGTCAGGTGGTGGAATTTCAACGAGTCATGCTCGTCGAAGAACCAGCATACTGGCAGGTAATGGGAGCATTGCAAGAATGTGGCAGCCATGGAAGCGGCATTCCCATCCATATAGCGCAGAGAAACTGCTCATTCCACTTACCATTCCCCATCCTGCACACATAGCTGTCACTATTCACAATCGTGACAGTGAGGACCCAATTCCGTTGGACTTGGAGTTGTGCCAGAACATTCTTAAAGCTGTTGAGGATTCTCATGGTCATCATTTCAACACTGAAGAGGTTCTGGAAGGAGTAGTAAGAAATGTAGGCCGTTTCCGAGGTGGTGGTGATAGCAGCTGTGATTCTGTTGGGTCACAGCTTTCAGTTACTGGTGTCAGTGGGGAAGATGGTGGACAGGAGAAAGGGAGTGGTGTCGGTGATGGTGAGAGAGGGGCGAAAGGAGAGGGTGAGAGTTACAGATGGAGACAAACAGAGTGGGTAGGAGCAACAGCACGAAGAAGGAACAATTCTGGATCCGTTAGAGTTGACCTAGCATCACCAGAAGACGTCACATTGGACACTGATGCAACACGTGTAGTCTTCAGTTCGTATGGTACAACAGTGTGAAGACAAATGGGACCACTAGTGACTAGTTGTTGGTGTAGTTGGCATATGCGTGAAGAGCCAAATATGCCAAACGTGTGCCAGGGCGAAGTACAATGAAGCGTAGCTGAAATGTACCTAGAACAAATTATTACTTATTTAGTTCAATTGCATGTCATCAGTGGAACATACAGGCTAAACCTTTTGATTCTAAATACATCTGTTCATCTGTAAATACTGCAGAAACAACATGAAATCAGTGACACAATCCAGGCAACATCCTTATCCTAGGCTACATGTAGATTGTAATTTTTTTGCTAATGGCAGCAGTTTATTTTAAAGGCCACTGTTGTGCGTGGGAGTTTCAAGTTACATTTAATAAACCTTTGTGATACAGTAATGTTAGACGGGGCAGACAAAAGCTGGCGATGATTCTAGTAACTAGTAACTGTAATAATTCATCATAGACACCAATTTATTAATTCAAATTAAATAATGGTAGATAATACAGTGGGCCCCAGAAACTTACAATTTGAACATAGAAGTGGTGGGAGTTAATAGTTTTTATCTTATGCTCTCTAAATCACGGTGTGGAAGTGTATGTGTTGTATCTGTTACCAATGCCATAACATCACTGTGACTAGCACCACTATTTTAATGTCACAAGTATTTTATTTTTTGCTAAGCATTTCTAAGTTTTCAAGTGTTTAACATGTTTTGAAAATAAAGTCAAAAGATGTCAATGCTGTACCATCGTTGACCTGTAATTTTAGTATGCACTAATGGTAGTGTTGAATATTGTTTTGTGTGCTGCAACTTATACTGTTAAGTGACTGTAGAAGATGCTCAGTGTCTTACAGGATCTTTTGAACTTTTCTCCGTACAGACGCTCCCTGACTGACGGAGTTTTAGACTTACACATTTTTTAAAAAAGCTAAAATAAATTGGAATAATAACTTTTGCAGAGCACACCAAAGCTCTTTGTGGCAGTGAAAGTCTGATGAGACGAAGGTGGCAGAATGCCTCTGGGTGATAACATATGGCAGGCCAGTCAAGCTGCAGCAAATTAGTAGCTGGTGTGTTCGAGTTCAGATTTAAGTAGACTGCCCTGCGTAAACATACCTAGTTGACCATATGTATACTCAATTCCAGCTTGTGCAAAATTCAACTTGCAGCAGACCTTCCACAGTGTAATTAGTGCATAATTCAGGGAGTGTGTGTACGTTTCTGCAGTGGCCAACCAGAATGGGTATTGTCATGTTCGTTTGTGAGTTTGTTTTTTAATTGTGGCTTAATGATATCCTTTCAAGGTAGATGGGTGATAACAAGCTCTTTCAGTATCAAAATTTCTAAAACAGTTGTGAATATGTATTTGAAATGTTTACACTTTTATTAAATATTGTATGTTCACAGTTGGTGTTACAGTTAGTACTAGAAAAGTCTTTCGTTACAAGTTGTTGCTCTTTAGTTATTCTGATATTAATTGAACAGTAAATAGTGCAAGTTTTATTTGGCATTGAACAGAATCAAAATTTTTGCATATGGGGGAGAAAAGTGCCTAAGAAGTGAGAGTAATTCTTCATTCATTTATATTAGTTTTTATTCCCTTCATACTGTCACATTTAATGTTTTTTATTGCCTCAGAGTCTGATATATACAAAATTAATGAAAGGGGTTTGTCTTAGACTTGGACTGCATAAATTGGTGGCTAACAGATGGAAGAATTGTGTGTGAGTTTTCATCCGTAACTTACATGATTCTTACTTCCTCCAAGTCTTTATACTCTTTTAATTAATACTTCAACCAACAAATGCACTTAATAACATACAATTCATACCAACTAGTAAACTCCTACATGTTTTGGCACTAGGGTACCATTTGCAAGGAGTTTTAGAACGAAGAAATATAAGCCGAACATGTTAGTCTACGTACTACACTACCTGTCTTAGAATGTATACTACACTGCCCAACACAGCACACGGCACACGCTGTATCTGTACGAGATCCCTTTGGATCACATAAGAACGAGGCAGATATTTGTATTCATACTTTGTACAGAACATAAACAACTGCCAACTTATACTTGGAACTGCTCACTATTACATAGTTTGGTATCATGGTATTGTAATTTTTATGCTTATCAACTTTTTACATCCGTGATTTCAGGCTTCTGCCACGATGTTGACGAGATCTGCGCTCTTCTGGGGTGTTACGCAGCATCGAGTGGTAATCCTTTACCACTTGATGCTACGTAACACCCCAGAAGAGCCCAGATCTCAACTTTTTACATGTTTTAGAATTCCAACATCGTAAAGATTCCAGTTTGGGCAGTGTGATACCCAGACTAATGTGTTGGGCTTATATTCCTTTATTCTAAAACTTCCTGAGGCTCACACCCTGGTGCCGCAACATGGAGGACTTTAATACTTATTATGAACCATCTTTTATTAAGTGCATTTGTTTGTTGATATATTAATTGTAAGAATATGCCCAGTGTGAATAATATAAAACTCATACTCTTTTGTTCATTATAGCCACAGAAAGAGCATTCTATAAAATTTATTGTTGCTTCGTTGATTTCATTTTCCTCAGTAGTTAACATTACACACTATCTTTATGTATAAGAGGGAGAAGTGCCTACAAAATATTACTGTATTATTTCTTCATTTGTTTGGGTTTATTTTTATTTCATTCTTATGCTGACATCAAATATTCTTTTACAGCTTCAAGAGCATGGGTATATTAAATTATTGTAAAAGATATTTCTCTTATTAGATTTGGAGTATGTATGTGAGTAGCTAGTACCATAGGAAGGCTGGTGCTTGGTTTCTTATCCATGCATTAAAAGTCTTTACTTGTCAAAAGTTCCTTGGCAAATATAAAAATATTTACAATGCCTCCCTATCCAGTAGCTCATATTAAAGGCATGTGACTTAAAAAGTAAAACATGTAGCTTGGAGCACTGGAAATTGAAATATAATTTAGTTTACTCTTCATTTAAATCAGTGTGCTATTGATGCTGATGTTTGCCATTGAAGGTACATGACTTGACATTTGTGATTCTATCATTTCACATATCACTTATAACAGGCAGTGAGTTCAGCTTTGAAGTAACAACTACAATCTTTTGGAACATGACGCTGTGTAATTAGGTGAATATGTAGCAATGTTACAGAGGAACCTGATGCCTCCTTCATCAGGGTAGATGAATGAGAAATACTCAGATAGTAATCTTTATAGTCACCTCAAGTGTCAGCTTCTAGTTTGCTCTGTATATGAATAAGAACAAAATATTTGCTCATCTAATTAATACAATCCTGTCTCTTGTCAGTGGTGACTTATTTAATATACCAGGCTGTACTGTCAGTGTGTTTATAGAGCAGCTACCATTATTATGGTTGTCAGTGCTCATCTGTGTACATTTAATTTACCTATCAGTTCATAGTAGTATATTTGGAAGAAGAACGGTAATCGAGTTTTTGTGTGTTCTTTTGTACAGAGTGAATAAAGGGATGTGTAACTGCGGAGGCCTTTCCACCTGTCCATCCACATGTTTAAATATCCAAAATCACTTAATGGATATTTTCACGAAAAGTTATCGGATAATTGTCACTTTGATCTGTTACCATTCTGGTACTTAACATTGAACCTAGACCGTATTTTATAAAAGTGATTCATCATACAAAATTTGTACCTGGTGTGAAGTATAAATCAAAATTAATATCTATAAAGCTTTACTTGAAATTGTTCTCAGTATTGTGAATGTGTAACAGAATACCAGTAAAAATAATTGATGGCTTCATATGGTATAATATCTGTTGTCTGTCAGTTGCTTCTGTGTAAGTAGTTTGTATGATGACTGTATTTGCAGTAACAGAAAAATATCAGGACCAACAAGGGACACAAAATCAAAAATAATGTTTTAGGAAATTTTACATCTCCCAGTAGAGGACACCCCTGTGGTAATGTTTCATAAAGAATAAGTGAATGCATAATTTTAAACTTTAAAGCACGAAGTTTTAGAGGTTATTTCAGATTTGACAAGATGACTACCACTGTTAAGGCTATAACAACATGTAAGGTCCATAATCATGCTAAATGACAATAGGAAACATCAGCACATCAATATTGACAAATATACATGTACCAAATAGTTGTGCATCATGAAATTTTAAAATGAAGCAACAAAATCCATGATACATGGCAGTAGGTAATACCCACAGAACGCTAGTGTCCTGCCGGATTTTTTCAAGTGTCCTGGGGGGCTTTGGATTAAAGAGTGATCACATAAAATTGAACACGCACATTAAAATTTAAAAGTAAAACTGATAAAGGCATTCCTAGCATGCATTCACACACACATACACACACAAAGGTTGGAAAGGAGTGGGGTTTGACTGAATTCTTCTGCTAAGCTGAGAGGCCGCCAGTATATAAAGGCTGGAAACCACTGCATTTATTATATAGGCTTTTTCAATCGATGTTTGTATCAAAACTTTATCATATTTCCACTTTACAGTAATTTTATAGCTCCATGATATAACTGATATTATTTAATCCTGCAATGTGGGAGTGTTTAAACTGCAGTATGTAGCATGATGCAGGACGAGTATATAAGAGTGTTTAAATTTTACTTTAGCAAGTGACAAATTGCCTGAATGTTGACCTGAAATAACTTCCATATTTTGTGTTCTGTATGATAAAAATTTGAATGGTGGTTCCATGTAGACAGTAGATAATAAATATGCATCTTGCATTATCTCAATGATAATTATTATTTGTATGATAGGACACAGAACACCCTCCAAATGCAGAGCAACTTCACAGTCCTGACATTGATCTATCAATACAGGAGAAAAGAATAGAGCATTAATTTCTGGGAACTGTGTTAACACTTTATCTGGAATCCGGTTTCTTTGTCTGCAAGAATAAATGTCCAGATTAAGTTTGCTTCATGTGTTTGATAGTAGCAGGGGTCAGCATTCGATATGCAAGCAACACTCAGTACTTGATGCTGAAGCATGGTATACTTTTTAATAAGTGTTACTTCTCTATTCTAATCCTACTGTACCATGAAAACAAATATTCAGCATGTGCCATGATTTCCAGGAGGTTGAGAACCACTGGTGTAGGGTCTGCTTTGAGAACTGGTGAATTATATTGCCAGAAGAAAGGAAACTTTCTTTTGTGGTACCTGAAGGTTTACTTTGCATATTGATAATGCCTTTTATATTGAATTATATAACCTAATGTGTCTGGAGTACCTGACAGATGTCAGCAGTAATTGAACTGATGAATAGGTATTAAGTATGAAAAAATGTAGAGACTAAATAGTTGACGAATTAGTCGCACAGATGAAATTGTGACTTTGATGTTTTGGATCCCATTGTCTTTGCGATAATTTAACTGATAGAAAGGCTGTCTTAACACAACTTTGGTTTTAGTTCTTTATTGTGGTTGGTCAGCAAATTGGCTGCCTGTTTCAGCCGTTCGTGTGGCCTGAAGATGACAGCATGAACGGTCAAAACGCGTAGCCGATTTGCTGACCAACTGTAATAAAGAATAAAAACAAAAGTTGTGTTAGACAGCCTTTTTGTTGGTTAAATTGTGAGATATTACTGATGAGAGGGCATAGGTACACCGCACATAACAGAGACCATGTGGGTGTGTGCACTTGTGTATATGTATATTTATTATATGCCTGGTAACTACGCTGTATTTCCTGAATTGCTCACAGAAACATATGTTAGGCAAATGTAAATGTCATGGCAGAGTTCAGAATATTAATGTAACACATCTTAATCTGCATAGGTTATATGGTGCATAAATTTGTATTTCTGGTGTCATTATTGTATGTTCCAGTCACACGCAACAATTGTGAAAATTCTTGTATGTATGTTTCAGTACAATCACACTATCCTCAGGTGAAATATCTGTTATCTTGTCACAGACTATTCTAAATGTAGTGTACTGGCAGAATGAAAATTAGGGTTAAAATAACTATGGAATGTTGTTATATACACACACACACACACATGCGCGCGCGCGCTTGTGTGTTCTCCGTAGATTAATAAATTGTTTTTAAAGTTCTCTGTTCTGACGAGATTCACGATCATCTGTATCAATCTACAATAGTGCACATGTGCTATGGAAACTTTTAAAGACAATTTATTGATACATGGCATACACACCACTTATTTTACTACCTTAAAACTAGTATAGTTATAACTATAATTTGAATAGTAAGTACATACATTGCAGTTACAATACTTTGTGGTAACGTTATACACTTAGCATTATGTACTTCAGTAACACAGCTTCTTTAAGACATATACAGTAGTGTGTCTGTGTGTGTGTGTGTGTGTGTGTGTGTGTGTGTGTGTGTGCACATGTGTGATGCATTGCGGTACAAATATGCCATCATTGGCCAAACAAGCAGAGTCATCTTTTAGCATTGCATTAAAATAAACAAACGCCCACAATGGAAATAAAATTTGTATATTGCAGTAAATCGGAATATGGAAATATGTGTTAAAAATATTAACCTCATAGGCACATAGTGGAATGAGGAATATATACAGGAAGAAATATCAGTAACTCTTTGTGTCGTATACACTTTCTGTGTTAGTGTGTAGGGCCCTCAAACTTCCTGAATTGATGTATATATGCAACATGGTGAGGCAGTCTTGATAGTACAGTAGAATTTTTTTAGTCCGGCACCCATGGGACCTGACAGGTGCTGGATTATCAAACAGTACCTATAACCCTTTAAAGACGAAGCGTATCTGCTTTATATAAGGACTCAGTGCATACCGCGCTGTAAACACTCTCCACTTCGGTTATAAAAACCAGTCTCTTAATGTTTTATAAGGCAGAAGTTGCTGTTTGTTCAGAGATCCATACAAAACACATAAACGCAATGTGGGCACCACGTAGAATTTTTTAATGTTAAACCTGGTGGTACGTAAAGTTATCGCTAGGCTTTAAAAGGTTAATGGCCTGAGTTCTTACAGGTAGTGTTTTGTGACTGCTGCTGTATTTGGGCTGCATAGCTAATAATAGGAGTATTCCATTCCGTTCCAGTGATTTCAGGTTTCTGATGAGTGAATGTTGTACGTTTCCTCATGCCAGCAGTACTTTGTTTATTCATCTTGGAATCTTTTGAAGCAGCTATAAATAGCTGAGTGGGCTCAGTATTGTCCATATAACACAAAGCAAAATCAACGAACCAGTACGTGTACAGTATATTATCAGTGCCGAGACTTCTGGACTTGGGACTATTTTCCTGGTCTAGTGAAGTATCAGGATTGTTGGAGTATCAGCTTCGGGATTGAAGGAATTCTGTTGTATCCACTTTTTCATCAAAGTTTGGGATTACGAGTTGCGTTTTGTTCACACTGGATTCCCCGCCAGTCAAACATATTAGCAATTCTGAAATTCCTGTAGAAATATCATCAGGACTTTTATGTTCTTACCTTATTACTATGTCTGAAACATAGTGTATTTTGCTTTGGATCTGCATACCCCTATTCTTGTTTTACATGTTCCTCAGTTCTGTATTTATGTAACTTTATTGATACTTGCTGTTACATGATGCATAACTATCAAGTTCTAAGATGACAGCCATTTCATCTGAGGATGGTACACTTGAACTGAAACATGTAGTGAGTATGAATTATTTAAAGAATCTTTGTCTGTGACTGAAATCTAAGTAATAAATTAAGACAAACACAACATGTCTCTAAAATATATCATTGTGTTTCTGGTGTTTAGCCCTCCATTCATTACACTTGGGTACTGTCAGTATTAAAAATAACTATACTTCATGATCTGAAGATCCTGAATAGTTCAGAAGCATATGTAAATTGTTTGCTTGAGTTTATAATGTATTGTTTTCTGTGTTTTCCTTGTAACATAGCTGTTCTGATCAGTTATTTACTGCTGAGACGTGCTATTTTTTAACATTTTGTTTGTTTAAAAATTTAGTCTGTCCATAATATTTATATGAAATATTTGTCAGTGTGAGTCATATTTTTAGGTGTACTGAACAAGAGTGTGAATTGTTATCCTTAAGTTATTTTATGATAAAGTTTTATTTCTTCATTAATTTAATTCTGTTTGCCAATTAATATGGACATAAGGAAGCTGTATGAATGTTTCAGGCTTTCATGATGGTTCACTGCTGATGATGATACCACATAGATTTAGCCTGCTGATGTTTCTTAGCACTTTGCTCTCTCCAACAGACTGCAAGGTTCTTTTGACATGTTGGCAGCATTGGCGTTGTCTGCCTGATACCTATCACCCCAAGACAGGATCGGTATAAAACTGTATGAAATGTATTTATAACGAACTATGCATAGATTGCATTGAAAAGCACAAAGTGAATTTCACATGTAAAGTACACTTCATGTTTTATTAGGAAGCCTAAGTATTGAGAAGCATATTATTGTTAGTTTATTACAAGGGTTTTGTAAAGTAAGAGAACATAATACCTACAATCATCTTTTCACTCTTGATGCAGTGAAATTTAATGAATAGGTATGACAAGATGGACAAATGGAAGTTTGTACATGGTACATATGGTCACAATATTTTGTTATTTATATTCTAGGTGTAATATTATTTGATATTTTAAAATGCTTATGAGAGTAAGCAGCACATTACAGCTTTAACATATATATGAAATATGGGTGATTGATAGTAATAGATTAAGCTCTCAATATAATGTGTAGATTGTATTTTTATTATGGAGGTCAATCTCATAGCTTTCAGGAGAATACTAAGAGTTCTGTATATTATTTATGTTCATGTGCATAGTGTCCCACTCTGTAGAAAGAATTACTTTCTAAGGGAAAGAAAAAGAAAATTACATTTGTGTTTTGTTTGTGTTAATTCAGAATTTTTCCATTATAGAGGCCAAGTTTTTGAGATGACAATCTATATCTGTGTTTGATTCAGGTGCATACAAACTACATTAGGAACATACAATCAAAGCATGGTTGGATGTGTCTGGACATAAATCACATTTCAGTTTCTCTTTTTTTCCCTATGAGTGATACTCCTTGCCACTCTCTGTCTTTAGTCATAATAACCAAATAAAGTTTGAAAATAAATTTGCTTCACATGATCATGACAAAGTCAAAAATATAAGTGAACATTTACATTGTGCTGTAGAACTCTTCCTTGTAGTTTAGTTATTAAGGGCGGGATATACTGACGTTGCACCTCAGACTCTCCTGAGGTGTGTGGCAGTGATTATTCATTATATGCATACTGTGTTTAATATTGTGCATTGTCTAGGTAGACTGTTTTTATTTAAATGCAGTTAATTTAGGAAGAAAATCTTTCATGTACTGAAGCATGAACAGGGTAATAAACACGTCTGTCTTGTGTTTTGCCACACAGGAGGCATTAGGAGACCTTACAGGACAGGACAGCGAACTTTGCGTCAAATTGGGCAAAAAATGCAATTTTTACACATACAGTATTTGTAATAGTTTCTCATTGAGAGTCAGTTCAATGGATTATAACATTAATTTGCATCTAAATGATGGGAATTCAATGGTTTGTGTGCACCATCTTTCAGGTGGTTATTTTCTTTTCTTTTGTTAGCAGTTTATTTCATTTTTATCAGATGTGTCAAACTCGCATGCATGCCATTTTTATCCCTCCTGTTCTCAGAACAGTATGTGATGCTGGCATGCACCCAAATGGGGTCTGCTAGGTCGCAGCCCCCCCCCTCAATCAAAATTTAAAAAAAAACAGATTTTATAGGTGTGGTGTTATTAATGGTTTTACATGATGTATGCTTCAGCCAAAATCAGCCACTGATATCAGCTGATGAGTAGGACATTGGAATTTTGAAAAATAAAGTAAAAAACTTGAAGTCATAGACCAGCAAGAAGAAGATTAGACCTGTGATCAAATTAGGTGAATGAGTCATGGAACATGTAGTTATATTTACGTGCTTATAAATGTAGTTGCAAACAGTGTTATTTTACAGTTACACGTGTGACATGATTTTATAACATCATTTTTAAAATCAAACATAAAGTGTATATCCCCCCCCCCCCGCCCCGGTTCAGCCCCCCCATCAGTGAAAAATTCTGGGTGCACTCCTGTTACGATGTGTTAATGCTGTACTGAATTCAATAATTCAGTTCAATAAACTTGTTATAAATTTGAATTAAATTTGCACAATTAAGTGACAGAGAAAACCTGAGTGTATTAAACTGCAAATTATAAAACTTGATGTCCCTAAAAATATATGTGCAGTTGGTAATATGCTTTATGACTTTATTTAAAACTCTGAATAGCAATTTGTATTATTTGGACCAACTCGTACACTAAGAAAACAATATATTCAGTTTCTTTTGTGTTCTTATAATTGTAAAAGTTTTTTGCCTGTTTGGCAGTCACAAATGGTCAATCTGAATAGCAAAATCACACATGATTTGCTATGTGCTGATTCTTATACTTGCATCATTGGTCCATATGCAGATCATGAGCAAGAGATTGCCCATACCTGCCATTTAATTGCTACAGATGATTACTGTTTTATTAGGTGACTTACCAGCCTGCATCATTAATGTTTCTTGGTGGGTTGAGATACCAAACCTCCTAAGAAGGCCCACTGAATACAAGTGCAGAATGCGTGATAGCCTCATGATACAAATATTAGACAGGAGATTTTAAGTGTGGAACATTGTGTGTTTACATGATTTTTACTCTGTTTTGTACTAGTAATAGGACAGAGTGGCATATTTTGAAAGTAAACATCAGTACTTCCACACATGCACCCTGATCAAGTGTAGCAGTCCACCAGAAAATGTTTTCCCAGTGCATGGAATTTGCTTACAAATTCATACTGGAACTCAGCGTGGTAAATATTTCTTTGACATCATACTTAACACTTTGTTGTACCAAAATTTTTATAGCAATAGAATTTCACATAGGATAATGGCATTCGGTGTTGGGTCTTTAAGGTGTTTTCTGGCACTGAAGCCATTTGGACATTTCTGGGAAAAAAGGGATGAACCCATTAAAAGCAACAAATGTGATCTCTGTCTCCTCTAAGGTAATGTGAAACATTGTTGCCATTTCCTTACATTTTAAGGAACTGAAGGTAGCATATTTTATGTGTATTCTCAATACCTGGGGTTTGGTGTTCTGAAAATACAGATCTTTTTTTATTTTGAGTGAACTTCTGGTCTATAGGTTAATCATTTTTACTTCACTCAAGATATGAATGGCTGTCTGATTAGCTGTTTAGTTTTTGAATTATTCTGAATGACTGGCTTTTGACTGTTCACACCACACACAAACACACAACATTCATACGATGTCTGTTATGTAAATTAGGCATACAGTGCCTTCCAGGTTCTTGTGTCAGACCTGTGCCCTTTTGCCATAAAAAGATGTATATTTCCATAACCAGCATAACATACTTCCTCTTCCATGCCTTTTCTGATCCAAAATATTTTATTCTGGTATTTGGGATATCTGGCAGATTTGTAGTTAGAGGGACACCAATGGTTAGATGCTACTTCTCATAACACGAACACAAAGATTCAAACTCATGCTAATCCGTGCGGATCTTTTACGGATAAATTGGTACCAAGGCACATTTTTCTCCAAGCTCTTTGGTTTTTCAGTCATCTTCCTACCATCGTGCCATTCTCTGCCATTGTCTCTGCTGTGGGTGTGGGAGACTGGGCAGGCCAAAGTGTATGTGTTATGAGAAACAGATTGGAATTATACTTTGCTTTTTGAAGTGTTATTGAAACAATTCCAATAGAAACATTTATACATTTAACAGTTTTAAATTGACGAATGAAAGGAAAAGATTTAAAGAATGCTGTAAAACTAATGCCGATTACAGTAAAAGAGATCCAGCTTATGCACAATGTTATTGTTTATTTATTAACCTTTGTCTTTTAGTTCCCCAACATGTTTCGGCAAATGGCTATGCCATCAGCAGGGGGTATTATTACAAATTGCATAAGATGTGCATTAAATGGGAATTAAAAAATTGTAAAACAGTTAGAAATGTTAAAAACTTATGTAAAATTCTTGCGCTGCTTTGGTGCTATGTTGCTGATTTTTGGCCTGGCGTCCCTAAGCTGCTTCAACAAACAAAGTGTGAAACTAACCATTACAAATGGCTGTTAGTTTCACACTTTATTTGTTAAAACAGCTTAGGGACGCCAGGCCGAAAATCAGCAACATAGCACCAAACCAGTGCAAGAATTTTACAGAAGTTTTTAACATTTTTAACTGTTTTACCATTTTATAATTCCCATTTAATGCACATCTTACGCAATTTGTAATAATACCCCCTGATGATGGCATAGCTATTTGCTGAAACATGTTGGGGAACTAAAAGACAAAGGTTAATAAATAAACAATAACATTGTGTTTAAGTCAGATCTCTTTTACTGTATTGATCATATGCACGGAAATGAATAATATAAAATAATAATTATTATTTTCATCAACTGTAGCCAGGTTCTGCAGCTAAGACCTCTTGAAGGAACTTGTTTTATGGCTTGTACGCTACTTGCCAATAAGGCCAAGACATGTATTTATGGAGAGTTTGGATAGTATAGTCAGATAATAAGTAGGCTGCAGACTGGACGACTGAAAAATTGTGGTTTGATTCCCAGTAGGGGTGAGAGATTTTTCTCCTTTCGAAAGCATCCAATATGGCTCTAGAGCCCACCCAGTTTCGTAGTCAGTAGGAACCAGTGGTTCTTTGCGTGGGGGTAAAGCATTCAGGTCACTGTCCTCCATCTAGTATCAAGATTAACCCTTTAAAGATGAAGCATATCTGTTTTATATAAGGACTCAGTGCGTACCGCGCTGTAAACACTCTCCACGTCGGTTATAAAAACCAATCTCTTAATGTTTTATAAGGCAAAAGTTGCTGTTTGTTCTGAGATCCACACAAAACACATAAAGGCAATGTGGGCACCACGTAGAATTTTTTAATGTTAAACCTGGTCGTACGTAAAGTTACCGCTAGGCTTTAAAAGGTTAAAGAGTGAAGTTACACCTCCACTTCCATGTATGACTTTGTGGTGTGTACAGGGATAGCTTTGTGTTATTTTGCATGTGCATACTGAAATTCTGTGCACCCATCCTGTCCAATGTTTGGCCTGTGTAGACCTGTTACTGACGTTACAAACCAGAATCCTTCCATCATTTCAGACGACTTTCCAAACATCCTTCTTTGTTTGGTTCATGTTTTAGGGTCTCTTTTGGCAACCTGTCAGTGTGTTGTGCTGTACTGTAGAAATTATGTTATTGGTGGGATTGTAATTCTCTCATAATTTCGTCGTATATTGAATGGTCCAGACTGTGTACCTCACAGTTCTCCTCATGAAACATGTTTCTGCTGATAGCAGGCCTCTGTGGTCAGTGATACTGTCAACAGTTCACTATCATAAGGTAATTTTGGTGTTGCAAATGTCATAAAGTTGTATTATTTTGTTTTTTTAAATAGTTTATTGTTGGAAGGTTTGATATATCTGATTGATATTATAATCACGTATAATTCTTCTTATACATCAAACGTATTGTTTCCTCATATGTGATGAAGGCCAGTGGTAGGTCAGCTGTAGTTGACACATTGTTCAGTTAAAAAGGAGTAAGCAGGCATAAGGGTATAGATTCTTAAGTTAAAGAAACAACAAGCAGCCAAATTGTCAATAGTAGTGGATTTAACAATATTTAGTGGAAACTGGGTTTTTTAGCTAAATTCTCTGTAGAGGGCTCTTTGACAGCATACTGTAATGCTGGTTTGCTTCACTAGTGTGACCAGTATGTGCTCAAGAAATTTAAATATGTAGTATTAAGTTCTTCCATGTAATTAAGTTGCTTGTTAATTCTTAACATACAGAATTTACATCACATGTATGGGAAAGTATTCTGCATTGCTGATAAACATCAAACTTTACTGTTTAATTTTATTTCTTTAATGTACTTGCATTTTTCTAATTACATCTCACTTGATATTTCAGAAGGCCTGGCTCATATATTTCTCAGAAAACTGGCTGTCCTGGTATATTATTCATAGTATCATTCACCACTTGCACAAGTATTCTGGTGTTTTATGGTTTTCTGTTTGATATTCTTGTAGTTGGGGTGTTGTGTCTAAATAAACCAGTGCCAGAGATTCAAGTATCGTGGGATGTTGCAGTGGGTTGACCAGTACGTAGATGCTGACATTTCAAAGGGCTGCAGTGCCTTGGAAGATGAAGGTGTTACAGTTCTTCAAAACATCAATCAACTATTTATCAGTCAATGTGGCTAGAGATTCAGCTCACCATGTCAGGTGGTAAATAGTTAGTGATGTTTCAAAAAAATTATAGAATCTTGAATAAAAAGAGTAGTTTGAAATGTCATTAACAGTAAGTTGACATGGCAAGGCTTGAGCTGTCAGCAGACACTACAGGGAGAATGTCAAATATTGCAAGCCACAACTACTTACACATTCTTTACAACTGGCTGTTAATAATTACACCATCATCTCTCATTTAATTGTAACACTTGATGGCCTATAATTGATAGAGGAAGACACAAGTACAATTATATGGTAGAATCGAGGGCTATAGAAGGCTATTTTGAACATGGTGTAGCCGTTACTGTTGTGGGCTATTTGTTCTTCCCATTTGGGGTGTAGCTGTAACTTTTTCTGTTTATTTTTCCCTGCAGAGCTAAAACGTGTCAGCAAGGTTTACGTGCATTGCTGGCCATAAGGTGATGTTTCTGTCTGCAGGCTTACTACTTTCAGTACTGGCCACATCCCTTTAACAAGTCAGGTACCAGTATTATTGCTGTATGCTCTAACTGCTATATGCACATATTATGGTCACTTGCACCGTTTCTTCTTCAGACCCGCTATCTATGAAATAAGGTGAAATATCAGTGCTTTTTTACATTGTTTTTTGTTCATGAATTTTAAAACCATGTGTCCATTAGCAAAACATGAACTCATTCAATTTAATATCTAAATGCATACCATAAAAGTACCAAAATTAATTTATAATTTTGTGTATGTTATGTCTCTCTTTATTAATCATTTGTTAATTAATGCATAATTTTCATGTTTAAAGGACTGCTTCCATTTGATATATTGAGGAAATTAAGAACTGAGTGAGATAGTTTCTAGTCACAGCATCTTTCTGGATATCACTATTGTTCAATTCCCAAACATCTCAAGTACACTAAATTTTGTAGCCTTTGCAGTTTGTTTTGGCTAAGCAACATGTTTTGTTTTATTTGTTTTTATCCTCTGTAATGGTAATTGTATTGCTGTCAGTTAATGAACTTCCATAATGAAAGAGTATTTTTCAAATACCTGTAAAATACTCCGTTACTATTTTTTATTAATTACAGCTAGCAAAAATTTTACACAAGAGTGTTTGAATGAAGTTCTTTTTTTCATTACATGACAAACTGTATGCCAAACATTTCTGCCGCAGCTACTACAAGATTGCTCATTTGTGGTCAGTAATCACACATTATAGGCAGAATTTTATCTGCTAGGCACTACATCCGAACAGTTTCATGTTGTGGGGTGGCTATTCCACCAAGAAGTCTGCACAGTTATTGCATCTGCTACTCGAGTACTTCATTAAGTGGTCCAAATTATATTGAAAACGTGGGAGCAGTGGGCTATATCAGATACTAATATTGTAGATGACTGTTGTATCCCAAGTTTTATGTCATGTCCATGTGAATAAAGTGTGTTGATTAAGCAGTGTTTTCTATGACACCACAATATTCTGTTTAATTAAAAACCACACATTTTAATTCCTTTTTGTCAGAGAGCAAGATCTTACATGTAACTTGAGTTCTGTGTATAGTGACTACCTGCTTCCTGTTTCCACTGTTGACAAATTATACAGAAATTCGAAATTCTCCAAGTTCTAAACATCTTTTGGCAAAGGTAGTGGGGAAAGGATCTGGAAAATTTGGGACTTAATAACAGCAGTGATCTAAGTACTTTGGTGTGGAAAATTGGGTATGAATTTCAAATTTTGAAATTCGTTTTTTTTGTGACCATATATGTCTAATTTCTCTTTGAAAGTGTTTTTATATGCTAATTTTTTAATAGGAAATCTGCATTTATAAGTACATTTTTAGATGGAAGGAATTCTTGATGTACATGCATGTAAAGGGGGCTTTATGCCTGTGATTATGCTGTATAATTTTTAGTAAATTTTTATTGTGGAAGTTTATGGGGCTTGAAGTCAAGTAAAAGAAACGTATAGTAGTATTAGTGCTGTAATTCATTGTAGTTGCCACGTGTGTGCCGTGCGTAATTGCCTGAATAGTATATGTGGACACAGGAACGTGTAGAGATTATTAATGTTATCGAAACGTTGGATGTGTGTATGAAATGTCATAGCTCTTTAAGAAGTACGTTTGTAATAATACGAAATATTTTTATTTGATCGTGTACCGGTCATATTAGATCCCACTATTAAGAATTCAAACTGAACACGTTTAATAATTTTATTATTAAATTTTTTTATTTGCGTATTCATTCAAAACAGAAATGACCTTGAAGTTGTCAATTTCAACCCACGTGACTGAATTGGCCAATAGTAGTAGCCCTCTCACTAGCGTTCCTTGCGCGTGAGGAATGCGCAGTAAATAGGTTTAATCTGTTCACAAAATGCCGTCGGAGTCTAAAAGTTTGTTGACAGCTCAAACAGAAAAACCAAATCATTATACGTAAGTTATTTTCTTTTTCATTGTGTAAGTTTAAGCATTGACAATACCGTCGTGAGATTGAGGGACCATATTCAGGTAAATATTCTGTGTCTCATTCCAGGTATTTGAAGGAATTTCGTGTTGAACAGTGTCCATTGTTTCTACAGCATAAATGTACGCAGCATAGACCTTTTACTTGTTTCCATTGGCATTTTATGAACCAGCGTCGTAGAAGACCAGTAAGAAAAAGAGATGGCTCATTTAATTATAGTGCTGATAGTTACTGTTCAAAGTTCGACGAAACTACTGGATTATGTCCGGAAGGAGATGAGTAAGTAGACGACCGTTTGCTCCCCATAAGGATGTCGCTACTTGCGTAAACAGTTTTGAATTTCCCTCATAATTGCGTCGTATATTCATTGCACACTTTATATAATTTAATTCATTTATACATTCATTTGTGTATGAAGTAAGGCTATATGTGTTTAGAACTTGTGTATTGACCGTTATTGGGGGCGTGTCAAAATTATGTAAGAAAATTCGCGTGTAGTATGTTGTAAATAACGTGGTGTGAAATGTCACAACCTCGTTTCGAAGAGCTTCTCAACGTATGCTAACAGCATACTAGCACCTACGATGAGGAGATGAGCTGTTAATTCTTAATTTATATTATGTAGCACATAGTTAACATTTATTTGATAATTTTTTCTCATTTGTAGGTGCCCCTACCTGCATCGAACTGCTGGTGATACTGAACGACGTTATCATTTAAGATACTATAAGACATGCATGTGCGTTCATGATACTGATACTCGAGGATATTGTGTAAAGAATGGCCCCCATTGTGCATTTGCCCATGGAAATCATGATCTTAGACCGCCAGTTTATGATATTAAGGAAATACAGGTATGGGTAGGTGCAGAGTTATGTCATTGATGTGGATTCAAACAGCACACAGACACTTCACATTAGTGGTAATATTCATTACTGGAACAGAGCAAACTTGAAACTGAGGTGTAATAGTGGCAAAGGGTATGTTACGTTAAGGTTTTGTTGTAAGGATTGTATCCTTATGCATTACCAAAGTGTAGTACTCTTTTCATTAGCACCACTGAAGACTTCTGTGTATGTAACGAATTATATGAATGAATGTGATAATACCTGCATATACTTTTATTTGTGCCTCGCTCTGTGTGTATGAATATGCATTTCCAACATCCATATTAGTAACAAGTAATGTCCCAGGTGTCAATATTCATGGCAGTGAGCAGACACTGACAGGCCCTAAGCATAATGTGTCAGTTGTTACATGATTCTGTGTCACAAATACAAAACTTGGAAGTCTGTTGTTAACTAAACCTTTGTCGTCAGAGATAGTTGCTCAATTACGGTGAATTGGGTTAATAGACTGTTACTTGGGTTGGGTCATTTGATGATTTTTATAATTTTAAAATTCAGTCAAGTCATTTGCTTATACTATTTGAATGGCAGTGGGTATGAGCCTGTGTTAATGGATGTCAGTATCTGTTTCATGTATGTTGACAGCTGTAACTTGAATTCCTGTGATATGTTGGCATCCAGGATATGTTGTCAGAATTCTGTAAGTCTCACAATGAAAATGAGGTAGAAAGTTTTTGTTTTCATTTGTTACAACAGCTACAACTACATTTGCATGTTTTGCCATAAATATTGTTTTGGTTAAAGAAACGTTAATATTTCAAAGTGTTAGCGAACGAGGAATTTTAAAATAGTATAATGTTGGAAGAGAAATACCCTTCATTGCTGTTGCTGCCTTGGTCAAAGTCGTACACTGCTCGTTGTAAATGTTACTTCCCCAACATTTGAGCAGAACGTGCATATAAAAACAGGTTGGAAGTACCAAGTCAGAAATGATATATGTGGTAAAAAATTCTAGAGCAATCCTTTTCATGATTTTCATCTAGTATGTGAGGTATCTGCTTTTTAAATTGGTTCACTGTAATTTGACTTACTTATAAGCGATATTTGGTAACAGGGTTATTACTCTGATAGAATTGATTTAACAGCAGGGCTGTGGAGTCGGAGTCGGTACATTTTACTGACTCTGACTGCGACCTGCGTATAAAATCTGAAATTGATACTAGGTACAATAACCATTAGACTTATATTTAAATACAGGTTATAAGTCTAAAAAGTAGCCTGATGATTCATGTGGTGATGAAATGTCTTATGATACCATTTACGGTTTTAGTAGGTTCACCATTACTATACATACTGAGCTTTTATGAAGGAGTTGGAGGTTTTGTGTACAGACTCCACAGCCCTGTTTAACACTGCACAAATATAGTTATCATTACAGTTGAATGTAAGTGCCTTGTGGGATGCAATGCTGTGTAGCCTGTTAGAAATTTGGTGACATTTCTGCAGTGGAATCTGCAGTTTGCATTGTCAGGGTACAAGAAATTCTGTGCATTAAAAATCCATATAAACCTTAAAATATTGGGGAATTGTTTCATAAAGGTGCACATTTGTTGGTGTATGTGCACATTTAATAAAACCAGCTGGACAAAGTGCATAATTTTATGTTAGAGAAAGATTATTTATTCTTATTTCTGGCATATGTGCACATATTATGTATCGTCAAATTGTTACGCGCCATTTCTCATATACCTTGAGGGTTATGTTCCAGTAAGTTATCACATTATGGGAATTTGCCAGATTCAAAATATTGCTTAAAATTAGCACTATTCTGTTCCAAGTTACACATTTTATATAGACTGTGCAAAAAAAATGTTGGCACCTGCAATATGAAGAACTGTTAGCAGTGCTTGTATAAATGTTTATTCACATCCTCCTGCACCTTATTTATGTCGGAAGATAGCAGTAAAAATGAATAATCTTTGTCTGGTGTAAAATTATGCACTTTGAAATCTCATTTCATGTAATATGCATGTTTTAATATTATCCATGTTGCATGCAGTAAATTAGTTCACAATGTTTATTCCAACAACTGCACAATGTTAAAAAGACAGTAGTTTATAATTATATGACACTCCTAATGCTTGTTTTGGCCTATAATGGCCATCTACAGGGAGGTGGGTATCAACGGAAAGGTAATGTTAAATATGTAAAGGCCAGAGAGGCAAAAACAATTTGCAATTACATCTCTTTCCTTTGATAACCGCCTTCCTGAAGATAACCACAGTAGGCCGAAAGACGTAGGAGGAGTGTCATATGTTTATAAACTATCGTCGTTTGTTGTGCAGTTGTTGGAATAAATATTGTGAAAACTAATGCACATGTCTTTGTATTGGCCTGTAGAATTCTTATTAGTTACGACAACCTGACTACCATGACATCTTGAATTGCACGTAATGTTCACATTTTTGCACTGCATTTATTTGCCACAAATGTCGAAACTTAAATTTTTACAGCCATTATGTTTGCATTCTTACATGCAGTAGTGGCCGATATACACATTCATTGGTATGTGTGTAGAGTTTTGTGCCACCATTTGGTAGGTTCGTTATGTCTTGGGTGATCAACAATGCACATATCTCATAATGGACATTCACTGTACCGTAACCTGCAGTTACATTAACCGCAAAATTTTCGTGTGAAGTATAATATCAGCAAGAGATTGTTTTGTTTGTTATTGTAGGCTTTGGAGAATCAAGATGGAGAAACAAGTGCAGTGAATGGTCCAAATGTTTTAGACAAAGAAAGAAATTTAATGAATGAAGATCCAAAATGGCAAGGTATGAAGACATCCCTTTTGTTTCATTATGCATTCAAGGGTTTGAGAGTTACATAACCATTAATATACTACGATTGTCATTGCAGATACAGGTTACGTTTTAGCAAGTTACAAGACTGAGCCATGCAAGAGACCACCACGTCTGTGTCGTCAGGGTTACGCTTGCCCACAGTATCATAATAGTAGGGATAAAAGAAGAAGTCCAAGAAAACACAAATATAGGTGAGTTTGAACATCGAACAGATTGTTGTACCATGGGTCAATTAATTTGTTGAGTAAAGAAAGTAGTCCCTAGAAATGTACTACAGATCACATGTGCCTAGTCCAGCTCCGTCAATACTTGGCCAGCGTCAGACCAGAGAATTTTCCAAACTGTGGGTAGTAAGCATATTATGTTGGTTTTGTGGTAAATGCATGAATTATAGCTCAGAAACATTGAAAGCTACACCTGCTTCATTCCAGGACTGCTAAATGTAAACAAAGTCTTCCACAGTGATGCCAGCATACTCACCCCAGAATGCATTGTGCATGACCAAAACACGTTAAGATCTATGACATTTACGATAAACATGCAATTTATGTGAAGAAATGACAAAAAAAACAAATTTATAATGTAAACTAGGACAAAGGTGCGTGGCCTGCTGCACGTTTAATATCATAGTGTTCTCCTAGCCCCCTAATTCGATGGTGCTGGATCATGAGAGAGGCCGGATTAAAAATTCTGGATTAGGGAGGTGTGACCTGTAGTAGCACTCAACTGTTGCATGCTTTGGTGCTGTTTTGCCATAATGCTCATTTGTTTGTGATGCACATGTCTGCCAGGCACTGCAAGAATTCCAGTGCTTGTGGGCACGCATTTTATGAATCTGCTTAATTTTCTTACATCACAGTGTGGTGGTTGTATACCTACCTGTGTAATGTAACTTCCGCACATTTCCACAGTTCTTAACCCTTATGTAGTGGCTTACGTGAAGTTCATCTGTCAGTACGCAGAGTGGTTTAATTTAGGGTTTATAAAAATTGTATGCAAGCATTTTTAATATTACAGGAACTGTTGCACCACAACTGATAAAAAAAAGCATCTAACTTTAGAGTAGAGGATGTTATAAAATGGGTCATGTTCTGTGGAATTAGTACGCAGTACATAAAACTGAAAATTTTGATCTGTACAAAAAAAAAGGTGAAGGTCTCTTGCGCACATTGTTCTAGAAATTCAGCACAAAGGACTGCTTTGCTTCTGTTCTTCATGTTTTTACAGTTTTATTTTTTGGGTGGTGTTCACACATTTTCTGCTGTTTCATGACACAGACAGTTCGAAGCCAGCTTCTGACTGGAGTCCCATGTTCAATGCCAGGGTATTTCACATGGAATTTTGTGTGGACAAAATGGCACTGGGATAGCATTTTCTTTGACACTTTAATTTTTCTGTGATCATTTATAGTTCCATATATGCTTCATTATCATTTATCACCACCTAGTACAGTAATGCTATTTGTGAAGTTACTTGGACTCATTTCATTTCAGAAACGAGAGACGGTATATTTTGTTTTACTGTACTTATATTTTGGAAAGGTGATTAAGTACCGCAGCCATCACACAACCTAAGGAGCTGCAAATATGATAGTACGCGATGCAATGAAATACTTACCAGGCTGAATATATTTGTGCATAACAGCAGCCCTTACCTTCTGATCAGTATCCCCTTCAGCGTTGTTTCCTGTGGATTATGCTACCATTTGAATCAATTTGTTAAGCTCTTTTTTTTTTCTTTTCTTTTTTCTTTTTTTCCCCCCCTTCCTCTTTTTAACTCAACAAGTGCATCTCATGATTTTGCCTCAAACATTGTGGTATAAAATCTCCTTTTCTTTTATGCCAACTTGAAAGTAGGGAAAAGAAAGACATTACGCAGTGCTAAATCTAGTGAGTCAGGGAATGTGGAACAAAAGTTACTTTGTTTTTAGCTACAAATTCACATGCAAAGCGGAGTGAGCATTTGCCTTGTCACAGTGGAGAAACCACTTCCCCAAATTTGTCCTATCAGGCTGCATTTTTACATCTGTGATTATCTTCAAATGCAATTCTCGTTATTCTTTATCAAGCATCTTGAAGTTCCTGGCATATGTTGTCATTTTCTTATGCCGCTCACTTAGCAAGTGGGACACAATTTTGGCAGCAACCTGACATGTGTTGACATTTGCTTTTCGGAATACTCGGAGTGTATCCAAATGAAATTCCCAAGATATTAGCAATTCCACGAATAGTGATTGTTATGTTTTCAAGGACAAGTTTTTCACTTCAACCACATTTTCATCTGTTTTGCATGTTTATGGATGTCACCATGGTTCAGCATCCTCAGCAGAGGTCACACCACTTTTGAATCTGGAAAAATGACTTTAAATCTGCATTCTTCCCATTATCTGCTCTCAAAAAGCTACTTTCAATATTTTGAAAGTTTCCTTAGTATTTTCCCCAATTTTGAAGCAAAATTTGGTGCACATGCAACTGTTCTTTCAAGTCTACCATTTGCTAGGTGCACAAAAATTGCAGATGGTACAAGAGACACTTGTACTTAATGAGGCATTACTCAATAGTCACATATGCTATAGCGTTATCACAAGCAGGAAATGACTGAGCAGACTATTGTATCTGCAGCTGATGGTAGACATTTGTTCTACAGCAGTAGTGTCATCTAAGGGTCGGTTCAGAAACCATTTCATTGCACCATGTACGTACTACCGAATTGGCTTAGTTCGTATTGCAATACTTCTGAGTGGGTGGTAGTATTTTTCTTTGAATGACTCCTTTGTTTCTTGTATTTGAAAATTACTGTATGTCCTGGTGCAGATTTTGGCAATGTAGAAGTGACTGGTCCATCCAAACGATGGCAGCAGCAGGTTTTTCTAAAAGATTCCTGCTTTCTACCAGTTTAAACATTGTCACATCTGAGAAGACATTAATTCTTTATCATCCCATCTGTGATAACGTGAAACCTCATGTCATACTCTTGTCTGTGTGTCTGTACTTCTCCATCATGTGAATTTAGTGGCATATATGTCCTGCGTGTTACTAGCTCCTTTTTGGCATGTGATTGCATATCTGCATAAGAGTGTTAAGCATTTGTAAGTTGATGCATCATTTATAAATCATAGCAGTGGGCTTTTGATATCAAGGTTTTGTTGTATTTATGTTTAGATCCACACCGTGTCCCAATGTGAAACATGGGGATGAATGGGGTGAGCCTGGGAACTGTGAAAGTGGCGACAATTGCCCGTATTGCCACACTAGAACAGAACAGCAATTTCATCCGGAAATATATAAATCAACTAAGTGCAATGATGTTCAGACTGCAGGCTATTGTCCAAGAGGAGTATTCTGTGCTTTTGCTCATGTTGAGCGTAAGTTCCTGCATATGCACAGTTCTTAACTAGTTACCAGATTTTTGTCAGGTATACCTGATGGGTCTGGGTATTCAGCTAATAGTGTAGCAGAACTGAATTATGAAGAAGCATTGTAGGTGTCAGATAAGGGAAGTAGTCACCTAATAGTTATTCATGGGTTTGCATTTCATTTTGTTGGATGTGCTCAGCTTATCAAGTAATGCATTTTGTGAATCTTGGAAACTGCAGTTTGTTGGGGTTGGGGAGGGGCATAAACCTAACCACCCTAGACATGTCTTGTGAGAGGTGATAGAAATTGACCGTGATGTGCGAACTGTATCATGGTGTGTGTACTGTAGGAAGTTCATGTTATGAAAGACTGAATGGTTTTGTGTGTAAATATTTTCAGTGGTACATAGTTAATAAAATTTTGAAGAGAAACTTAAAGGAGAACTGGTTTGTGGAATTTTATGGTGTATTTATGTGCTAGTGAAGTTTCTTTTGGTAAATATCTGAGGTTTTCAAAACGCTGCATCCAGAATTCATTATACTGTTCCAGTATGTTTGCGTCTTGGAAAGGGTTCGAAACCAGTAGTAATTGGCTTGTAATTTCAGAAGGGTTGGAAAATGATTGTATTAGGGAACTTCTGTATATATGTGAAGTAAAAGAACAGGTGGTAATTAACCCTGTAAAGACAAAACGTAATTCAGTGTGTACCCCACAGTAAACACTTTCAACCTCGGTTATAAAAAAACAAATGAGTTGCAATTGTTTATGGCAAAAATTGCAGTTTGTTCTGAGATACGTACAAAATACATAAATGTGATTTGAGCGCTATGGTGAATTATTTAATGTTGAACCTGGTGGTACGTAAAGTTACTGAGGCTTCAGAAGGTTAAAGACACGGATGCAGATGGACCAAACCCCCCTTTTGGAATTATAAACCCTGTAGAGCTGCATCCAAGTAGTATAGTGATGCAAGCAGTAAATGGAAAGGGTTAATGAAGTTTCAGCTGGTTGGTTTCCTGTGAGCTACCATTAACCTTTTTCATTCCACATGTAACACTTGTGTGAACATGTCAGAATAAATAGGGTTTGCCATTTACACTGAATTATTTGTACCAAGATGATTTTTATTTTGTAATTATAACAGTATTTGCATCTTCTGAAAACACAGGCTATATGATTCTGGGAAAGTTACTGCAAACAAGAAGCTGACTTTAGTCACATAAAGGAACTGTATGTGAATTTTCAGAAGACCAGTATCTCGTATTTTGGCTGTTGTCACTTGTACTTGATGTTGACCGTGCCTCACGTGAGCAAAACACAAGTTTTTGTTTTCTCTTTTTGTATGACGTACAATGTCATTTGACATTTTTGGACTGTTCTCTGTATTCTTTCACGTAGCGCTGCTGACTAGGAACATTTTCTTTCCTGTGACATATACTTTGTGGAAGAATAGAGATGAACACACTGTTCAGCTAACTGCATGCACTTAAAAAAGTGCACTGAGCTCATCTGAGGTCCCAGCTGGGCCAGTATCAGCAGCAGTGACAGGCGCACAGTCTGATGTTCCTGTTGCAGTTGCCAGTAATTTTTCTGTGCGCAGAGGTATGGTAAATCTGCCTATTTCTACTATCAGGTGGAATGTGAAGCTGTGTGGCTTGGCAAGTAGGCCTGCCTATATTTTCTGTCCTGAGGCAGTGCTGTAGTGCCATAGACTTGCTTCACATGAAGGCATCAAGGGTACGGGGCAAGTGGCCCGAGAGTATACAGTGAAACTCGCTTAAGAAAAACCCGGTTAAGAAAATTTCCCGCCTAAGAAGTCAGGATAAAAAAGCACCAAAATTCTCGCATTTCATTAAAATTGCCCTTTTAAGAAATTTCCCGCTTAAGACGTAGGTTTCACTGTGCTTTGTGGAGCAGATCATTTAGCTGGTGTGTCAGTGGGATGCTTGCCTCAACCACCGTGATATATGTTGGTTTTAGTTTCCTGAAAGAAAATACATCAAGTTGGTGTACTGAAGTGACATACTGTTTGCTTCACAGAGGAAATGACTCTCGCTCGAGATCTGGCTGCAAGGGTGGACTCTGGTACGAATTTAGCAGATATAGTAACAAGTGCTCTCCCAGCAGATAAACGAGAATCTACAGTAGGCCAAGAATCTTCAAGGAGGGAGGAGAAGAGCAGTGATTCCTCAGTGAGTATGCAGCTACCCATTTTGCACACACTGAAATTTCAAGTGTGTTGTTTTATTTAGTGTGCCTGTTTTTGAATACAAGTATTACACCTAAACAGTTACACAGAAATGTATCCATCTGTATTTCTGAGTGAAGTATAAAGCTGAATGATCTAACTGCGGGGCCACATCTGATCATTTTGTGGCCCTTTGTTGCTTGGTTCTCTTGGCGGGGAGGCATAGGGACTAAATGCGTGAAGTCACATTTCCCTAATTTTAATGAAGCCAATGGTAAACTGCCATGCTCACAAGAGCTGGCTGCTTGTCCGTGTAAAAACTGTGAGAAAAGAACTGTCACATTCGAGTGACTCTTAGATGAATGATGGGTCCGTTATAAGTTACACGTTGCTTGTGCAAGTGAGTTATTGAGACCAAACAAAAGTGGACCATACTTGCAGGAAAATGATGCACAAGGGAACAGGGAGTAGAGATGTCACTTTATTTGGATTGGCAAGCGTGTCGGGAAGGTATAGTAAAATCATATTCTTATGGCACTCAGATGCGGGAGCAGACTAGTATATGAGAGTAATGGAGATTGTAGGACAGGCAGATGAGGGGCAGAGTATGTGAGTGCGGTGTGTCACATCTCTTTCTAAAAACTTGCATTTGCGTTCTCATATCATTTCTTCAGTAGGAATCCAGTGATAAGAGAAGTACTTCACAACCTTCTGCATGGCTTCCTGTGATTTCACAGTTTAGATAGGGTCATGGTGTACCAGCATTCTAAGAAGGGCAGTGTTTTTGGTTAGCTAATATTTAGCAGCACACAACAGTCTCCACTATGTAACGTCTTGTAACCAACTAACCCGACACCACTGTACTACTGCCTGTGGATGATACCAAGTGAAGAGATTTAAAATCGGTCATTTGTGCAGTGCCATAACATTGCAGTGAGGCTCGACTACATTGAACCCGATGTGGTAGGGTTCCTGAGATGTAGTAGGGTTTGGAAGGAAGTAAAGTGAACAGAGTAAAGAATATTGGTCTTTGAAATGGCGGTCATTGAAGGGTGGCATGAAAAGGTGAAAGAGTGGCTTAGGGAGAATCAACAGAAGGAACAGAAAAGTGTGGTGATGAGATTAAGGAACCGTGGCACCCCAGATGTCATTTTTCTGGGTAAAGTGAGTGAGGGAAATGATAAGGCATTATGTTCCTCTTTCCTCCATACTTTATTGTGCTCTTTGACATGCCATCTCCTGTACGTGTACCATGTATTGCACATTTGGCTTACTCGTACACGCTGAAATGGTGGGAGAAAATTTGTCTGGAATGTTGGTACATCATTGAACCTGCTGTATTTGCCTGAATATAAGGTGACCCAGCATGTAAGACGACCTGCCTTCACATTGTGTGTTTATCAGGAAAATACCTGTGCAGAACATGTTCAACTTTGCATGTAGCGTGTGTGCATTATAAGATCCCCCCCACATTTTCCAGATGATGAACCAGAAACAAATCCTTGTCTTGCCTTTGTGTAAACATGGTACATTACGTTTTCTGACCAAAACGTCGTATTTCTTGTTTTTCCCGTCCATGTTACATACCTCGCTTTTTCCTCATTGTTGACGTGATCATTCTTTATAATGTTTGGTGTTGAGTACGAAGTGTGTATGTCATTATGCAGTTTTCTCCAGCCTCCATCATTTTCTGTTGTTTAGGTCCTGGCATTTTTTCTGCACCCACTTGTATTTGTCTGCCCATTTACATGTAAAGATGTCCCTTCTGAGTTTTAATAATGCCTTGAAGTATCACATTTGGTGCGAATCACCAAACTGTTTACTGATTCTACTGTCACCAGTACAATGGTCTTGATATCAAAAGGTCTAGCTGTGGGTTGACGGTGCTTTGAAGTAGGTATGTCACGTTATGTATAAAATAAGACATCAATGATGATGATTCAACAATTCAGAGAGAAAGCTTGATGAGAATGACTTTCTTCTTTGAAATTTATTTTGGTTTATGATGTGTGTTCTGTATAATGTATTCAGTTTTGGCTGTGAATCTGCTATGGATATGCACATCTTGGAGGCCACATTGGTTACAGTATGACAACTCCCCGCTGCCAGTTGTCTGAGTCTTTGTGCCACAGATCTTAAAAATAGTAGATTCCGTGTGAGGGTGGTTGCCCAGAGCCTAACCTGTCATAAAATCCGAGGGTAGGCAGCATATTGTAAAGCTGTGTCTTTTTATTTATATATATATAGAGATTTATTTCAGGATTGAATGGTAAATATTGATTCTGTTGCTATCTTGATATGTGTTGCAGAATGGGAGTGGAGAGGTGTCAGAATCAGCATCAACTAGCAGTCTGGGTTCCAGTTGTTCACACAGTAAAGCTCCAGGTTCTCACTTAACTCATAGCAAAAGTACAGGTAGCAGCAGCAGTCACATACTCTTCGCCAGCAACAGTAGTGGTCAACAGGAAGTCATGCATGCTGTAAGTAAATCGGCTTGTTGCAATGATTATCTGTAACAGCACTGAACTTTGGGATGTGAAGGTAGCACACCACTTGTTATCTGGTTTGGTAATACATGCTGTGTACTGTGTGCTCATCACACCATAGCCGAGCAAGGTGCACCACACCACACAGATTTTTGTAACCGTATTGCCACGTAAGTTCCACAATCAAATTACAGAGCTTTATTATGAAGCTGTATTTTAATATGATCAACACAACTATTAATTGGTGTTACTAACAGATAAATTACATTTATGCCAGTAAGTGTTACGGTAATAAAGTACTACTTTATAATAATATATTAACACAATGGGATGTGTAAGGTAAAATTACAGAGCTTTAATTGGGGCCCACAAAGCAAACATTATGCCAACAATAATTTCATAATTCTCAAGGGTCCATCACAGAATTTCTTGACCATTTTGTATGTGAGACTAACAGTCTTCTAATCCACAGTTCGTAATTTCAGTTGTCCACTGTGATGTTGATGAGATCTTTGTTCTTCTGAGGTATTATGTAGTGTCAAATGGTAATCCTTTATTGAGGTTTCAGGACAACATATTGGTCCCATTTTCAAGGTTCAAGAATACTCCCTGACCGGTACAGATAGGACTGATACGTTGTCCCGAAACATCGGTAAAGGATTACCATTCAACACCGCATAATACTCCAAAAGAGTGCAGTTCTTATCCCACAAGTTTGAGTCAACTTCGAATTGGTATTTATGGCACAAGGGTCTAGAAAGGGGTAAATTGGTCAGTGACTTCTGCCGTTTCACCTGTGTAGTATAGGGTGGTCTCAAGTGACATGCTGTTCATACTGAATTTCATGAAAATTAGTTATTGTCTGTTATACTGATGTATGCAATTGGATTGGGTGACAGACAGGTACAGCTTGGTAACATTCTGATGAGGAAACAGTTTTGAGCATTGTGCTCTTCTGGGTTGTTACAAAGCATAGATTGGTAGTTAGCTCATTACATTTCGGGATAGGACTGCTTGACCCTTGAAGATGGCACCAATAGGCTAATCCAAAATGTGGTAACCAACTACAGGTCAGTACTGCAAAACATACCAGAAAAGTGAAGACCTCATTACCACTGCAGTGGAATCCTGTAAACAACAATAAAAATTTCTTTTCCGACATCTAAAACAACGTGAATGTGTAAACAGTTGCTTTAATTTCAGAATCGGATCATGCATTGGGTAATGCATTTTGTTTTCACTGTAATGATTTTCTTTTCCAGAGTTTAATTAAGAAGCAAATGATAGCAATTGATAGTGATCCTCTTCTAGACCCACTGGAGAAAGCCCAGAGGAAACAGAGCATTTATCTGGCATTTAGCATTAATAACTCCGGGTCAGTGTCATCTGCTGTCTCACCCTTATCAACACCTTTCTATCCAGCAAGTGATACTGTGGAATCTGTTGTAGGTAAGGATCTCATTATGTGTTTTGTGGGGAGGAGGACTTAGTATCATGTGTATATGTGGTATACTTGAAAGTGCTTTGTTTACGCCATTTGGCTGTCATGTCATGGGGGGAGTTCTTGATTTGAAACGAGTTTTTAAAGAGTGTTAAAAGGTAATTCAACAGATGTTTTAAACTATATACACTTGTGTTGGTATTAAGGTACCTGGTCCAAGGAAGGCCATGTTAGGCTATGCTGACTTATGTATGTTTTCTGCTGGGAGAAGCATTTTCTAAGTTTTTACAGACACTCAGTGATGTGCACAGTAATTATGTTCTGGAGGGTCCGGCAGAAGTCGGAACTGAATATGCGTGTGGTCAGCTGTATGTGTGTGTGTATATATATATGAGAGTCAAAGTCCAAATTAAGATGCTTGAACCTGATTAACCTCAGCATGACTGCCCTGCTACCGGTGTTATCACGTAGCAGTATTCTTCAGCCACTGTCATATCCCTGTACTTTCACTCCTGGAAGGAAAAACGCAGTGCACATATAAAAAAATCTTATTGTTGCAGTTTTTTATGTTGTTTAAAACTGTATAAATCTGAAATTGTGTAAGTTGAAACTGTTAAGTCACTAAGTGCTGGTACCATTTGTTATGCCAAGGTTGAACGTGTAAATAGCTGTGACATGGAAACCTGCCATAGTATTGGAAGGTGTAAAGGCTTACAAATTTCAGTTTTTGAAATTTTGTCATGTATTTTTGCTCGAAAATGAAAGTTTATGACCCTAATCTCACTCAGTTTGATTTTTCTGTAATCTTGTATGTGCAGTTCACTGTCTTATTTCTCTTTTAACCTTTTAAAGCCTAGCGGTAACTTTACGTACCACCAGGATTAACATTAAAAAATTCTACGTGGTGCCCACATTGCGTTTATGTGTTTTGTACGGATCTCAGAACAAACAGCAACTTTTGCCTTATAAAACATTAAGAGACTGGTTTTTATAACCGAAGTGGAGAGTGTTTACAGCGCGGTACTCACTGAGTCCTTATATAAAACAGATACGCTTCGTCTTTAAAGGGTTAAACATGCAGCCAAAGGCACTGGAAGCAAGATATCTTGTGTATTCCATGGGTAACAAATTTAATGGAGCTATCAAGAATAAATTATGACAGCTATAATAATTTGTGATTTTATATAGGTCATGCGCTGATAATAGTCCATCGCATTATAGGAGACAGTGCAAAGAGTATTGAACCTGACCAATGCCTATCACTTGTCCCACGAGGCCTGCCTAACAGTATCATTATCTTTAATTTTACAGGTAATGCTTTAGAAGATTTAAATTTAGATGAACCTCTCAATTTAGCAGCATCAATAGACAAAGATTTAGAATCAGATTCTCCAACTGTTAGCAGTTCAATATCAGCTGGACTTGCAAGTTCTGGTAAGTATTGTTTCTATCAAAATATCGGAATAGAACTGAGACATATATATTAACAAAGACAGATATTTTTGTGGTTTTCCTCAGTCCCTTCAGACAAATTCCAGGTTCAGTTACCATGCCCTATCATTTGACCCTTTATATTTAGTTATTAAGGGTGCTGTTAAGCTAAACTTGAGTAGACAAATGAAAATTTATTTTTTGTTAGGTATGCTTGGCAGTTCTGCTCCGGTTAACATCCCTGGCAGTGCTCTTAATGACAGGAGTACTTTAGGTAGCAACTTTTCACCTTCAACTTCATCTCCATTACAACAGTTGCAGTCTGGATTCCTGTCTGCAGCTCGATTTTCGCACCAGGATTCTCTGGACTCTGTAAGAACTTTGGGCTTCCTAGCGGCAATAAATTTTGTATTGCCTGCAACATTTATTTGTTATAACTACTGAAGTGACAGGTTAAAATATGTAGGAATGTTGCTTTTTTTAATATACAGCTATGTATATATGTTCCTTTTGTGACCAGGATAGCTGCAGAAAATGGTTTTGGTATGGACGTCATATTTCTTTTGTGAATTTCATAGCCAGAAGATGGAAAATGTCGAAGCGTCACAATTTACTGTGAGCATCACGTCTCAGCATGTCAAACGATACGGGCTATGAACATATAACATAACATTGATGGGCATTTGCTTAACCATTGTTGCCGTGGAAAAGCTGTTAAGTGTTACGAGTCTGTGTCTGTATTCTTGCCTCAGTTATCTGGCATGCAAAGTGCATCTTTTTTGCATCATATTATATTGCCATCCGTGGCCTTTCTGGCTGTACCATATATTTTCTCATTATCTTGTAAACAGCACGATTTTTTGGGAAAAAAGTTATTGAATGTAAGATGCCTGTTTTAATTTTCTCTACAACTTTTGTGCAAAACATTTCTCATTCTAATTCAGCAAGATATCATAAATGTGCATGGGTCTTTCATGTGAAGTACCCATTATTCTTGTTAGATTTTAATCAAACTTGGCTTTAGTTGACAGGTTTTTGAAAAACTCCTTCATGTTAAGGAAATCTGTCGAGTGGCAGCTGAGTTGTTCCATGTGGACAGACATGATGAAGCCAATTGTTGCTTTTCACAGTTTTGTTTATGCACCTGAGACGCGGGGGGGGGGGGGGGGGGGGGGGGGTACGGCACAGGGAGGACCCAT